>CM069138.1:5544377-5554377 GCA_035221665.1 Okamejei kenojei
TTATCGGCGGCTCAACAATAAATCCCCTGACCCCAGGACTCACCTTATTGACCCCATCGGCCATGGCCTGCAAGGTCAACTCGCGAGGTCCATCTACAGTTTTGCCGTCGTCAGTGGGTCCCCAACTAGCACTGTAGATGTCTATAACTTGAGGCATGTGGCTGATGGACGATGCTTCAATGATGTCCGTCATGAAGGGTTGGTCCAACATACGAATGCCTTGGAGATGTTAAATTTAGTTTAGTTTAGAGATATGGTGCGGAAACAGGCCCTTCGGCCCACCGAGTCTACACCCGTTCATACTAGTTCAATGTTACCCCACTTTCTAATCCACTCCCTACACAATAGACAATAGACAATAGGTGCAGGAGTAGGCCATTCGGCCCTTCGAGGCAGCACCGCCATTCAATGTGATCATGGCTGATCATCCCCAATCAGTACCCCGTTCCTGCCTTCTCCCCATATCCCCTGACTCCGCTATCTTTAAGAGCCCTATCTAGCTCTATCTTGAAAGTATCCGGAGAACCGGCCTCCATCGCCCTCCGAGGCAGAGAATTCCACAGACTCACCACTCTCTGTGTCAAACTGGGGGCAATTTATGGAATGCCAATTAACCTACAAACCCGCACATCTTTGGGATGTGGGAGGAAACCGGAGCACCCGGAGGAAACCCATGTGGCAACAGGGAGAACGTGCAGACTCCATACACAGACAGCACCCGAGGTCAGGATCGAACCTGGGTCCCTGGGCTCTGTGAGGTGGCAGCTGTGGATCGAGTGTATGTGGAGAGGATGTTTCCACTGGCAGGAGAGTCGAGGACCAGAGGCCATAACCTCAGAATTAAAGGACGTACCTTTAGAAAGGAGATGAGGAGGAATTTCTTTAGTCAGAGGGTGCTGAATCTGTGGAATTCTTTGCCGCAGTCTGTGGAGGCCAAGTCAGTGGATATTTTCAAGATGGAGATTGATATATTCTTGATCAGTATGGATGTCAGGGTTCATGGGGAGAAGGCAGGAGAATGGGGTTAGGAGGGAGAGATAGATCAGCCATGATTGAATGGCGGAGTAGACTTGATGGGCCAAATGGCGTAATTCTGCTCCAATCACTTACGAACTAATGAACTTGACAATCTGCGCCCTTTGTGTAGTTTAGTTTAGTTTAGAGACCGCGGAAACAGGCCCTTCGGCCCATTGAGCCCGCACCGACCAGCGATCCCCCACACACACTAGCGACCATTTACAATTATACCAAGCCAATTAACCTACAAACCTGCACGTCTTTGGAGTGTGGGAGGAAACCAGAGATCTCGGAGAAAGCCCACGCAGGTCACGGGGAGAACGTGCAAACTCCGTACAGACAGCGCCCGTGGTCAGGGTGGAACCCGGGTCTCCGGCGCTGCGAGGCAGCAACTCTACCGCTACGCCACCGTGACGCCCTTCGTTTAACTTTGCTTTTCACGCAGAAATTAAAGGTTTGGTTGGGAAGCTGCTGGTCCTTCGGTTTATTCGGACTGCAGGCAATGCCTTACCTGCCACCCTGGAGGAGTACGCCACCCCCACACCACATATGTTGTTATTGGCCGCAGCAGACACCTCCCCGGCGCACCTCGTCCCGTGGCTGCACGAGAAAATCCCAAAGTCAACAGGTCAAACAAGGAACTGCAGGTGCTGGTTCACAAAAAAAGAAAATCACAAAGTACTGGAGGAACTCTGCAGGCCAGGCAGCATCTCTGGAGAACACGCATAGGTGATGTCTGAAGTAGGGTCAGTACGCAAATGGCAGTTTTATGGAATTTTATTCCATAAAATAATTCATATCCTCAGAATTAAAGGACGTTCCTTTAGGAAGGAGATGAGGAGGAATTTCTTCGGCAGAGGGTGGTGAATCTGCATCCTATATGGAACAAGCTGCCAGAGGAGGTAGTTGAGGCAGGTACCGTAACAACATTTAAAAGACATTTGGACAGATACATGAACAGGAAAGCCTTTAGTCAGAGGGTGGGAGAATCTGTGGAATTCTTTGCCAAAGAAATCTGTCGAGGCCACATCAGTGGATATTTTTAGGTCAGAGATAGATAGATTCTTATTTGTATGGATGTCAGGGGTTATGGGGAGAAGGCAGGAGAACGGGGTTAGGAGGGAGAGATAGATCAGCCATGATTGAATGGTGGAGTAGTCTTGATGGGCCGAATGGCCTAATTCTGCTCCTATCACTTATGAACATGAACTTATTGGCAACCAAGAGATCCAACAGGCCTTAGCGGACCGAGCGCATGCGTTCGGCTCTATGCTTGTTCTCGCCCAGGTAAAGGAGGCCACATCAGGAACAACAAATGTAGGAGATAAGTTTAGTTTAGTTTAGAGATACAGGATGGAAACAGGCCCTTCGGCCCACCGGGTCCGCGCCAACCAGCGATCCCCGCACATTAACACCACCCTACACCCACTAGGGACAATGTTTACATTTACCAAGCCAATGAGCCTACAAACCTGTACGTCTTTGGAGTGTGGGAGGAAACCGAAGATCTCGGAGAAAACCCGCACAGGTCACGGGGAGAACGTACAAACTCCGTACGGACAGCACCCGTAGTCGGGATCGAACCCGGGTCTCCGGCGCTGCACTCGCTGTACGGCAGCAACTCAACCGCTGCACCACCGCGACAGCGCGCAAACGAACCTACAAACAACTACCCTCTTCTATCCAGCTCCCCTTCACCCCCCGAAACAGTTTTCCATCAAGGTGACAACATCCCGCAGTTCCCTGTGTGAACTACTTGATTTCAGCGAGACCAAGCGTAGTTTCGGCAACTAATTTGCCAAAAACGTTCGCTTCTTCCACCGACGCCTATTGGCTCTTCCAGTTGTTACCCATTTCATCTCCCCTTCTCTTTTTGTTATCAAATTAAACTAAACTAAAATATCTGCGTAATCTTTAGGTAGTGATTTTTTCGGCGACTAGGCTGTCGCCACATGTTCGCGGGGTGACGCCTGTATGGTCGTGAGTCGTCTCCTCAAGTCGCCCAAGGAGTCGTAACGTTTTTTCTGGATTTTCAAATGTTTAAAACTTTTTGGCGACTGTGGGCTTGACGTAGCTTGTCTTCCCCTGACGTAGGTGCTGCCGTAGGTTGCCGCCAGGATGGCGCAGGTTGTCGCCGAGTGCTGACTTCAGTGAATATCCATTGGCGACTACCTACGTCAACCTACGTCAACCGGCGACAGGTACCGGCGACTGAATTGTCTTCAGTTGTCGCCGGCAGGGACGTTGCTTGTCGGTGCTTGTCGCGGGTGGACGTAGGTTGTCGTAGGTGTGGTCGTAGGTGGACGTCCTAAAGGGTCGCCGGTTGTCCGTAGTTTGACGTAGACTAGGTGGTAGGTTGTCGTAGACACTGTCGTGGGGGGAGCGGGGGGGGTCCAGTTTCCCGCTTTTTTGGCGACCTGCTACCACTGTGAAAGTCGCCAGCAGTCGCCGAAAAAAATCGCCTAAGTGGGACAGGCCCTTTAACTAAACCAAACTAGGGATATTCATAAAAAGCTGGAGTGACTCAGCGGGACAGGCAGCATCTCTGGATAGAAGAAATGGGTGACGTTTCGGGTCGAGACCCTTCCTTAGACTCAACTCTACCACCTAAGCACAAAAACAAGTCCTTTATCTATATCCAGCTGCGAGATAATTGATCAAACGGTAAGTCTGAGCACATTTGCGCATCAGTAACATGAAAAACATGACTTTAAACTCGCACAGACATTCGATAGTAAATGGATGAAAAACTATAATACAAAGTACTTTCAAATGCTTTAGTTAAAACGCGTGGTTAAGAAAATCAATGCCTAAAGATTACGCAGACAGATAGTGCTCTCGACTATCATTGATCACCATTGAGTTTCCTATCATGTTCAGTCTGTATTCTCCATCATACAAGCATCCATTAGTGACTTCCTGAGCTCACAAGGAATGCCCGAGTTTTGTGTCCATCTACCTGTTAAACCAATCCTTCGTATAGCGGGGGTAGGGATAGGGATCGTTGCTGCTAAAGTCGTAGCTGGCTTCTGCGTTCTGCAAAAATAAAGAAACATAAGATGTAAACTTAACTGGATAAAATACTTTTAGTTCAGTTTAGTTTACTGTCACGTGTACTGAGGTAAGTAAGTAAGTTATGCCCCTGTCCCACTTAGGAAACCTGAACGGAAACCTCTGGAGACTTTGCGCCCGGAGGTTTTTGTCCTCCGGCGACCACCTTCAACTAGCATTGCAACCAGCTTTGACTAAACAATTACCAATTTTTAAAACGGAAACCAACTCGACCATTAGGGAGACTGACAAAAACTACGGAGGACCTCCGGGAACCGCACGGACACCTTGGGTGGTGCGCAAAGTCTCCAGAGGTTTCCGTTCAGGTTTCCTAAGTGGGACAGGGGCATAGGTTTATTGGCCAAGTGTTCACATACAAGGAATTTGCCTTGGTGCTCCGCCCACATGTAACAACACGACATACAGTGACAGTTACTCAGAAAACACTAAACGTTAATAATAATTAAACATTAATGATAAAACACCATCGATCAAGCATGTGAACCAACAAAATACCAGATCAAAGGGAGGCTACAGATTTTTGGCTGTTGAGTAGAGCAACTACTCGTGGATAAAAACTGTTTTTATGTCTGGCTGTGGCAGCTTTGACAGTCCGGAGTCGCCTTCCAGAGGGAAGTGATCCAAAGAGTTTGTGGCCAGGGTGAGAGGGGTCAGAGATGATCTTGCCCGCTCGCTTCCTGGCCCTTGCAGTGTACAGTGAAAAGCTTTTGTTGCGTGCTAACCAGTCAGAAAGACAATACGTGATTACAATCTAACCATTTGCTATGTACAGACAGATACATGATAAGGGAAAAACGTTTAGTGCAAGGTAAGTCCAGTAAAGTCCGATCAAGGATAGTCCGAGGGTCACCAATGAGGTAAATAGTGATTCAGGACCACTCTCTGGTTGTGGTAGGATGGTTCAGTTGCCTGATAACAGCTGGGAAGAAACTGTCCCTGAATCTGGAGGTGTGCGTTTTCACACTTCTGTACCTTTAGCCCGATGGGAGAGGGGGAGATTCAAGTAATCGGGAGAGACAAGGAACTGCAGATGCTAGCTTACAAAGATTGTCCCTAGTGTGTGTAGGGTAGTGTTAATGTGCGGGGATCGTGGTCAGCATGGACTCGATGGGCCGAAGGGCCTGTTTCCACGCTGTATCTCTAAACTAAACGAAACTAAGGCACAAAATGCTGGAGTAACTCAGTGGGACAGGCAGCATCTCCAGACAGAAGGAATGGGTGACCTGAAGAAGGGTCTCGACCCGAAACGTCGCCCATTTCTGTCCCGCTGAGTTACTCCAGTATTTTGTTTCTATCTTCGGTGTAAACCAGCATCTGCAGTTCCTTCCTAAACTAAAGGGCCCGTCCCACCTAGGTGATTTGTTCGGCGACTGCAGGCGACAGTCACAGTCGTAGCAGGTCGCCGAAAAACCGGCGACTGGATCCCCCCTACGACAATGTCTACAGCAAGCTGCAACCGTCCTAGTCACCTAGTCGACGTCAAGCATCGGCAAGCTACCGACAACTGGCGACCCATTAGGACGTCTATCTGCGACCACACCTACGACAACCCACGACCACCCAGGTGACAACCTACGACAACCGAAGTCAACCTACGTCCACCCGCGACAAGCAACGACCCTGCCGTCGACAACTGAAGACAATTCAGTCGCCGGTACCTGTCGCCGGTTGACGTAGGTAGTCGCCGATGGAATTCACCGAAGTCAGCACCTGGCGACAACCAACGTCACCCGGCGACAACCTGCGACAGCGCCTACGTCAGGAGAAGACAAGCTACGTCAAGCCCACAGTCGCCGACAAGTTTGAACATTTCAAAATCCAGCGGCGACCAGAAAAACGTTACGGCTCTTTAGACGACTTGAGGAGACGACTCACGACCGTACAGGCGTCATCCCGCGACCATGTGTCGACGGCCTAGTCGCCTGTAGGCACCAAAATCTCCTAAGTGGGACTGGGGCTTAAAGGCACATTTCACTTCAGCTGATAAACTACACTTCCTGTGCCGCTGACTCCGTCTTAAGCAAAGATCCTACAGCGAGCAAGATGGTTAACTCGACGAAAATGACGTAATACGGTCATGGGCCGATTCGTGGGTAATTTTCGGCCCCATTTCCGTAACTGGCTTCCGTCTCTGCACCAAAGATCCCATAGGATACTAGTGCGGAGACGGAAGCCTCCTCATAAAAATAAAAGTTATTTGGTAAAAATCTTCTCATTTTCAGAATTTTAATTTATTAACACAAACTGTTCCCCCGCAACGTTGATTACACTGCGACTCGGGTCGGGTCAGGTCGGGTTATGGAAATGGATGAAAAAAAGGCCCACGTTCCGTTCCGTTGCGTACTACATGTCAGCCCGTTGCATTTAGCAGGAGTGGTCTATCTTGCTCCTCTATAGGATCTTTGGTCTTAAGCAGCAAAATGATTGCAGACCAGTAAGATGGAATTTGCCACAGCTGCTGCTGCTTGTTGGAGCACCATGGCTTCTATGCAATCCTCGCTGCACGGTTAAAAACACCAATACATCTTCTGTAAGGCAAAGGACTGTCAGTCTGCCCTGAAGACCACTGCTGCAAAAGTACTATTGATTTCATTTTAACTTCTAACAATGACATAACTTCATCCTTTACTTACTAAACCGTCAACTTAAATGTCAGTTTAAAGTAATGGCCGTTGAGTGTTTGCAAGATTAACATGATTGTTGGGAAAAAAAAGACTTGAGTACAAACAGCCTTGTCCTTGTAGCTTTGTGATAGTAAAATGATACAGAATTTGGGACTTGAGGAGATGTTAGACCGGGAAACTGGCAATCGGCAAGCGTCCAGGAGCATCTTAATGGCGAAGAGGGAGGAATTATGGGCCTGTCCCACTTACACGACTTTTTCAGCGACTTCCGGCACCCGTCATAGGTCCTTGCAGGTCGGTGACATTTTTCGACATGTTGAGAATGCGGTTGAGAGGGAAAGATAAATCAGCCGTGATAGAATGGCGGAGTAAACATGATGGGCCGAATGGCCTAATTCTGCCCCTATAACCTATGAGCTTATGAATGCGTTGGGGTTAGAGTCAGGGTGAATGGCTCGGTTGTAATCATGTATTGTCTTCCCGCTGGCGGGTTTGCACGCAACAAAGGATTTTCACCGTACACGTGACAATAAACTAAACTCAACTCAACTCAGCAGGATCGCTGGAAAACGTGGAGAGGTGACATCTTCGGATTCTCTTCACTATCACCGGGGATGCTGCCTGACCCTCTGAGTTACTCCAGCGCTTTGTGTCTATCTTTGGCACCGAATCAGCATCTGCCGTTCTTCGTGGGATGTTCGGTATGGTTCAGCTGCTAGCGGATGAACAGCCTCCTCAACAACAGCAAGATATGTGTCCAGTGTAAAGTGAAGTTTAATGCGACAAGGGCACCAGGCCCTGTAGGAATCTTAGCTCCATGATCAAATTAGAAGAAAAATCACCAAACGCATTTAACAATCCCTAGTGCAACCTGCCTCTGTTTCTCCAAATTACAAAGTGAAATTCCAAAACGGGGACATATGATCATTTTGCCTTGCGGAAATGCAATCTGCCTCACGTCAAAAATAATGAAATAAAACGCAGTTCACTTAATTTTTCATATGTATTTCTGGCAATTACTTTCACAAGAAATTTGTATTACACCATCAGTGGACAAGGCTTTGAGAATCAGGAAATAATTGGGCTAATGCAATACACTGGAGTTTAGAAGAATGAGGGGGTGGGGGGGGACCTCATTGAAACGTACAGAATAGTGAAAGGCTTGGATAGAGTGGATGTGGAGAGGATGTTTCCACTAGTCGGAGAGTCCAGGACCAGAGGTCACAGCCTCAGAATTAAAGGACGTTCTTCTAGGGAGGTGATGAGGAGAAATTTATTTAGTCAGAGGGTGGTGAATCTGTGGAATTCATTGCCACGGAAGGCTGTGGAGGCCAAGTCAGTGGAGATTGGCAGATTCATGACTCATGATTAATAAGGGCATCAGAGGTTATGGGGAGAAGGCAGGAGCATGGGGTTCAGAAGGAGAGGTAGGTCAGCCGTGATCGAATGGTGGGGTAGGATTAGGGCCGAATGGCCTAAATCAATAACTAGGCATAAACAGTCCTCTCTACAAGGTGGGAGATAGGCACAAGAAGCTGGAGTAACTCAGTGGGTCAGACAGCATCTCCGGAGAGGACACCCTGAAACTACACCCATTCCTTTTCTCCAGAGATGCTGCCTGACCCACTGAGTTACACCAGTTTCTTGTGTCTATCTTCAGTTTTAACCAGCATCTGCAGTTCCTTCCCACAACATTTCCACTACTAGATGGGGCCAGAGGGTGGACACTCTTTGCGTGCTAGTCCCAGAAGAGGATTTGCTCTCATCAATTACAATCCTTCTACTCTTTTGGATCTTTAACGTCATACCTTTTATTCTTTAGCTGTGCACTGCGATGGATTTATTGGATTCATCTGACTGGGTTAGCACGCAAACAAAAGCTATTCACTGCACCTCCGTGCACGTGACAACAGTAAACTAATCTAAACTAAACCAGATTAGTCCAAAAATTCAGCTGTTTAAGTCAATACATTTCTCCTCATCCAATTCATAACAAGAGGATTTCAGTACAGGAGTAAAGAGGTTCTTCTGCAGTTGTATAGGGCTCTGGTGAGACCACGTCTGGAGTATTGTGTACAGTTTTGGTCTCCTAATTTGAGGAAGGACATCCTTGTGATTGAGGCAGTGCAGCGTAGGTTCACAAGATTGATCCCTGGGATGGCGGGACTGTCATATGAGGAAAGATTGAAAAGACTAGGCTTGTATTCACTGGAGTTTAGAAGGATGAGGGGGGAATCTTATAGAAACATATAAAATTATAAAAGGACTGGACAAGCTAGATGCAGGAAAAATGTTCCCAATGTTGGGCGAGTCCAGAACATGGGGCCACAATCTCAGAATAAAGGGGAGGTCATTTAAGACTGAGGTGAGAAAAAGCTTTTTCACCCAGAGAGTTGTGAATTTATGGAATTCCCTGCCACAGAGGGCAGTGGAGGCCAAATCACTGGATTTATTTAAGAGAGAGTTAGATAGAGCTCTAGGGGCTAGTGGAGTCAAGGGATATGGGGAGAAGGCAGGCACGGGTTATTGATAGGGGACGATCAGCCATGATCACAATGAATGGCGGTGCTGGCTCGAAGGGCCGAATGGCCTCCTCCTGCACCAATTTTCTATGTTTCTATGTTTATATGTTTCTATGTCAAATGGTTCAGCCCTTACTCCGAGGATAAACACCCCTCCTTCCTCATAAGTTCATAAGTGATAGGAGCAGAATTTAGGCCAATCGGCCCATCAAGTCTACTCCGCAATTCAATCATGGCTGATCTATCTCTCCCACCTAACCCCATTCTCCTACCTTCTCCCCATAACCCCTCACGCATGTACTAATCAAGAATCTATCTATCTCTGCCTTAAAAATATTCCCTTGACATGGGCTCCTTAGATTCACCACCCTCTGGCTTCATTCCACAAAGATTGGGTGGAATCTCCTGACATTTACCGCGTCAACCAATCTCAGAATCACAGGGATCGATGATACGATCCCAGCCATTCTTCTAAGCCTCAATGAGTATGGCCCTCCCCTCCTCAATAGCTTCTCAGAAGCTTAGGAATCTGTATTGTGAATTTGATGTATACATTATAGACAATAGACAATAGGTGCAGGAGTAGGCCATTCGGCCCTTCGAGCCAGCACCGTCATTCAATGTGATCATGGCTGATCGTCCACAATCAGTACCCCGTTCTTGCCTTCTCCCCATATCCCCTGACTCCGCTATCTTTAAGAGCCCTATTTAGCTCTCTTTTGAAAGCATCCAGAGAACCTGCCTCCACCGCCCTCTGAGGCAGAG
>CM069138.1:6161877-6516212 GCA_035221665.1 Okamejei kenojei
ATCGATTACCTTTGAATGCTGCGCGGAAATGCAGGAGTTACTCCGAATGATTTCTCAGGCGGGCCATAGGATTTTCCATCTTGCCCGGGAGAATTCAGTGACCACTGGCGGGGGGCCGGAGTTGAGAGTCGGGGCACATGAACAGGGTCTGAGGAGCCATCTCCTCGCTATCTGCAGTCATTACTTTTTTATTCTAAAGTTGGAGTTTAAATTAATGAAGGTAGACAAAAATGCTGGAGAAACTCAGCGGGTGAAGCAAAGGAAATAGGCGACGTTTCGGGTTGAGACCCTTCTTCAGACTGATGTGAGGGTGCGCTTGGTCTCTCTGATGTAGAACAAACAATGAAATGTAATAATGAAATGTTCCTCTTTTTTACATCAAGGTGAAGAGTTGGCAAAGCAACAGAGAAGTTATACAACTCATGAAAGATAAAAGGTGAAGCAAAGGAAATCAATAAAAGAGTCGCGATGCTGAAGAGTTTTTTTCTCGAACATAAAACAGTTCAGCAGACGAACAGGCCCTTCGGCCCACAATGTCCGTGCTGAACATGACGCCAAGTTAAAATAACCTTCTCTGCCTGCCTGCATGTGATCCATAATCCCTCCATTCCCTTCATATCCACACTGCTAACTAAGTAAGTAAGTAAGTTTATTGGCCAAGTATTCACATACAAGGAATTTGCCTTGGTGCTCCGCCCACATGTAACAACATAACATACAGTGACAGTTACGAATGACTCAGAAAACACTAAACATTAATAATAATAATAAAACATTAATGATAAAACACCATTGATCAAGCATGTGAACCAACAAAATACCAGATCAAAGGGAGGCTACAGATTTTTGGCTGTTGAGTAGGGCAACTACTCGCGGATATAAACCTTTATGTCCGGCTGTGGCGGCTTTGACAGTCCGGAGTCGCCTTCCAGAGGGAAGTGATTCAAAGAGTTTTGTGACCAGGGTGAGAGGGGTCAGAGATGATCTTGCCCGCTCGCTTCCTGGCCCTTGCAGTGTACAGTTCATCTAAAAGCCTCTTAAACACCACTATCGTCTCTGCCGCCACCACCAACCCTGGCAGCGCGTTCCAGGCACCCGCCACGCTCTGTGTGAAAGGAAACATGCGCCCGCACATCTCCTTTAAACTTTGCCCCTCTCGCCTTAAAGCTATGACCTCCAGTCTTTGACATTTCCAGCCTCGGATAAAGTTTCTGAGTGTCTAACCTAACTACGCCTTTGTATACTTGATCAGACCTCTGTCCTCTTTGAGTGAAATGTTCCACCAGCAGTAGTCAATGTGTTAAAATTAAGAAGCAATGTTTTTCAGCATTGCAAACAATAAAAGAGTCAGCTTCACGCTGACATGCATGCAAATAACGCGCCCTTCCCGGTGTAATTATGTGCTACCATTAGCTCCCAAAGGAGCTGTATTGGCCTATAATTTCCTTGGCATGTGTGGCGGTGTTTCAGAGAGGCATTTAGGGTTTCCGAGGGACTTTTAATAAAGGTTACTCCCACAGTCCTTATGCCATTTACTGCCGTAGCAGAGACAGCCCGTGACATTGCCGGTGAGTGATGGAGCAACAAATGTGTCAAAGAAGTCGTGTGATCTCGCGCGCTGTGGTTTTTACAGCCTGCACAGACCGAAGCAGAATCCCCCTCTTCCAGCCTTTTCAAAAATGGCTGCAGTTTGGTGCAACAGTAGAGTCGCTGCCTTACAGCGTTCGCAGCGCCAGAGACCAGCGTTCGACCCCGACGACGGGCGCTGTCTGTACGGAGTTTGTACGTTCTCCCTGTGACCTGCGTGGGTTTTCTCCAAGATCTTGGGTTTACTCCCACATCCCAAAGACATACAGGTTTGTAGGTTAATTGGCTTGGTAAAAGTGTAGTGTGTGTAGGATATCGTTCGTTTTCTGGGATCACTGGTAGGTGCGGACTCGGTGGGCCGAAGGGCCTGTTTCCACACTGTATCTCTAAACTAAACTAAAAAAGTGAAATCAGTTCTTTCATCCAACAGCACGGGTGTAATTTCCAATTCTTCAACTAGTCAAGAGCTGTATTTAAGCTGTGATTATTTTGTCATGCTTTTGAATGACTTCAAGGAGTTATACAAGAGAGGAGAGAAGTGTATTTACATTGTAGTATCCAGTTTATGCATTGATGCCTTTATCCTTTTGTTAATTGTTCATTTCTGAGGTTAGGGGAGAATTGGAAAAGACGTCATTCTTTAGACTTTAGACTTTATATATTTGAGATTCAACGTGGAAACAGGCCTTCGGCCCACCGAGTCTGTGCCAACCAGTGATCATGCCATACACTAGAGCAGGGGTGGGGAAGCTGCGGCCTTCTAGGCCATTAAGTGTGGCCTTTTGAATGAATCCACATTTTGTAGAACAAATCCTTGTATTTTAATTAACATGTTTTTGTTCGTCTTTTATTATTTTTATTTTAATCTTAAAATGAACGTATTTAAGATACCAAAGAGCAAAAGACGATTCAGTGAAATAATCCTCCCCAACTGACGGCCACAATTAAAACATTAGTAAGTCACGAGGGCTATTTTAACACCTGTTATGCTCATGATATAGTTCTAATGCGACTCTAGAATGCACGTTAACTTTGACATGCACGGAAAATGCTTTCTTGCTTTTCAACCACTTATTGCTGCAAATCTACATTGACCTACCTAACCCAAATCAAGAGGCCCTTAAGGTCACAAATGACGGATACCTACCCATCTAGAAGATCAGCTGAAACTGCGTACCTCCATGTTGCACCCACATATTCAAATGCTTTCCCACAAAAAGCAGTAACAACAAACTCATTAAAGGGTTAATTAACTTTAGAATTAACAAAATTTTTTTTTTCATTTTCTTGAAGTTAGTACATAGTATTTTAATCTTAAATGAACATAGTAGTTAGATTTTTACAAAATAATGTACATTTTGAAGTATATCTAATTAAAGTTTCTTGGACGCATCCTTATTAGATTACAGCTAACAATACGACATTCCAACGTGACAACTTTCCCCACACCTGCTCCAGCACTATCCTATACACCACGGACAATTTACAACCTCACCACAGCCAATTAACCTACACAACCGTGCGTCTTTGGAGTGTGGGAGGAAACCGGAGCACCCGGACAAAACCCACGCGGTCACAGGGAGAACGTACAATCTCCGTCGGGACGGCACCCGTAGTCAGGATCGAACCCAGCGTTGTGAGGCAGCAACTCTACCGCTGCGCCACCGATCCACCCATTCCTTGGCAATCTCTTTAATGTATAGAGGGATCTTGGGGCATCATAAGTAGGTAAAGTGGTAAAGAAAGCGTATGATTACGCTTGCCATCATCGGTTGGGTCACTGAGTATCAGTCAGGAAGTCTCGCTGCAGCTTTATAGCACTTTGGTTTGATAGCGTTTGGCCTATTGCGTGCAGTTCTGGTCGCCCCATTCCAATCGTGGCTGATCTTAATCTCCCCTCAGCACCATTCTCCTGCCTTCTCTCTGTAACCTTTGACACCCTTACTAATCAAGAACCTACTCATTCATCATGGTTGAAAACATTAGCGACGCAGTGGTGCTGGTTTCCGACGGGGACGGTGACGGACGCACCACACATCTCTGTCCTCCACTTCCTGTGGACTTCTGCCGCTGGAAGTACAGGATGTTGGTGTGTGTGGGCTTTATCATCGTTCCTTACAATGCCGTGTACGACAGTGATCGCAACTTCGACTGACGTGTGGATGGCCGTTGGCTCGCTAGGAACCCGTCAGCCCTTCGACAGGTCTTGTTTTTGGTCCTGCTGGGGGTCCACAGCCCCCTCCTCACCTGGCCAACCAGGCGGGGGAGACGGTTTAGTCGCCGACTATCCGACCATGGGGCAGGTGGCACGGGGTTACATGGTACCCGTGGCGGGGGGAACTCCCCCCGACCTGACCTGACCCATCAATCTCCACTTTTAAAATGCCCAATGACTTGGCTTCCACTGCCGTCTGCGGCAATGAATTCCACAGATTCACCGCCCTCTGGCTAACGAAATTCCTCCTCCATCGAAGAAGTGTCCTGACCCGAAATGTCACCCAACCATTCCCTCCTGAGATATGGCCTGACCTGCTGAGTTACTCCAGCACTTTGTGCTTGTATTTGGTGAAACAGAGGTTGCAGTTTCTTGTGCATCTGGAGAAAGGAGATTTGAAAGTGACCGTGTGTATCTAATCTCTGTGATGAATACATAGCCTGATTATTAGGGGCTGTGTGGGTTTTAATTGGATTTCCAGCAAGGTTTAAAATAATGCAACATCTCATTAATATTTCAATTCCCCCTCCCATTCCCACACTGACCTTTCTGTCCTGGGCCACCTCCATTGTCAGAGTGAGGTCCAGCACAAATTGGAGGAACAGCAGCTCATATTTCGCTTGGGCAGCTTACACCCCGGCGGTATGAATATAGTCTTCTGTATTTTCAAGTAACCCTTGCATCCCCTCTCTCTCCGTCCCCTTCCCCTCCCTAGTCGTCCTACTAGTTTCAATGTTTGTAATCTCTTCATCATCATGCCCTCCACTGCCAACAATGGACCATTGTGGGCTCCTGGGCCATTGGTGCCGGCTCTGATTTGTTCCATCATTTCATACTAGTTTCCCTCCCCCCTGAATCTCAGTCTGAAGAAGGGTCTCGATCGAAACATAAAAAGATGAGAGGGGATCTTATTGAAACATAAGATTTTTAAGGGTTTGGACACGCTAGAGGCAGGAAACATGTTCCCGATGTTGGGGGAGTCCAGAACAAGGGGCCACAGTTTAAGAATAAGGGGTAAGCTATTTTTGAACGGAGACGAGGAAACACTTTTTCTCACAGAGAGTTGTGAATCTGTGGAATTCGCTGCCTCAGAGGGCGGTGGAGGCCGGTTCTCTGGATACTTTCAAGAGAGAGCTAGATAGGCCTCTTAAAGATAGCGGAGTCAGGGGATACGGGGAGAAGGCAGGAACAGGGTACTGATTGGGGATGATTAGCCATGATCACATTGAATGGCGGTGCTGGCTCGAATGGCAGAATGGCCTACTCCTCCATCTATTGTCTATTGTCACCTATTCCTATTCTCCAGAGATGCTGACTGACCCGCTGAGTTACTCCAGCTTTTTGCGTCTAGCTTCATTAACATTCCATTTCCTTTATTCATTATACGTGAACTTTACAGGTGAGAACAACATTTTTGGCTCCTTATAACAAGCCAATTATAAAGTATAAAGTCAAGTATAAAGTATCCTTTATTGTCATTCAAACTGTCTCCATACCTTGCAGTCATAACCATATAACCATATAACCATATAACAATTACAGCACGGAAACAGGCCCTCTCGGCCCTTCCAGTCCGTGCCGACCATTTGTTTTCCCCTAGTCCCATCTACCTGCACTCAGACCATACCCCTCCATTCCCTTCACGTCCATATACCTATCCACTTTACTCTTAAATGTTAAAATCGATCCTGCCTCCACCACTTCTGCTGGAAGCTCATTCCACACAGCCACCACCCTCTGAGTAAAGAAGTTCCCCCTCACGTTACCCCTAAACTTCTGTCCCTTAATTCTCATGTCATGCCCTCTTGTTTGAATCTTCCCTACCCTCAATGGGAAATTTTAAAGACCTCAATCAAGTCCCCCCTTAACCTTCTGCGCTCCAAAGAATAAAGACCTAACTTGTTCAACCTTTCTCTGTAACATAGTTGCTGGAACCCTGGCAACATTCTAGTAAATCTCCTCTGTACTCTCTCTATTTTGTTGACATCCTTCCTATAACTAGGCGACCAAAATTGTACACCATACTCCAGAATTGGTCTTACCAATGCCTTGTACAATTTTAACATTACTTCCCTACTCCTATATTCAATGCTCTGATTTATAAAGGCCAGCACACCAAAGGCTTTCTTTACCACCCTATCTACATGCGATTCCACCTTCAGGGAACTATGCACAGTTATTCCTAGATCCCTCTGTTCCACAGCATTCCTCAATTCCCTACCATTTACCATGTACGTCCTATTTTGATTTGTCCTGCCAAGATGTAGCACTTCACACTTAACAGCATTAAACTCCATCTGCCATCTTTCAGCCCACTTTTCCAAATGGCCCAAATCTCTCTGTAGACCTTGAAAATCTACTTCATTATCCACAACACCACCTATCTTAGTATCATCTGCATACTTACTTATCCAATTTTCCACCCCATCATCCAGATCATTGATGTACATGACAAACAACAGTGGACCCAACACAGATCCCTGAGGCACCCCACTGGTCACCGGCTTCCAACCTGACAAACAGCCATCCACCATTACTCTCTGACATCTCCCATTCAGCCACTGTTGAATCCATCTTGCTACTCCGCCATTAACACCCAAAGATTGAACCTTCTTAACCAACCTTCCATGGGGAACCTTGTCAAAGGCCTTACTGAAATCCATATCGCAAAAAATAAAATAGCAGAACACACAATGAACACAGTTTCACATCCACCACAGTGAGTCTACCAGGCACCTCCTCACTGTAATGGAAGGCAAAAGTCTTAAAGTCCTGGTTTCTTCCATCCTTGTTCTCCCTCTGTGTTGAGGCGATCCAGGCCTTCGACGTTGGACCCCCTGCCGGGTGATGGTAAGTCCCGCGGCCAAATCCGAGCACCGTGAACGGGCCGGATCAAACTCCGCGGCCCGGGGCGGACGAAGCTGCCGCCCTCCAGTCCAGCGGGCGAAGCTGTTGTTGCGGGAGCTCCGGAGAATCGGTCACCAACCTGGGACCTGCGAGCTCCCGACGTTGTCGTCCGCTGGGCCGGCGGCCGAAGCCTCCGAGGCTCCGCGTTAACCTACAAACCTGTACGTCTTTGGAATGTGGGAGTTCCAAGAGGACCTCAGAGAAAGCCCACGCAGGCCAACCAGACAGACTCCGCACGGAGACGGCATCTGTAGACGGGATCGCACCCGGGTCTCTGGCACTGCAAGCGCTGTAAGGCAGCAACTCTACCGCTGTGCCAGCATATTGCGGCAGTTTGTGTAGAAGTCGTCGCATCCAAATCCTGAGATTTGCAGCGCATTTCATCGCTGGAAACCTGGATCACGCTCCGACCAGGTACAGACTGCCAATTTCTTTCCTAAAGGACTTCAGTAGATCAGATGGTATTTTGTGCCCACCATTACCAATGCTGTCTTTTTCATATTCCATATTTATTTAACTAACTGGATTTTAATTCACCAGCTGCCACTATAGGATTTGGACTCTAATCCTAAATATTAACCCTGATCACTGGATTGCAAATCCGTCACTATTTTGCTACCCCTAATTCACAGATTATGCTCAAAAAAAATAACAGGCATTAGACACAAGGAACTGCAGATGCTGGAGTCTTGTGTTGGACACAAAGTGGCCGGAGGAACTCAGCGAGTCAGGCAGCATCTCCGGAGAACACGGATAGGTGACATTTCGGATCGGGACCCTCTAGGTCAAACGCGCTCCTCAGCCCACCAAGTCCGCGCTGACCAGCGATCCCCGTACACTAACACTACACACACGGGGCACAATTTACAATATTTACAGAAGCCAATTAACCTACAAACCTGCACTGCACGTCTTTGGAGTGTGGGAGGAAACCGGAGATCCCGGGGTAAAGCCACGCAGGTCGCGGGGAGAACGTGCAAACTCCGCACGGACAGCGCCCGTAGTCAGGATCGAACCGGGGTCTCTGGCGCTGTGAGGCAGCAACTCTACCGCTGCGCCACCCACCTTTCTTTAGACTAGTTGTAGTGGGTGAGTGAAAAAGCCAGAAAATAGGTGGGGGCAGGACAAAAACCTGGCGAGTGTTAAATGCTGGAGTAGCTCAGCGGGTGAGGCAGCATCTCTGGAGAGAAGGAATGGGCGAGACCCTTCCTCAGAGTGATAGGTGGATGCAGATGGGAGGGAGAGATTGACTCTTCACATCAGTCCAGAACCGGGGGCCACAGTTTAAGAATAAGGGGTAAGCCATTTTGAACGGAGATGAGGAAACAGTTTTTCACACAGAGAGTTGTGAGTCTGTGGAATTCTCTGCCTCAGAGGGCGGTGGAGGCCGGTTCTCTGGATACTTTCAAGAGAGAGGTAAATAGGGCTCTTAAAGAAAGCAGAGTCAGGGGATATGGGGAGAAGGCAGGAACGGGGTACTGATTGGGGATGATCAGCCACGATCACATTGAATGGCGGTGCTGGCTCGAAGGGCCGAATGGCCTCCTCCTGCACCTATTGTGCATTGTCTATTGTCTGAAAGACCAATAGATAAAACATAACCTGGAAAGACCGAGCAATTCAGACGCTTTGAGCTGAAATATTAACACTGCTCGTCTTTCCACTGATGCAGCCGAGCTCGCCAAGTGTTTCCAGCACTTTCCAACTTTATTTCAGGTTTCCAGCATCTGCAGGTTTTTTTAAAATTTTCAGGCACAAATCTGTAATGTTGCCCCCTGGTTAAATCAAGATGATTTTGCTAATTCTGTGGAGAAACACCCTCCCCAGCCACCAATGGGCAATTATGGACTCCACCCTTCCTGAGCTCATCCGTTTATTCTATTTATTTATTTTTAGAGATACAGTGCGGAAATAGTCCCTTCGGCCCACCGAGCCCGCACCGACCAGCGATCCCCGCACATTAACACTCAACTACCTCCTCCGGCAGCTCGTTCCATACACCCACCGCCCTTTGTGTGAAAAAGTTACCCCTTCAGATTCCTATTAAATCTTTTCCCCTTCACCTTGAACCTCTGGTCCTCGATTCCCCTACTCTGGGCAAGAGACTCTGTGCGTCTACCCGATTGTATTCCTCTCTTGATTTTATACACTCCATCTTTATCTCTATCTCTTAGTCTGAAGAAGGGTTGCGACCCAAAACGTCACCTCTTCCCCATCTCCAGAGATGGCTGCCTGACCCGCTGAGTTCCTCCAACAATTTGTGTCTATCCACGTGGGGAAATGTTACTCTACCGAATTATTCAAATTCAGTTTCGGAAATCCATCCCAGTCACTTAAGGCAGTCGAGTTTGGATTAACGGAGAACATTAGGACCCATTCTACTGTTCTTTGAGTGGTCTCATTAAAAACAGCCACCTTCAAGTCGTGACCAGCAATCTTTCAGAATGCTTTCAAGAGAGAGTTAGATATCGCATGTTTTCATGAGAGAGTTAGGTTTAGCACTCAGGGCTAAAGGAATCAAGGGATGTGGGGAGAAAGCAGGAACGGGGTACTGATTTTGGATGATCAGCCATGATCATATTGAATGGTGGTGCTGGTTCGATGGGCTGAATGGCCTGCTCCTGCACTTATTTTCTACTTTTCTATGTTTTTCCGCTCCTTCAACGACTGCGGTAAGAAGCTGCAGATGTTCTACCAGTCGGCGATAGCCAGTGCCATCTTTCTCGCTGCCGTGTGGTAGGGCAGCAGGGAGAAGGCCGCGGACGCCAAAAGGATCAATGAGCCCATCAGGAAGGCCGGCTCCGACCTAGGGGTGGAGTTGGAGTTGGATTCACGGGAGGTTGGTCTTGGAGGGGAGGATGCTCCTCAAACTGCGGAGCATCCTGGACAATACAGCTCACCCCCTCCGTGACACACACTGGTCAACCTGAGGAGCACCTTCAGCAACAGACTGGTCCCACCAAGATGCAGCACGGAACGCCACAGGAGATCCTTCTTCCCTGCGGCTATCAAACTGTACAACTCCTCCCCCTTCTGTCGTGGGGTCGACTGAGACTGAGACTGACCTCCCCTCCCCAATCTTTGCACATCCCCAATCCTTAATTTCATGTTTCATGTATTTCGTGTTATAGACAATAGACAATAGGTGCAGTAGGCCATTCGGCCCTTCAAGCCAGCACCGCCATTCAATGTGATCATGGCTGATCATCCCCAATCAGTACCACGTTCCTGCCTTCTCCCCACATCCCCTGACTCCGCTATCTGTAAGAGCCCTGTCTAGCTCTCTCTTGTGTTTTTATGACCGTTGGCAGATCAATTTCCCTCCTGGGATAAATAAAGTTCTATCGTACCATATCATACTTTCTCGCTGGTCATGATATTCAAAGTGTTGGAAACTCGTTGTTGGGTTTTTAAGCTCTCACCTCTTGAACTATTTTACTGGTAGGATCTTAAGAGCAAGGGCTGATGCACAGACCACACCTGAGACCCAGTAATAGTTCATGCATGACGCAGATATTTGCCAACTGCGTGTAGACACAAAAAGCTGGAGAAACTCAGCAGGTGAGGCAGCATCTATGGCGACATTTCGGGTCTCGACCCGAAACGTCGCCAATTCCTTCTCTCCATAGATGCTGCCTCACCCGCTGAGTTTCTCCAGCTTTTTGTGTCCAACTTCGATGTTGGGGGAAGTCCAGAACCAGGGGCCACAGTTTAAGAATAAGGGGTAAGCCATTTAGAACGGAGACGAGGAAACACTTAATCTCAGAGAGAGTGGTGAGTCTGTGGAATTCTCTGCCTCAGAGGGCGGTGGAGGCAGGTTCTTTGGATGCTTTCAAGAGAGAGATGGATAGGGCTCTTGAAGATAGTGGAGTCAGGGATATGGGGAGAAGGCAGGAATGGGGTACTGATTGGGGATGATCAGCCATGATCGCATTGAATGGCGGTGTTGGCTCGAAGGGCCGAATGGCCTTCTCATGCACTGATTGTGTATTGTCTATTGTCTGAAAGACCAATAGATAAAACATAACCTGGAAAGACCGAGCAATTCAGACGCTTTGAGCTGAAATATTAACACTGCTCGTCTTTCCACTGATGCAGCCGAGCTCGCCAAGTGTTTCCAGCACTTTCCAACTTTATTTCAGGTTTCCAGCATCTGCAGGTTTTTTTTTAATTTTTTACTGATTGGGGATGATCAGTCATGATCACTTTGAATGGTGGTGCTGGCTCGAGGGGCCGAATAGACAATAGACAATAGGTGCAGGAGTGGGCCATTCGGCCCTTCGAGCCTTCGAATGGCCAACACCTGCACCTATTGTCAATTGTCTATTTTAAAAGCATCTGCAGTTCGTTCTTAAATATTTGGCAACCTTGCAACGCACTTAGGAACTGGCAGCCTTATTTCAACAGCAGATTTCACAAAGCCCTGCTTTGAAATCTTAGAATTGCTGCTCCTGTTTGAAATTCGACTGGTTTTAGCGGAATCCATTTCAGAATTAATCCCGCATTCCAGCTGAGATACACTGTCACGTCTGGCAGCTGATAAAATAACAAGCCCGCCCGGTGGGAAACACATTAACGGCACGGTGGCGCAGCGGTAGAGTTGCTGCCTCGCAGCGCCAGAGACCCGGGTTCCATCCTGACTACTGGTGCTGTCTGTACGGAGTTTGTACGTTCTCCCCGTGACCTGCGTGGGTTTTCTCTGGGAGCTCCGGATTGCTCCCACACTCCAAAGACGTGCAGGTTTGTAGGTTAATTGGCTTGGCCTCTATAAAATTATAAGCAATGTTAAAATGCCCTGAACTGTCAATCAGTATTCCAACCAACTGAAGATAGACACAAAAAGCTGGAGTAACTCAGCGGGACAGACAGGCAGCATCTCTGGACAGAAGGAATGGGTGACGTTTCGGGTCGAGACCCTTCTTCAGATTGAAAGTCAGGGGAAAGGGAAACGAGAGATATAGACGATGATGTAGAGAGATGTAGAACAAAGGAATGAAAGACAGGCAAAGAAGTAACAATGATAAAGAAAACAGGCCATTGTTAGCTGTTTGTTGGGTGAGAACGAGAAGCTGGTGCGACTTGGGTATGGGAGGGATGGAGAGAGAGAGAGGGAATGCAGGGGTTACTTGAAGTTAGAGAGATCAAGAATCATACCCCCGTGTTGTAAGCTGCCCAAGCGAAATATGAGATGCTGTTCGTCCAATTTGTGTTTAACGTCACTCGGCTTGGTCGGACCAATGCTGCTGAAATGGGAGGAGACCAGACAGTGTGGACTCTGGATACAAGGAACTGCAGAGGCTGGAATCTTGCGTCGAACACAGAGTGCTGGAGTAACTGAGCAGATCAGGCAGCATCTCTGGAGAGCATGGGTAGGCAATGTTTCAGGTGCGGACCCTTCCTCAGACTGGTTGTGGTGGGGGGGGGGTGGGGGGGAGGAGGGAGAAAGCCGGGAAGATAAGTGGGGGCAGGCAAAACCTGGAGAGTGATAGGTGGATTCCGGTGGCGGGGAGGGTTTGCCTGGCAGACGGTTGGACGAAGGGCAGAGGTGAAACGACACACCGTGTGAGAGATAAGGAGAGCGGAGATGCGAGTTGTGAAGCCAGAGGATGGAATACACGTGGGAGGGGCGAGGGGGGTAGGGGGAGGGGAGAAATGGGTGCGGGCCCAGGTGGGGCACGAGGAACAAACACATTGAAAGAAGAGGGGTTGTTTGTTATGTTAGTCATTTAATATCGGAAAATTCAACGTTTTTACTGAAGATAGACACAAAACGCTGGAAAGAAGATGTGGACCATGACCACAATCAAGACTTAATAGCACCAATGCCAGAAATCATTTGTAATACAGATGATATTGAATGGAAAAGTTCACATAATTCTTCAATTACTGGACTCGTTCCTTTCGTTTGTGGCCCATCGCTCATTTACCAAACCACACAGACTTTTGTTCCATCAACATACATAGAAACATTGAAAACATAGAAAATGGATGCACGAGTAGGCCATTCGGCCCCTCGAGCCAACACCGCCATTCAATATGATCATGGCTGATCATCTAAAATCAGATTTCCGTTCCAGCTTTTTCCCCATATCCCATGATTCTGTTAGCCCTAAGGGCTATTTCTAATGGCCTGACGCACTTAGGTGATGACTACAGGCCGCACGTTGACATTTTTTCAGCGACAGTGGTGATAATATTTGCTGTCGTAGGTTGTCGCCAGGTGTCGTATTAATTCCATTAAAACTAGTCCCTGGCAGTCGCCTAAGTGGGACAGGCCCATAACTCTCTCTGGAAAATATCCAGTGAATCGGCCTCCACTGCCTTCTGTGGCAGAGATTTCCACAGATTCACTACTAACTCTCTGGGTGAAAACTCATCTCAGTCCTAAATGGTCAACCCCTTATTCTTAAACTGTGTTACTCCCCTGGTTCTGGACTCCCCCAACATGGGGAACATTTTTCCTGCATCTAGGCTGTGCAATCCTTTCAGAATGCATTGATATGCAGCATGTTGGCAATTAAGATGTACTGGAAGGAGCCTTTCTAACAGCCAGTTTCTTAACATATGTTGCTCGTCTATTTGTTAATGCATCTTGCGTTTTCTCCCCCATCCCCTGAACTCCCCCATATGTCACATTATGAAGATGTTTTAACCGTTAAGGGTCCAATTGCTTTTATTCAAAGAGGCAGCCTTCGCTTGAAAGGAAATGAAAATGCCAAGCATACGAAGTTGTAACTGTTCAATACAATACAAATTTATTCATCACAATACTATAAATTTGTAGTATACTGATCACTTACAAATTTGTATGTTTTGCATTTTCATTTCTTTCCAAGCGAAGGTGGAAAATGGTGGCAAGGAACGCAAGATGGAGAGCCACTCTCTCCACCTGGTCCAAGTTCCAGCAAGGGTAAATGGCTCCATTGGCCGCTAACATCCTGAAGCCGCGGTCTGCGGAGCTTCTAGCCACGGGCGCGGCGTACACTTACCATCCGGAGCGGGATCCCTCGCCGGGGATCCCCGGAGAGGAGCTCCGACCGCCGGCCTGCGGCCTACAACATGCTGAAGCCGCGGTCTCCGGTAAGAAAGCGCCGATGCGGGACCTCCAAGCCGCGGAGCGTGTTCGACCGTCCTGACAAGAGTGCCTGTACATCCGGCCGTCTGTAGCGTCGACTGCGGAGGTTTATGGCCCCGACCACGGGTGAACAAAGGAGGAGGACTGGCTGAACTTTGTGCCTTCCACCACAGTGAAGAATGCTGTGGCGGATGTTTGTGTTAAATCTTATTGTGTATTGTGTGTCCTTTTTAAATGTATCGCTGCTGGGAAATTCATTTCACTGCACTTATATGTGTATGCGATGAATAAAACTACCTATTGACTCTTGAGAAGGTCCACACTGAATCAAGCACATCTGAAGAAGGACTAGTGGAGGGTTTAGTTTAAAGATACGGCGCAGAAACAGGCCCTTCGGCCCACCGAGTCCGCGTCGACCAGCGATCCCCACACAGCAACGCTGTCCTACACACACCAGGGACAATGAAAAAAATACATTTACTCCAAGCCAATTAACCTATAAACCTGTACCTCTTCAGAGTGTGTGAGGAAACTGAAGATCTCGGACAAAACCCACGCAGGTCACGGGGAGAACGTACAAACTCATTATCGGCTGTCACTCGAAAAACGAGTATGACTGTCCTCTCATGGAGGGCGCCAGTGCGTGACTTTGTTTAACGTGGGGAGACTGGTGCACAGACAGCCACCCCACGGTCCTTGACAGATCTGGGTCAGGATCCAGTGGCATGGAGTCCAAGACGACCGGAGACCCTTTTCTGCCGCAGCCTTCACCCGCCTTCCCAGCCGTTGTGACGCTCCACTAAGGTCAGCCATCGTCCTCCGCCTGTTCCACCGTTGAGGTCTTGGTTGGATTGCTCTTTGTCAGAGACCTCCCCCTCGACCTTACCGCCATGGGTGGCCCTACCAGGAGCATCGCTCCAGACGGCATCGCTCTCAGGGTCTCAGGTCCACACGAGCTTCTCCACCACCACAAGGTGACAATCCACATACAAACTATATACAGACAGCACCCGTAGTTAAGATCAAACCCGGTCTGTGGCGCTGCGCCACCGTGCCGCCCGGTTTATAGCGGAGTCAGGGGATATGGGGAGAAGGCAGGAACGGGGTACTGATTGGGGATGATCAGCCATGATCACATTGAATGGCTCGAAGGGCCGAATGGCCTCCTCCTGCACCTATTGTCTATTGTCTATAATAAATCACAGAATAACAGTGTCAGTGGTTGTTACCATCTGATGATAATCTTTGGGGTAAGCCATTTAGAACGGAGACGAGGAAACACTTTTTCACACAGAGAGTGGTGAGTCTGTGGAATTCTCTGCCTCAGAGGGCGGTGGAGGCCAGTTCTCTGGATACTTTCAAGAGAGAGCTAGATCGGGCTCTTAAAGATAGCGGAGTCGGGGGATGTAGGAAGAAGGCAGGAACGGGGTACTGATTGGGGATGATCAGCCATGATCACATTGAATGGCTCGAAGGGCCGAATGGCCTTCTCTGACACCTATTGTCTATTGTCTATAATGGAAGCAAAGGACATGGGGATAGTGTAGTAAAAAAAAAGAAATTACGTTTATTTCAGTATGAGGAGATGAATGTGCTTCTGGTGTGTTTGTTGGTATTTATTATGGGTATTATAGAGGTCCATGTTTACATATCTGCTGTGCTGCTTGCTGCAAGGAAGAATTTCATTGTGCCGTTACAGGGCTTGTGACGATAAAACACTCTTGAATCTTGCTTCAGTGGCTGAGGCCAGGGTTTCGTAGCCCCAGGCAGTAGTTAAGCGAATTATGTTGTAACATTTCGGGTGACACTAGATCGGGGGTGGGCAACACACGGCCCATGGGCCGGATCCGGCCCGTAACCCGAAATCATCCGGTCCACAGGCGTAATTTTTTTTCAACTTGTTTTTGCGACCTGGGAACTGCAGCCAGTCCCGGGGTACGCAGGTGACTTGGGCGCTACAGCCAGTCCCGGGGACTCGAGGGATCTATGAACTGCAGCCAGTCCCGGGGCACGCAGTTGACCTGGGAACTGGAGAACATGTGAAAACTAATGCGAAAAACAACACCAAGTGTCACCCTAGTTAGTATTTATTATTAGCATGTATTATTACTAATTTATGTATTATTAGTATGTATTATTGCTAATTTATATACGTATTTTATGTACGTACGTTTATTAGTACGTATTATTACTAATTTGTGTATTATTAGTATGTATTATTACTAATTACTAATTTAGTTAGTATGTATTATTATTACCACCATTTATTAACTATGGCAATAGATGTGGCCCACCATCCGCTCACAAACATGGGTCCTGGCTCCAATGCAGAACAAGGTTGCTGACCCCTGTGCTTGATCTTAAGATCATCAGATCATAAGGGATAGGAGCAGAATTAGGCCATTCGGCCCATCGAGTCTGCTCCGCCATTCAATCATGGCTGATCTATCTCTCCCTCATAACCCCATACAATACAATACAATACCGTTTATTGTCATTTGAACCTCAAAAGAAGTTCAAACGAAATTTGGTTTCTGCATCATACAACAAGAACCAAGACACACACCAACACAATTTACACAATCATCCATCACAGTGAATCTCCTCCTCACTGTGATGGAAGGCAAAGTCTTCTCTCTCCCCTGCTCTCCCCGTTCTCCTCCCGATGTCAAAGACAAAGCCCCCGGCGGGCGATGGTAAGTAAGTCCCGCGGCCATTAAAGGCCGCGCTCCGGGTCTTGATGTTGAAGCCCGGTGGGCGCTAGCGAGTCCCGTGGCCGTTACAGCCGCGCTGGGCGACGTAAGGCCCCGCTCCAGGTCATTATCAACCCTGCAACTCGGGCGGGAGAAGTTGTCGTTGCGGGAGCTCCGAAAAGGGGACTCCCACCTGCGAACCCGTGCGCTCCCGATGTCACCGTCCACCGGGCCGCAGCAGCGGGCCACCACAGCTCTCCACGCTCCGAAGCCGGCCAGCTCCACGATGCTAAGTAAGTCCGCAGGCTCCGCGACTGGAGCCCCCAGGTCATTCCGGTTGGAGGCCGTTCCACGGTGCAAGGCCCCAACGACAACGGAGACCCGATAGGGAAAAGGTCGGGTCCCCTGTACAGGGAAGAGATTTAAACGTTTCCCCACCCCCCACATATACACAGTTAGAAACAATTAAAAAAAACACTACAAACTACACTCAACGGGACAAAAGAAAAGACAGACGGAACCTTTGCCCTCTGGTCCTCGATTCACCTACTCTTGCCCAGAGTAGGTGAATCGAGGACCAGAGGACCAATGTTTAAGGTGAAGGGGAAAAGATTCGATAGAATTATTTTTGTCATAGAAAGTCTGAATGTGTCTACAAGCATGACAAGGGGGAGCTTTGAGAAGTTTCACAAGTTCACCAGTTGCAGGAGTAGAATTAGACCATTCGGCCCATCGAGTCGACTCTGCCATTCAATCACGGCTGAGCTCTGCCTCCTAACCCCATTTTCCTGCCTTCTCCCCATAACCCTTGACACCCATTCTAATCAAGAGTTTGTTCATATCTTTCTTTAAAATATCCACTGACTTGGCCTCCACAGACCTCTGTGGCAATGAGTTCCACAGATTCACCACCCTCTGACTAAAGAGGTTTTTCCTCACCTCCTTTCTAAAAGAGCGCCCTTTAATTCTGAGGCTGTGACCTCTGGTCCTAGACTCTCCCACGAGTGGAAATATCCTCTCCACATCCACTCTATCTACGCCTTTCATTATTCTGTAAGTTCCCCCCCACTTCAACCTTCTAAACTCCAGCGAGGACAGGCCCAGTGCTCATCATAGGCTAACACACAAGTTTGAAACAATCCACAAATGCTTCTAGGTCAGGGTTTCCCAACCTTTTTCATCCCGTTTACACCTTGCAACTTTAATAGCATGTCACGGTGGCGCAGCGGCAGAGTTGCTGCCTTACAGTGAATGCAGCGCCGGAGACCCGGGTTCGATCCCGACTACGGGTGCTGTCTGTACGGAGTTTGCACGGTCTCCCCGTGACCCGCGTGGGTTTTCTCCGAGATCTTCGGTTTCCTCCCACACTCCAAAGAGGTGCAGGTTTTGTGGGTTAATTGGCTTGGTAAGAATGTAAAAATTGTCCCTAGTGAGTGTAGGATAGTGTTATTGTGCGGGGATCGCTGGTCGGCGAGAATTCGGTGGGCCGCAGGACCTGTTTCTGCGCTGAATCTCTAAACTAAACCACACTAAACCAGCACATAAGAATGTAATTTCACTTATTTATGAACAACTAATGATGAGCAGATACCGGTATACCAGAACCAAACACAGTCAGTCAACGAGAAAAAATATGTACAAATCCAGAATCAACAAATTTACCCCCTGGGTAGGTGAAAGTTACCCGCTGAGGTTAAATTTACCCCAGGTTGGGATCCCTTGGACTAGAGAGAACGGACTCAGCGATCATTGTGGATCATCTGCTAAACGAGTCGGAGTTGCATTATGCCGTCGCATCACAGTATAAAATACCCTGGTGGGTAAAAGCCAGCTGGTGATGTCTACGTGGGAGGTGGAATCGCAGCTGGAGATACATCATGGAAGAAGACTTTATCGTCGGGACAATCCAGCGTAAAGCAAGCAACTAACTGTTAAAAGAGAATCAGCCAGCTACGCCTCGCTGAGCCTTGCAGCAGAACACAGGAGTGGAGAACAGACAATAGACAATAGGTGCAGGAGTAGGCCATTTGGCCCTTCGAGCCAGCACCGCCATTCAATGTGATCATGACTGATCATCCCCAATCAGTACCCCGTTCCTGCCTTCTCCCCATATCCCCTGACTCCACTATCTTTAAGAGCCCTATCTAGCTCTCTCTTGAAAGCATCCAGAGAACCTGCCTCCACCGCTCTCTGAGGCAGAGAATTCCACTGACTGACCGCTCTCTGTGAGAAAAAAAGTGTTTCCTCGTCTCTGTTCTAAAAGGCTTACCCCTTATTCTTAAACTGTGTGTGGCCCCTGGTTCTGGACTCCCCCAACATCGGGAACATGTTTCCTGCCTCTAGCGTGTCCAAGTCCTTAACGATCTTAATAGTCCGAATGTGGCGGGTGGAAGCAGTAGCCGAGGCATTCGACGCTTGCCGTCAATAAGCACCATGCCCCCCCCCCCCCCTTCCAGAGCAGCTGACGGCCTTTTCTGTCCTCATTAGTGATCAGAAATTCATAGCGCGCGCCAACGATAATATCTCGTACATCATCGCTTCAGCCTTGAGCTGTACAATCTGCTGCTGAGCAGGCATGCAGGAACCCGTGCCAAGCGCAATCTCGTTTGACACAGAACCCTTTTGATATTTATTTCTTGGTCGTCGCGGGGCTAAACGGAGGGTCCACATGGGAATGGTTATTTCGGAGCGGCAAAGCTTCGCAATCAGGGGGTCAGGAAATGAAAAATTCCCCAGGATGAAGGTATCATTACCAAAAGCATCGTCACCTTTTCTTTTAACCACTTTGTGCCCCAAGGCATTTCCTCGCTGCAGAGTTGCAGCGTCATACAGCACGGAATCAGGCCCCCCTCGGCCCAACCCCTCCACCCCGACCAAGAGCCACATCTAAGCTAGTCACATTTTCCCACATTTGACCCATATCCCTCTAAACTTTTCATAGAAACATAGAAAACAGATGCAGGAGTAGGCCACTCAACCCTTCGAGCCAGCACCACCATTCAATGTGATCATGGCTGATCATCCCCAATCAGTACCCCGTTCCTGCCTTCTCCCCATATCTCCTGACTCCGCTATTTTTAAGAGCCCTATCTAGCTCTCTCTTGAAAGCATCCAGAGAACCTGCCTCCACTGCCCTCTGAGACAGAGAATTCCACAGACTCACCACTCTCTGTGAGAAAAAGTGTTTCCTCTTCTCCGTTCTAGATGGCTTACTCCTTATTCTTAAACTGTGGCCCCTGGTTCTGGACTCCCCCAACATCGGAAACATGTTTCCTGCCTCTAGCGTGTCCAAGCCCTTAACAATCTTATATGTTTCAACGAGATTTCCTCTCATCCTTCTAAACTCCAGAGTGTACAATCCCAGCTGCTCCTTTCTCTCAGTGTATGACAGTCCCGCCATCCCGGGAATTAACCTTGATTCCTTGATGTCCCTTGATTCCGTTAGCCCTAAGAGCTAAATCTAACTCTCTCTTGAAAACATCCGGTGAATTGGCCTCCACTGCCTTCTGTGGCAGAGAATTCCACAGATTCACAACTCTCTGGGTGGAAACGTTTTTCCTCATCTCCGTCCTAAATGGCCGACCCCTTATTCATATCCATCCTTGCACCTTTCTGACCCAAAACGTCTACCATCCTTTTTCTCCAGAGATGCTGCCCGACTCGCTGGGTTACTCCAGCACTTTGTGTCTATCAAGTGTCGTCAATGTTATAGTCCCAGCCTCAACTTCCTCCTCTGGCAGCTCGTTCCATACACCCACCACCCTCTGTGTGAAAAAGTTGCCCCTCAGGTTGCTATTAAATCTTTTCCTCTCTGACCTATGTCCTCTGGTCCTCAATTCATCTACTCTGGGCAAGAGACTCTGTGCATCTACCTGGTCTATTCCTCTCATGAATTAGATCGGGTATTAACTGGTATTGGTATAAATGTGAAAGTTGTCCCTAGTGTGTGTAGGGTAGTGTTAATGCGCGGGGATCGCTGGTCGGTACGGACTCGGTAGGCCGAAGGGCCTGTTTCCGCGCTGTTTCTCTGAAACTAAAACTAAGCTAAAACTAAAAACAAGTCAAGTCAGGTTTATTCGTCACATACACATACGAGATGTGCAGTGAAATGAAAAGTGGCAATGCTTGCGGATTGTGCAAAAAAACTACAAAACAGAATGGAACAGAATCACAGATTTACATATTACATATTTGTGGGAGGAATTTTTTTTTAAAAAAAGCAATTTTAAAAAGGCACCACACAACAGTAGAATGGTACCGTAAGGTTAGTCCCTGGAGAGATAGGAGCTTACAGTCCTAATGGCCTCTGGGAAGAAACTCCTTCTCATCCTCTCCGTTCTCACAGCATGGTAACGGAGGCGTTTGCCTGACCGTAGCAGCTGGAACAGTCCGTTGCTGGGGTGGAAGGGGTCCCCCATGATCTTGTTGGCTCTGGAGTTGCAGCTTCTGATGTATAGTTCCTGCAGGGGGGTGAGTGTAGTTCCCATAGTGCGTTCAGCAGAGTGTGCATCTCTGCAGAGCAGTTCCCAACCCAAATTGTGATGTTTCCGGACAAGATGCTTTCCACAGCCGCTGAGTAGAAGCACTGGAGGACCCTCAGAGACACTCTGAATAGCCTCAGCTGCCTGAGGTGGTAAAGGCGCTGCCTTGCCTTACTCACCAGTGCGGCAACGTGTGATGTCCATGTCAGATCCTCTGAGATTAGATTAGATTAGATTAGATTAAATACCTTTATTGTCATTCAGACCTTTCGGTCTGAACGAAATTTTATAACCTGGTAGTCATAACATATAATAAATTAAAACAAAACCCACAATAAACACATATTTAACATCCACCACAGTGAGTTCACCAGGCACCTCCTCACTGTGGTGGAAGGCAAAAGTCTTAAAGTCTTTGTCTTCTTCCCTACTTGTTCTCCCTCTGCGCTGAGGCGATCCAGGCCTCCGATATTGTCGTCCACTAGGCCGGCGGCCGAGCCTCCGAAGCCGGGCTGCCGCCACCGCCGTCGCCGGAATGCTGGAACACCGCCACAGCTCTGAAGCCGGGTCCACCGCTGGAACGCTGGAGCGCCGGAGCTCTGAAGCCGGGCCGCCGCTGGAGCACCGCTGGAGTGCCGGAGCTCTGAGGCCGGGCCACCGCTGGAGCACCGCTGGGACGCCGCTGGGCAATGGAGTTGCCCAGAGTAGGTGAATCGAGGACCAGAGGACATAGGTGTAAGGTGAAGGGGAAAAGATTTAATCAAATTATTTTTGTCGTAGAAAGTCTGAATGTGTCTGCAAACATGACAGAGGAGAGCCACCCAGCCCCAAAACGGCTGAAGTCGAGGAAGAGCTTCCTCAACACAGTCCAGCCACTGTCACAGTCTCCTGAAGCAACCAGACTAGCCCTGTGGAACAAGAAACGCAATGAAGGCCACCGCCACGAAAAGATGCCCGTCACAACAAAGGAACAGCTACCACCTGGTCACAGGTGTGCATGGAAGATCTGGAAGTCCATGTAGATCAACCATATTAATCTCTGTCAGTATAGCCTTCACCACATATATTATGCACGATACACATTCCACCAATGTAATCCAGTCCGGGATTTGAGTAGGACTGCAGGCACTGATAACAGCCTGCTGGTCCCTTAGTTTGGGAGTCTGAAAGTTGATGCGATGAGGCTAACAATATGTATTGTTCTCTCAGCATGGGTTATAATAAAAGCTTTGTGGTTCACCTAATACTTTGTAATGGTCTGATTACAAAACAGTCCCTCAAAAGGCTTCGTAGCGGGATGGGCCGATGCGAGACCAACGTGAGCAAATGGGGCTATGCAGGTGCGGCAGGCGCAGGATGTGAACGCGGGACATCTGTACAATCCGCGCCAGCACACCCACGAAGATGCCCACTTCTTGGTGAACAATGCTGCCTGGAAGATCTAGCGGTGGCAAACAAGAAGGCTGTCCAGTGTGCACGAGCCTGGCCCAACATCTGAACCACAGATGATGGACACGAAAGAATTAGATGAACGGGGGAGACCTTTGAGAAGTTGGAAACAATCCACAAACACCACAAGGGAGAACGGACTCCATGATCAAAGGAATGGAGGTTCCCGTTAAATCTGTCCCTCTCACCTGAAACCTATGTCCTCTTGTTTATTGTTTGTGAAGGAACGACAGATGCTGGAAAATCGAAGGTAGACAAAAATGCTGCAGAAACTCAGCGGGTGAGGCAGCATCTGTGGAGCGAAGGAAATGGGCAACGTTTTGAGTTGAAGAGTTTCGGCCCGAAACGTTGCCCATTTCCTTTGCTCCATAGATGCTGCCTCACCCGCTGAGTTTCTCCAGCTTTTGTGTCCTCTTGTTTATGATTCCCCTCACCATGGGTACAAGACTCTGTGCATCATTCAATCTTTTCCCCTCATGACTTGTATGGCATGTATACTCTGGTGTTTAGAAGGATGAGAGGGGTCTTATTGAAACACATAAGATTATTATGGGTTTGGACATACTAGAGGCAGGAAACATGTTCCCGATGTTGGGGGAGTCCAGAAACAGCGGCCACAGTTTAAGAATAAGGGGTAAGCCATTTAGAACGGAGACGAGGAAACACTTTTTCACACAGAGAGTGGTGAGTCTGTGGAATTCTCTGCCTCAGAGGGCGGCGGAGGCAGGTTCTCTGGATACTTTCAAGAGAGAGCTAGATAGGGCTCTTAAAGATAGCGGAGTCAGGGGATATGGGGAGAAGGCAGGAACGGGGTTGATCAGCCATGATCACATTGATTGGCGGTACTGGCTCGAAGGGCCGAATGGCCTACTCCTGCACCTATTGTCTATTGTCTATTGTGTATTGTGAATGAATAATCTTTTTAATTGCGCAATGCACATTTCTAACATCTATGAACCTTTAAATTCCGGCTTCAAACTTATTTCACAAACGATCACGACATTACAAACAAGCTGAATACTCAACCCCATTGGCATTAATCACTAGCATTTCATATTAATGTGCTTTTATTGCCATCTGCGTGCGTACGTTTAAGGCATGTGGATGCAATATAACCCCAGGTAAGTAACCAATAGCTACAAATGCGTAGCTATATACACACACACACACATTCAGACGTACACATATTTAGAGATACAGCGCAAAAACAGGCCCTTCGGCCCACCGGGTCCGCACCGACCAGCGATCCCCGCACACCAACACTATCCCACACACACTCGGGACAATTGTCACTTAAACCAAGTGTACAAACCCAGGCCAGTTAACATCAAGCACATGTAAGCCAATACACAGATGCAGGTATATGTACACACACATATATATATACACACACACATATATACTATATGCACACACATTTCTACACACTATATATGTGTACATGTGTGTGTGCGTGCCTGTGTGTATACATACATATATATAAATACACACTATTATATATATATATATATAACAGGAGTGGAAGTGATTGAAATAACCCCAGTCAGAGCTTCACTTGAAAACCACTCCGCATCATAACACCAATCGACCAGCTCTCACGAGAAAGTCACACAACTTTTCCTTGTTGAAATCTATTTCCGCACGCCTTCCTAAAAGCACTTTGTTTTAATCTAGTTGATTCTCCCAGCAGAATTTTAACTGCCAGGACCTGTCTCCTCCAGAGAAAAGGTCATAGTGCTTTGAGAATTCATGTTTGATGTAAGATTCTGTGCAACCTTGCTTACAATAAACAAACCAGTTGGTCAGGGCCCGGTACCTTGAGAGGCATCAGACCCAGCTGCACTCCAGGACAAAGATCCAGACAAAACAGGAAGGAATGCAAAGACGTGCACTGAACCATGGGAGGCAAGGCCCAAGGTGCAGCAATCAAAGAGAGGCGGAGAGAGGGAGAGAGAGGGGGAGGGAGAGAGAGAGAGGGAGGGAGAGAGAGGGAGAGAGAGCGATTTTTCATGATTTTTCAGAGAAAGACCCAGATGTCAGGAAGATAAACACAAATTTACTCTCAATGGTATTATTATCGAACACACTATGAGCTATACTAACCTTGGTCCACCTGTTGCAACATCAGAGAGTTTCACTATGGCAGTGAAGGCACTAAAAGAGAAGGCTCGAAGAGCTCTGTATGCAATAAAATGAAGATTCTACAACATCCAAATCCCAATTACAATCTGGCTTAAAATATTTGACAGTGTAATCCAGCCTATTGCACTTTATGGTAGTGAAGTATGGGGTCCACTCAGTCACCATAGTTATAGTAAATGGGAAAAACATACAACGGAGGCCCTGAATGCGGAATTCTGTCGGAACATCCTCCGTTTCCAAAGGAAAACACCAACAAATGCATGTAGGGCGGAATTAGGCAGATACCCACTGATAATAAATATCCAGAAAAGAGCACTAAATTTTTGGAACCACCTTCAATCTAGCCCGCCTGTACCCTCCAGTTTAAAACCCTTCAAACACAAGAGGGCAGCCCAGAAAAGAGTTCCCTGTGAAAAGAGTTCCCCTAGTCTCAGTTGGTACTGAGACTAAACTACCTCTATTCAGTTAAACCCGATCCAGTTAAACCCTGACCAGCCTCAGATCAATACTGATCCCCAATCACCAGTTAGAGTGAAGCAAATTATCAAACAATGTAAAGAAACGGATTTGGAACATTGGGATAAAGAAACCAAAAGCCAAAGCAGATTAGAATGTTTCCGTGCCCTATAAAGAGATTATAAATTGGCAGACTATCTCTCGACTGTTAGAGACAGAAAGCAGAGACAGACCCTCACCAAATACAGGTTAAGTGACCACTATTTAGGCGACTTGAGGAGACGACTCACGACCAAACAGGCGTCGACTCACGACCATGTGACGACAGCCTAGTTGCCTGTAGTCGCCGAAAAAAATCGCCTAAATGGGACAGGGGCTTAAAGCTATTCGCCTGTACCTCGGTACACGTGACAATATACTAAACTGAAACTGAAACTGTTGTGATGTCCCACTCAAACTTAGTCTTTCTAAAGAAGCATGGATGTAAAACTACTTCCAACAGAAACATTTCACTTTACAGCACAAATTAAATTAAATCTAAATAGAAGCACACTAAAATATTTGGTTACATAGCATCTGAACCTGGAATTGACGTGGAATTCCATCGGGATTTAAGTTCAAGCATGGTGTCTGGTTATTATCGAGTTAAATTGGGACATTCTTTCAAGAAAAGCCATCTAGCGTTTAGCTTATTAGATCTGAAGAAGGGTTCGAACCCTAAACCCCATCCATCCATTCCCTCCACAGATGCTGCCCGACCCGCTGAGTTCCTCCAGCACTTAGCATTTTGCTCAAGATTCCAGCATCCGCCGTTCCTTGTATCATTTAGGTTGTGTTTTCGTTTAGTTGAGTTTAGAAATACAGTGCGGAAACTTCGGACCACCGGGTCCGCGCGGACCAGCGATCCCCGCGCACTCTCATTATACCGCACACACTAGGGACAACTTACATTTGTAACAAGCCAATTACAAGTGGTGCAGGAGTAGGCCATTCGGCCCTTCGAGCCAGCACCGCCATTCAATGTGATCATGGCTGATCATCCCCAATCAGTACCCCGTTCCTGCCTTCTCCCCGTATCCCCCGACTCCGTTATATTTAAGAGCCCTATCTAGCTCTCTCTTGAAAGTATCCAGAGAACCTGCCTCCACCGCCCTCTGAGGCATAAAATTCCACAGACTCACCACCGGGTACTGATTTAGGATGATCAGCCATGATCATATTGAATGGCAATGCTGGCTTGAAGGGCCGAATAGCCTACTCCTGCACCTATTATAAAGGTCGGCACGGTCTTGGTGGGCCTGAGGGCCTGTTTCCATGCCGTATCTTCAAACAAAACTAACGAAAACAATTTGTTTTATGACGTAGCAAGAAAGGGATAGTATCAAAGAAAAAGATGAAGCGTACAAATTAGCCAGAAAAAGCAGCCTACCAGAGGACTGGGAGAAATTCAGAGACCAACAGAGGAGGACAAAGGGCTTAATTAGGAAAGGGAAAACTGGCAGGAAACATAAAAACTGACTGCAAAAGTTTTTATCGATATGTGAAGCGCAAAAGATTAGTTCAAACAAATGTAGGTCCCTTGCAGTCAGAAACGGGTGAATTGGTCATGGGGAACAAGGACATGGCAGACCAATTGAATAACTACTTTGGTTCTGTCTTCACTAAGGAAGACATAAATAATTTGCCGGAAATAGCAGGGGATCGCGGGTCAAATGAGATGGAGGAAATGAGTGAAATCCAGGTTAGCCGGAAAGTGGTGTTAGGTAAATTGAATGGATTAAAGGCCGATAAATCCCCAGGGCCAGATAGGCTGCATCCCAGGTACTTAAGGAAGTAGCCCCAGAAATAGCAGATGCCTTAGTGATAATTTTTCAAAACTCTTTAGATTCTGGAGTAGTTCCTGAGGATTGGAGGGTAGCTAATGTAACCCCACTTTTTAAAAAGGGAGGGAGAGAGAAAACGGGGAATTACAGACCAGTTAGTCTAACATCGGTAGTGGGGAAACTGCTAGAGTCAATTATTAAAGATGGGATAGCAGCGCATTTGAAAAGTGGTGAAATCATTGGACAAAGTCAGCATGGATTTACGAAGGGTAAATCATGTCTGACGAATCTTATTGAATTTTTTGAGGATGTAACTAGTAGAGTGGATAAGGGAGAAGCAGTGGATGTGTTATATCTGGACTTTCAGAAGGCTTTCGACAAGGTCCCACACAAGAGATTGGTATACAAACTTAAAGCACACGGTATTGGTGGTTCAGTATTGATGTGGATAGAGAACTGGCTGGCAGACAGGAAGCAAAGAGTAGGAGTGAACGGGTCCTTTTCAGGATGGCAGACAGTGACTAGTGGGGTGCCGCAAGGCTCAGTGCTGGGACCCCAGCTATTTACAATATACATTAATGATTTGGACGAGGGAATTAAATGCAACATCTCGAAGTTTGCGGATGACATGAAGCTCGGGGGCAGTGTTAGCTGTGAGGCGGATGCTAGGGGGCTGCAGGATGACTTGGATAGACTGGGTGAGTGGGCAAATGCATGGCAGATGCAGTATAATGTGGATAAATGTGGGGTTATCCACTTTGGTGGCAAAAACAGGAAGGTAGACTATTATTTGAATGGTGACCGATTAGGAAAAGGGGAAATGCAGCGAGACCTGGGTGTCATGGTACACCAGTCATTGAAAGTAGGCATGCAGGTGCAGCAGGCCGTGAAGAAAGCGAATGGTATGTTGGCATTCATAGCAAAAGGATTTGAGTACAAGAGCAGGGAGGTTCTACTGCAGTTGTACAGGGTCTTGGTGAGGCCACATCTGGAGTATTGCGTACAGTTTTGGTCTCCTAATCTGAGGAAAGACATTCTTGCCATAGAGGGAGTACAGAGAAGGTTCACCAGACTGATTCCTGGGATGGCACGACTTCCATATGAAGAAAGACTGGATAGACTCGGCTTGTACTCGCTGGAATTTAGAAGATTGAGGGGTGATCTCATAGAGACTTACAAAATTCTTAAGGGGTTGGACAGGCTAGATGCAGGAAGATTGTTCCCGATGTTGGGGAAGTCCAGGACAAGGGGTCACAGTTTAAGGATAAGGGGGAAGTCTTTTAGGACCGAGATGAGAAAGTCATTTTTCACACAGAGAGTGGTGAATATGTGGAATTCTCTGCCACAGAAGGTAGTTGAGGCCAGTTCGTTGGCTATATTTAAGAGGGAGTTGGATGTGACCCTTGTGGCTGAAGGGATCAGGGGGTATGGAGAGAAGGCAGGTACGGGATACTGAGTTGGATGATCAGCCATGATCATATTGAATGGCGGTGCAGGCTCGAAGGGCCGAATGGCCTGCTCCTGCACCTAATTTCTATGTTTCTATGTTTTTATGAAAGAACTGCAGGTGCTGGTAAAATCGAAGGTAGACACAAACTGCTGCAGTAACTCAGCGTGCGGTAGCCTCGTCAGCAGTCTGTCCATCCTTTCACCCCTTTGTTGAGTCAAATTGGGACATTCTTTCAAGGAAGGCGTTTAGCTTAGTAGATCTGAAGAAGGGTTTCAACCCAAAACCTCGTCTGTCCATTCCCTCCACAGATGCTGCCCGACCCGCTGAGTTCCTCCAGCACTTGGCATTTTGCTCAAGATTCCAGATGGTTAACCAAGATGGTTATTTTTCTTTTCTCTGAGTCGCATCTTCGCCCCCCCCCCTCGCGGCCTACCACCTGGATCGGCGCGGCCTTTCCTGCCGGAGACCGGCCAGAGCTTCAGCGGCGGCGCAGCACTGGATTCCATCGCGGAGCGGGCGATGCCTTACCGGGGATCGCCGTGTGGAGCTCCGGAGTGTTGGGCCAGCCGACTTTAACATCGTGGAGCTGTGATCTGCGGAGCTTCCAGCCGCGGGCGTCGCTGACTTCAACATCGCGGGGTCCTGGGACCCTTTGCCAGGGGTCGCCAGTGTGGAATCTCCGCCCAGCCCGGCCTGTGGACTTCGGGAGCCGCGGTCTCCGGTAGGAAGTGGCTGATTCGGGAACTCCAAGCCGCTGAGAGTGTTCTCCCGTTCGGACGTCGGAGTTCCGATCATCCCAGCGGGCGGGCCTGTACATCGGGACGCCCGTAGCGGCGACTGCGGAGGGTTCAAAGGCCCCGACCACGGGTGAACAATGAGGAAGATGACTGAACTTTATTGCCTTCCCTCACAGTGGGAAACGTTGACTCCGCTGTGTGGGGATGTTCATGTTAAACTCTATCGTGTGTTGTGTTCTTTTTATTTGTATGGCTGTACGGTAACTCAAATCTCACTGCACCAGTTGGTGCACGTGGCAATAAATGTAACTGGAACTTGAACCTGGGTCAGGCAGCATCTCTGGAGAGAAGGATTGGGTGACGTTCTCTCCAGAGACGCTGCCTGACCCGCTGAGTTACTCCAGCATTGTGTGTCTACCTGCTTTATGACTTGGCTCACCTGTAATTTGCTGCTGTTGTGGTATTTATTATTATTTTTTTTTTAATTTTTAAAACGTTCTTATTTAGAGAGTTTGCTGCTGCATATATTTAAAAGGCATTGATTCTTCGCAGTACGGGACATGGATGTGAGTATATTCTCTGCTGCGACCACTGATCCCCAGCCCCACCCTAGATCAACATTGCAGCTGTATATTTGTCCAGGAGACAGATGTGTGGGTGTAAGGTGATCTAAAATGCAATCTGTTGGAAGCTGGTTATACTTCTAAAGGTGAGGTCAGAGGAATGTTTCACTCGCATCGATGCATTCCATGCAATAAATCTTCCCGCTGCCTCGATCTGCTGTTATTTCAACGGAATTCAACACCATCTCTTCAGGTGACCTCAGTGGTTTGCTCACTTGAGATGGAAGTCTCAGTTAGCACAAGTTTGTGCCCTGCCTTCCGTTACAACTTCATGCTGTCATTCATAATTCAACTAGACAAACACTTAAGGGCCTGTCCCACTTGGGCGTCATTTGCACGTAATTTACACGGCATAATCTACGCGTCACGACGCACAACGCACGCATGGATTTTGGGATGTACAAAATCTTCATGCACCATCTGCGTGACGCGCAAATGACGCCCAGGTGGGACAGGTCCTTTACAGACCACGTACCTGGGCTGTGACTCCCACCGATCTCCCCCTTACATCTCAATAGACAATAGACGACAGCTGCAGGAGTAGGCCATTCGGCCCTTAGAGCCAGCACCGCCATTCAATGTGATCGTGGCTGATCATCCCCAATCAGTACCCCGTTCCTGCCTTCTCCCCATATCCCCTGACTCTGCTATCTTTAAGAGACCTATCTAGCTCTCTCTTGAAAGTATCTAGAGAACCGGCCTCCACCACCCTCTGAGGCAGAGAATTCCACAGACTCACAACTCTCTGTGTGAAAAAGTGTTTCCTCATCTCCGTTCTAAATGGCTTACCCCTTATTCTTAAACTGTGGCCCCCTGGTTCTGGATTCCCCCAACATCGGGAACATGTTTCCTGCCTCCAGCATGTCCAAACCGTTAATAATCTTATATGTTTCAATAAGATCCCCTCTCATCCTTCTAAACTCCAGAGTGTACAAGCCCAGCTGCTCCATTCTCTCAGCATATGACAATCCCGCCATCCCGGGAATTAACCTTGTAAACCTACGCTGCACTCCCTCAATAGCAAGAATGTCCTTCCTCAAATTAGGGGACCAAAACTGCACACAATGCTCCAGGTGTGGTCTCACTAGGGCCCTGTTCAACTGCAGAAAGATCTCTTTGCTCCAATACTCAACTCCTCTTGTTATGAAGGCCAACATGCCATTCGCTTTCTTCACTGCCTGCTCTACCTGCATGCTTACTTTCATTGACTGATGAACAAGGACCCCCAGATCCTGTTGTACTTCCCCTTTTCCCAACTTGACGCCATTTAGATCCTCAACTCACTGTTCCTAGATTGTCTTACGCATTAACCATATAACCATATAACAATTACAGCACGGAAACAGGCCCTCTCGGCCCTTTGTCTTGTTAATGAGATATAAACAAATATACGACCGGTATGGCAACAAAAATGTACTAGTTCATAAGTTCTAGGAGCAGAATCGAGTCTACTCCGCCATTCAATCATGGCTGATCTATCTCTCCCTCCTAACCCCATTCTCCTGCCTTCTCCCCGTAACCCCTGACACCCGTACCAATCAACAATCTGCCCATCTGCCTGGAAATAGTAACATTTCAGTGCAGTACGGTCATGATAGAGTGGGAGAGCACAGAAACAGGCCCTTCGGCCCAGCTCATCCATGCCTCACCTGAGCTGGTCCCATTTACCTGCGTCTGGCCCATTTACCTTTCCACAGTTTAACCCCACCTCACATTCCCCTTCCTCCAACATTTCACTGAAATACACTAGTCCCTTCTCTCTCGTGAAGAGTAGGGGAATCGAGGACCAGAGGACATAGGTTCAAGGTGAAGGGGAAAAGATTTAACAGGAATCTGAGGGGAAACCTTTTCACACAGAGGGTGGTGGGTGTACGGAACGAGCTGCCAATGGAGGTGGTTGAGGCAGGGACTATCCCATCGTTTAAGAAACAGTTGGACAGGTACATGGATAGGACAGGTTTGGAGGGATATGGACCAAGCGCAGGCAGTGGGACTGGTGTAGATGGGACACTGTTGTGCGATGTGGGCAAGTTGGGCTAAAGGGCCTGTTTCCACGCTGTATCACTCTATGACTCTTTTATCTCACATCCTCTTAGATGTTTCTATCCCAACTATCCTCTGTGATGACAGGCTTCAAAATCTTATCTTACTTAAACTAAACTATTTTATCTGAACTAGTGGGACTGCAATTCTTGTGGGAGCAAACCGAAGATCTCAGAGAAAATCCGCACAGGTCACAGGGAGAAGGTACAGACTCCGTACAGACAGCACCCGTAGTCAGGATCGAACCCGGGTCTCTGGCGCTGTGAGCGCTGTAAGGCAGCAACTCTACCGCTGCACCACCGTGCTCCCAATGCACCAAAGAGTGCCACTATTATAACCATATAACCATATAACCATATAACAATGACAGCACGGAACAGGCCCTCTCGGCCCTTCCAGTCCGTGCCGACCATTTGTTTTCCCCTAGTCCCATCTACCTGCACTCAGACCATACCCCTCCATTCCCTTCACGTCCATATACCTATCCACTTTACTCTTAAATGTTAAAATCGATCCTGCCTCCACCACTTCTGCGGGAAGCTCATTCCACACAGACACCACCCTCTGAGTAAAGAAGTTCCCCCTCACGTTACCCTAAACTCCTGTCCCTTAATTCTCATGTCATGCCCTCTTGTTTGAATCTTCCCTACCCTCAATGGGAAAAGCGTATCCACGTTAACTCTGTCTATCCCTTTCATCATTTTAAAGACCTCAATCAAGTCCCCCCTTAACCTCCTGCGCTCCAAAGAATAAAGACCTAACTTGTTCAACCTTTCTCTGTAACATAGTTGCTGGAACCCGGGCAACATTCTAGTAAATCTCCTCTGTACTCTCTCTATTTTGTTGACATCCTTCCTATAATTAGGCGACCAAAATTGTACACCATACTCCAGAATTGGTCTTACCAATGCCTTGTACAATTTTAACATTACTTCCCTACTCCTATATTCAATGCTCTGATCTATAAAGGCCAGCACACCAAAAGCTTTCTTTACCACCCCATCTACATGCGATTCCACCTTCAGGGAACTATGCACAGTTATTCCTAGATCTCTCTGTTCCACAACATTCCTCAATTCCCTACCATTTACCATGTACGTCCTATTTTGATTTGTCCTGCCAAGATGTAGCACTTCACACTTAACAGCATTAAACACCATCTGCCATCTTTCAGCCCACTTTTCCAAATGGCCCAAATCTCTCTGTAGACTTTGAAAATCTACTTCATTATCCACAACACCACCTATCTTAGTATCATCTGCATACTTACTTATCCAATTTTCCACCCCATCATCCAGGTCATTGATGTACATTCCTTGTTTTTTTTTAATATATATTTTATTTGAAGCAATTGTACAAAACTTGACAATTTTACAACTCTGGCACAGCTTCAATTTTAACATTTTTCAAACAGAACATTAAATTAAAAAGAGAAGAACGAGAAGAAGGAGAGAAAGGAAAGAAAGAAGAAAAGAGAGGAGATATGTCCGTCGACCCACCCATGCGCCCGCTCACCCAGCCCTACGATCAGCTTCAAATTTGTGTTCAACCATTGTGTTGCTCAAGAAAATCAATAAAAGGAGACCGTATTTTTTTTCCCTCCCCTCCCGCTCTACCCCTTCCCCGGGCACTTTCCCTTGCAACCGCAAGAGATGCTACACTTGTCCCTTCACCTCCCCATCCACTCCTTTCAGGGACCCAAGCAGTCCTTCCAGATCCGACAGAGGTTCACCTGCACCTCCTCCAACCTCATCTACTGCATCCGCTGCTCCAGATGCCAGATGATCTATATCGGTGAGACCAAGCGGAGGCTTGGCGATCGTTTCGCCGAACACCTCCGCTCGGTCCGCAAAAACCAGCCCGACCTCCCGGTCGCTCAGCACTTCAACTCCCCCTCCCATTCCGTATCCGACCTCTCGGTCCTGGGCCTCCTCCACGGCCAGAGTGAGCAACACCGCAAGTTGGAGGAACAGCACCTCATATTCCGCTTGGGGAGTCTGCATCCTCTGGGCTTGAACATTGAATTTTCTCAATTCTGTTAACCCTTGCTGTCTCCTCCCCTTCCCACCTCTCCCTCAGCCCTCGGGCCCTGGCATTCCCTCTCTCTCTATCTCCCTCCCCCACCCTAGTCGCACTAGCATCTCATTTTCACACCACAAACAGCTTACATTGGCTTGTTCCCTTTATCAGCGATACTTTTTTGCATATCTTTCATTCATTGTTCTTTATCTCTCCACATCACCGTCTATATCTCTCGTTTCCCTGATCCCTGACCAGTCTGAAGAAGGGTCTCGACCCGAAACGTCGCCTATCTCCTTCGCTCCTTAGATGCTGCTGCACCCGCTGAGTTTCTCCAGCCTTTTGTGTACCCCCGTATTTTTTTAAATGGTTCCGGTTGATCACTCAAGATAAACCTGATTCTCTCTAGATGTAGCGTATCCGTCATTTTTGTAATCCACATCTTCACTGAAGGGACTGCTGTCTTTTCCCAGAATTTAAGTATGTTTTTTGCTAATATTAGACCGTAATCGTCAAGAAAGCGTCGTTGAGAGACCGTTAGATTGCTACATGCCTCTGATATTCCCAGTATTATCAATTTTGGGTCTGGTTCTAGTGGACTCACTGGTTCAGTGTTTTGGAGTTGACGCTGAATACTTCTGTCCAAAAACGTTCTATTTTTGTACACAGTACAAAACTGTGGGTTAAGGTGGCTTCTTGAGACTGACATTCATTGCAAAGAGGGGAAACACCGGGGAAAATCTTACTAAATTTGGTCTTTGAGTAATATAGCCTGTGCAGCACTTTGACTGCATCAGGCAGTGTCTGGCATTTAAGGAGCAATAGTGGATGTATTTCATCCCATATATCCTTGGAGATTTATTGACTCATCTCATCCTCCCATGCACGCCCATAAACCTCAGATGATGGGGTGTCGGTGTTTTGGAGGACATTAGGATATCAAATGTGGGATATCAACTTCTCTGTATCTGCAGGGTTACACAAAATGCTGGAGAACCTCAGCGGGTGCAGCAGCATCTATGGAGCGAAGGAGATAGGTAACGTTTCGGGCCGAAACCCTTCTCTGTATCTGCATGTCTATTCAAACACTCACCGAGTTTGTCTGGACTTGCGGTGGTGTAGTCTTGCCTGTATGTTCTCACAAAATCCCTAACCTGCAGGTATCTGAAAAAATTATTAGTGTTCAGATCGTATTTCTCCTGCAATTCCTGGAAGGAGGGAAGAGTCCCCTTCTGATAAAGGACATTGCTTGTTTTAACATATAAACAGCTTTTCTCCGGTGCGAAGGCTTGAAGTCACAACACAATAAATCTGTGAACACAAGAGCCTGTTTTCTCTTCAGTATTTTTCCTTTCTGTCAGGATCAATTGTCCCAGTGGACAGGCCTACAGCCTGGGAGGCAGGTTAATGGGTCCTGCATCACTGGACAACCTATGACATCAATGAATGTTGTACCAGGCCCATGTAAAAGTAATGTGCGCATGCTGCTGTGAAATGGATGAAGAACATTTATTACTGGCGAGAGATGTTAAACTCCTCTCCCCTGAGCACGCCTTGGCAAGTAATTCACCTGGGCGGCATGGTGACATAGAAATATAGAAAATAGGTGCAGGAGGAGGCCATTCGGCCCTTCGAGCCAGCACCGCCATTCATTGTGATCATGGCTGATCATCCCCAATCAATAACCCGTGCCTGCCTTCTCCTCATATCCTTTGATTCCACCAGCCCCTAGAGCTCTATCTAACTCTCTCTTAAATCCATCCAGTAATTTGGCCTCCACTGCCCTCTGTGGCAGGGAATTCCACAAATTCACAACTCTCTGGGTGAAAACGTTTTTTCTCACCTCAGTCTTAAATGGCCTCCCCTTTATTCTAAGACTGTGGCCCCTGGTTCTGGACTCGCCCAATATTGGGATTATTTTCCCTGCATCTAGCTTGTCCAGTTCTTTTATAATTTTATAATTGCATCCTTTTACACCGGTAGAGTTGCTGCCTCACAGCGCCAGAGGCCCGGGTTCCATCCCGACTACGGGTGCTGTCTGTACGGAGTTTGTACGTTCTCCCCGTGACCTGCGTGGGTTGTCTCCGGTTTCCTCCCACACTCCAAAGGCGTACAGGTTTGTAGGTTAATTACCTTGATATAAAAATGTTAAATTGTCCCTAGTGTGTGTGGGGTAGTGTTAATGTGTGGGGAGCGCTGGTCGGTGCGGACTCGGTAGGCCGAAGGGCCTGTATCTCTAAATTAAACTAAACAAAACTATAATTACACTGACTTAAGGCTGACTTAAGAGTGATTAAGACTTGCTTCATCACTTAATATTTTACTTATACAAAGAGTAACATTTCCTTGCTTCACTCTTCAAGCTTTCTCAAAGCATTTAGTAGCTAAATAAACTCGACTGTCAGCGTAGTGGCGAGGCTAATAGGGCTTAGCACCAGAGACCCAGGTTCGATCCTGATCCCGGATGCGGTCTGTGTGGAGTTTGCATGTTCTCTCTGTGACCGTGTGGGTTTCCTCCGGGCGCTCCAGTTTCATCCCACTTCACAGGGACGTGTGGGTTTGTGGACTAATTGGCCTCTGGAGAAATTGTCCCCTAGTGTGTAGGGAGTGGATGAGAAAGTGGGATGACACGTGAACGGGTGATCGATGCGTGGGCTCGGTGGGCCGAAGGGCCCGTTTCCGTGCTGTATCTTTCAATCGCTTCTCCGTGGATTGTCACCTTGTGGTGGTGGAGAAGCTCGTGTGGACCTGAGATCCTGAGAGCGATGCCGTCTGGAGCTACGCTCCTGGTAGGGCCACCCATGGCGGTAAGGTCGAGGGGGAGGTCTCTGACAAAGAGCCAATCCAACCAAGACCTCAACGGTGGAACAGGCGGAGGACGATGGTTGACCTTAGTGGAGCGTCACAACGGCTGGGAAGGCGGATGAAGGCTGCGGCAGAAAAGGTCTCCGGTCGTCTTGGACTCCATGCCACTGGATCCTGACCCAGATCTGTCAAGGACCGTGGGGTGGCTGTCTGTGCACCAGTCTCCCCACGTTAAACAACGTCACACACAGGTGTCCTCCATATAGGGAATCCACCATAACACCCTGGATTAAGTCCTATGGCGATCAGCAAGTGGCGACGGGGGCAGGATTGTGACATCTGGAAGCTACTAGTCATGAGCTTGCACATCAGGCGGTGGGTGCTAGATTCAGTCGCTGGACCCTTAGAACGAGGCAGAAGAGCCCTTCGGCAGCTGCACCCACGACTGAGCTGTCCTCTTTAGGATCCACTCTGCTCACCCCACTTGGGAAAAGGGCGATGAAAGGTGCCCTAGAACTACAGGAGAAATAGGAAGGAGCTGGAAATGGAGCATAGAGACAAAGGCAACACCCCGGCGGCTGCCGACTGTCTAGTCGCCTGTAGTCGCCTAAAAAGTCGCCTTAAGGGCCTGTCCCACTGACGTGACCTTTCAGCGACTGTCTTTGACCTTCAAGCTCGAGGGCCCTCGCCTGAAAAACCCCCGATCGAGCAGTGGATCAATGACTGCCGCACACACACACATCACAAACACATCGCCAAGGCTGGGGGCCAGGGAAAGCGCGGGAGCGCTGTCTGAAATTCACACCCGCGATGAACAGGAAGGTAAAAGTTGGCTGCACTATGTACTTTAGTCCACCTGACGAGCTGCGGGGGGGGTGGGGGGGGGAGAAGGGGAGAGGGGTAGCAGAGAAGGGGAGAGTGGGGAGAGAAGGGAAGGGGAGAAAAGGGGAGATAAGGGGGGAAAAGGGGGGAGAAGGGGGGCAGAAGCAGTGGAGACACTTTAAAGAACCCAGACGACGTTTAATAAAGTTTAGCGGGCATTTAACATTACCAGTCGGTTTACTTACCTTTTTTTTCTCAACGAGCTTTACCTTTGATTACCTTCGATTGACTTTGACTATCTACTAATAGCATTATGACCTACTACGAGTTACGTCAACTAAACCCACGAGTAAAAAAATATCAATTTTTTTCCATGGCGACCTTTTTTCACTCACGGGCATTTTTCAGCATGTTGAAAAATGCGGCGTGACCTAGCCGAGGCCTCAAGTACGCGGGGGCCACTCTCGAGCATGAAGCAGAGTTACAAAGACCTCCTAGGACCTCGTGTCGACCATGCTGCGAGTATGAGTCGAGGGCAAACTCTTCTAAAAGTCCCCAATTAGGTCGCCGCAGTGGGACAGGCAGCAACTCTACCGCTGCGCCACCGTACCACCCTAAATGCTTTACATCTTTTCATATCAAAGGAGCGCTGTCATGTTTTCTCTGGTGTGCCGGGACCCTCCGTGAGTGGTGCTAAAGGACTGATAATCTGGTCATTATCCCACTGACATTTGCTGGAAGGCTGCACACAAATGATCTACCCATCATTTCAAAAGCACTTCATCGCAAAGAGCAACATAAAATATAATGATGGTGTCAAAAGTCCTGGATAAAATTCAAATCTTGGATGTGTGTGTTTTTCTGGTGCGGGGGATGAGGAGTTTCTCCAACAGCAGCTTACTGAAGGATTTGTTCTGCAATTAATTGCACAGTAAATGGTTGCGTCCAGAGCCACAGATCAGATTTGGTGGCGCGGCGGTAGAAGTGCTGCCTCGCAGCGCCAGAGGCCAGGGTTCGATCCCGACTACGGGTGCTGTCTGCAGGGAGTAGGCACGTTCTCCCCGTGACCTGTGCGGGTTTTCTCCGAGACCTTTGGATTCGATACGAGAGAACTTTATTTATGGTCTGCCAACAGTCAGAAAACATAACAACATACATGAAACATGAAATGAAAGTGACGAGTGGGAAAAGACCCACATATCAAAGACGTGCAGGTTTGTAGGTTAATTGGCTTGGATATCAATGTAAAATTGTCCCTAGTGTGTGTGGGGTAGTGTTAGTGTGCGGGGATCGCTGGTCGGCGCAGACCCAGTGGGCCAAAGGGCCTGTTTCCGCGCTGTATCTCTAAACTAAACTAAAAAAGTTATTCATGTTTACCGAAGCCAATTAACCTACAATCTATATCCCTTGATTCCATTTGCCCTAAGAGCTGTATCTAACTCTCTGTTGAATACACCCAATGAATTGGCCTCCACTGTCTTCTGAGGCAGAGAATTCCACAGATAGTGCAAGATAAAGTCCAGTAAAGCAATTATAGATCGTCCAAGGGTTTCCAATGAGCTAGCTAGTAGCTCAGGACCACTATGTACACCCTGGAGTTTAGAAGGATGAGAGGGCATCTTAGTGAAACATATAAGATTATTAAGGGTTATTTGGACACGCTAGAGGCAGGAAACATGTTCTCGATGTTGGTGGAGTCCAGAACCAGGGGCCACACAGTTTAAGAATAAGGGGTAAGCCATTTAGAACGGAGACGAGGAAACACTTTTTCTCACAGAGAGTTGTGAGTCTGGAATTCTCTGCCTCAGAGGGCGTGTGGAGGCCGGTTCTCTGGATGCTTTCAAGAGAGAGCTCGATAGGGCTCTTAAAGATAGCGGAGTCAGGGGATATGGGGAGAAGGCAGGAGCGGGGTACTGATTGGGGATGATCAGCCATGATCACATTGAATGGCGGCGCTGGCTCGAAGGGCCGAATGGCCTACTCCTGCACCTATTGTCTATTGTCTATCTAGTTCATGATAGGATGGTTCAGTTGCCTGTCTTGGACCGACTTTGAAAATGGTGCCAAAACCTGCCGACCCCCAAATCCTGTGAACTATTTAAATGCACTTAATTGGGGATTGTCCTTCGGTGTAGCGATACTCTACTGAACTGTAAGCAAAAGAAAAATCACTGCACCTGAGTACACGTGACGACAAGGAACCATTGGACATTGAAGCCTGGTAAAGTCCGATCAAAGATCGTTCAAAGATCTCCAATGAGGTAGATGGGAAGTCAGGGCCGCTCTCTAGCTGTGTCATGTAAACCCTACTCGAGAACCCTTCGACAGAGATTAGAGTTTAGAATTTAGAGATACAGTGTGGAAACAGAGTCCGTGCTGACCAGCGATCTCCACACACTAGCACTATCCCACACATCCAGGGACATTTTACAATTTCACCAAAGGCAATTAACCTCCAAACCTGCACGTCTTTGGGACCCCGGTGGCTCAGCACTTCAACTCCCCCTCCCATTCCGTATCCGACCTCTCGGTCCTGGGCCTCCTCCATGGCCAGAGTGAGCAACACCGCAAGTTGGAGGAACAGCACCTCATATTCCGCTTGGGGAGTCTGCATCCTTTGGGCTTGAACATTGAATTTTCTCAATTCTGTTAACCCTTGCTGTCTCCTCCCCCTCCCCACCTCTCCCTCAGCCCTCGGGCCCTGGCATTCCCTCTCTCTCTATCTCCCTCCCCCACCCTAGTCGCACTAGCTTCTCATTTTCACAGCACAAACAGCTTACAATGGCTTGTTCCCTTTATCATCGATACTTTTTTGCATATCTTTCATTCATTGTTCTTTATCTCTCCCACATCACCGTCTATATCTCTCGTTTCCCTGATCCCTGACCAGTCTGAAGAAGGGTCTCGACCCGAAACGTCGCCTATCTCCTTCGCTCCTTAGATGCTGCTGCACCTGCTGAGTTTCTCCAGCTTTTTGTGTAACCCTCCCCCCCCCCCCCCCCCCCCCCCCCCCCCCGCACGTCTTTGGAGTGTGGGACTAAGCTGGAGCACCCGGAGAAAACCCACGCAGGTCACGGGGAGAACGTACGAACTCCGTCCAGACAGCACCCGTAGTTAGGATCGAACCGGGTCTCTGGCGCTGTGAGGCAGCAGTGCCACCGTGCTGCCCTAAATGCTCTCCTTTGTAACACAAGAGCTCTTTGCACTGAAGGTGATTCTCAATTCCTCTCATCCTTTTTGCTACAAACCGAACTTCAGCGCAGTCTACCAATAAATCACTTGGGTCTGACTGCTATAATCCTCGGAATATCTTAAATTAAAGAGCAAATGGAGCAGAACTGCCAAGGAGACACTGTTACTGAGCCTGGTAACTTCAGCCCTGTCAAACAGCATCAGCTGTGGTTCAGCTGTGGCTCTGAATCAGTAGTTGCCGGATCAAGTCCCAGGCAACAGACACCAGTGCAGAAATGCAGCTGCCTCTCCAGCCCAGCACAGACAGGGAGCACGACACTGTGGACGCCTCGCTGGAAATACTGCACCACAAAGCCGGCAGCTTCCATGGGGGTTAGCGTGATATTCATCCCTCAGTCAGCAGATTATCTGCTCAAGGCCCTTCAGCCCAACTCATCCATGCTGACCAAGATGCCCCATCTAAGCTAGTCCCATGGTTCAATTCACTTTAGCTTATTGTCACGTGTTCCGGAGTGCAGTGAAAAGCTTTGGTTGTGTGCTATCCAGTCAGCAGAAAGACAACACATGATTACAGGGTACAGATACATTGATACGGGAATAACGTTTAGTGCAAGGTGAAGCCAGCAAAGTCCGCTCACATCCCTCTAAACCTTTCCTGTCCATGTACCTGTCCAAGTGTCTTGTAAATGCTGTTAGACTTTAGACTAAACTTTTGAGATACAGAGCGAACCTTTGGCCCTCTGAAGTCCTGTGCTACTTGGCCGTCATTTGCGTGGCACGACCGCGCTCCACTGCCTATGTCACCACGCACCATGCGCGCATCACGTGCGTGTTACGACCTGCGCGGCGTGGCACATAAACGATGTTGCGTAAATTCCGCGCAAATGACGGCCAAGTGGGACTTTGGCCAGTCTGCTTTGGCCAGCGATCTCCCCTCATACCAGCACTATCTCACACACTAGCGACAATTTAAAATTTTTAACTGAAGCCAGTGAACCTGCCAACGTGTACGTCTTTGGAGGGAACTGGAGCACCCGGAGAAAGCCCAGGCGGTCATAGGGAGAACGTGCGAACTCCTCACAGACTTATGGTCAGAATCGATCGCGGGTCGCTGGCACTGAAAAGGGCCTTCACGACCTAATTCCCGACCTCTGCCGAGTTTGCCCTTGACTCATACTCGCGGCGTGGTCGGCACGAGGTCCTAGGAGGTCGTAGGTGGGTCGTAGCAGGCCGTGATGCGAGTCGTAGGTACTCGTGGCATCAAGTAGGTCGGGGCGTTTTTTCAATATGATGAAAAATGTGTTTTATATGCGTATATGTTTTATATATATTTTTTATGTAAGTATATACAAAAAGTATGTGTGTGTATGTATATATATATATATATATATATATATATATATATATATATACATATACACACATACTTTTTGTGTATATATATATATATATATCCACATACTTTTTGTGTATATATAGATATATATAAATAAAAAACATATAGACAAATAAATATTCAATAATTTAACCTGTGTGAACAGGTTGGCGTGGACTTTTGGGCCAAAGGGCTTGTATCCGTGTTCTATGTGTAAAACTGAATAGTAACATAAGGCCGGAGGACATGAGCCACTGCCAGTGTCACTGTGCAACTAGAGGGTTCTGAAGAGAGCTACAAAACAGAATAATGAGATTCAAATAATGAAACTAATTAACTTCCTCCTCCTTGCATCGATGCTCTGGGCAGGAAGGGATCTTTTCCCCCGGGCCGTCACCGATGCTGATAATTAGATTAGTTTTCACCCAGAGAGTTGTGTATCTGTGGAATTCTCTGCCACAGAAGGCAGTGGAGGCCAATTCACTGGATGTTTTCAAGAGAGAGTTGGATTTAGCTCTTGTTTAAGAAAGAACTGCCGGTGCTGGAAAAATCGAAGGTAGACAAAAATGCTGGAGAAACTCAGCGGGTGAGGCAGCATCTATGGAGGAAGGAACAGGTGATGTTTCGGGTCGAGACCCTTCTTCAGACTCGGCCCGAAAAGTCACCTATTCCTTCGCTTCTTAGATGTTGCCTCACCTGCTGAGTTTCTCCAGCATTTTTGTCTACCTTGGATTTAGTTCCTGGGGCTAACAGAATCATGGGATATTGGGAGAAAGCAGGAACAGGGTACTGATTCTGGATAATCATGTTGAATGGCGGTGCTGGCTTGAAGGGCCGAATGGCCTACTCCTGCACCTATATTCCATGTATCTATCGTGGTGAGGAGCAGTGGGAACTTAATCTGGGCGCGTCGCCCTCTAATCCCAACTCCCATGGTGGTTTGTGTGTAAGAAGGAACTGCAGATGCTGGTTTAAACCGGTCGTCTCGCCGAACACCTTTGCTCAGTCCGCCTGGACCTACCTGATCTCCTGGTGGCCAAACACTAGCCATTCCCCTTCCCAATCCCACACTGACCTTCCTGTCCTCAGTCTCCTCCATTGTCAGAGTGAGGCTAATCGCAAATTGGAGGAACAGCATCTCATATTTCACTTGGGGCAGCTTTCAACCCAGTGATGTGACTATTGAAGAGAGACGCAAAAAAGTTGGAGTAACTCAGCGGGGCCGGCAGCATCTATGGAGAGAAGGAATGGGTGACGTTTCAGGTTGAGACCCTACTTCAGACTAGAGAAGACGTCTCGACCTGAAACGTCACCCATTCCTTCTCTCCAGAGATGCTGTCTGTCCCAGTGTGAAAAAGGGTTTCGGCCCAAAACGTTGCCTATTTCCTTCGCTCCATAGATGCTGTTGCACCCGCTGAGTGTCTCCAGCACTTTTGTCTACCGTCGATTTTCCAGCATCTGCAGTTCCTTCCTAAACAACACGCTGCCCGTCCCGCTGAGTTACTCCAGCTTTTTGTGTCTATCTTCGGTATTATTTCATCTGCATTCAGAAATTTTTGACAGAATTTCTCAGGCCTCAGAACACAACAAAGATCTTGTTCAATTATTTTTTTTGCCATGGATCTTTGGAAGGCTCTGCCAGGTGTGGTGTTGGAGGCAGACACAATAGTAGCGTTTAAGAGCAATTTAGACAGGTATATGGATATGCCAGGAATGGAGGAATATGGATTATGTGCAGGCAGATGAGATTAGTTTACGTGTAGGAAGGAACTGCAGATGCTGGTTTCAATGTGGATGCTGGTTCCAGAACCAGGGGCCACAGTTTAAGAATAAGGAGTAAGCCATTTACAACAGAGACGAGGAAACACTTTTTTTAACAGAGAGTGGCGAGTCTGTGGAATTCTCTGCCTCAGAGGGCGGCGGAGGCCGGTTCTCTGGATGCTTTCAAGAGAGAGCTAGATAGGGCTCTTAAAAATACCAGAGTCAGGGGATATGGGGAGAAGGCAGGAACGGGGTACTGATTGGGGATGATCAGCCAGGATCACATTGAATGGCGGTGCTGGCTCGAAGGGCCGAATGGCCTACTCCTGCACCTATTGTTTATTGTCAACCGAAGATTGACATAAAATGCTGGAGTAACTCAGAGGGACAGGCAGCTTCTCTGGAGAGAAGGAATGGGTGGCGTTTCGGGTCGAGACCCTTCCTCAGACTGAACCAGATAGAACCAGTGTATTTTGCTCAGCGCAAACATTGTGAGCCGAAGGGCCTGTTGAAATGCTGCACTTGTTCATGTTCTATCTTGTAAAGCACAGTGTGGGAACTCAAGGACATGCAACTTTTCGGGTCAGGTCCCTACTTCGGAGTCCGAAGAAAAGCCCCAACCTCAAACGTCACCTGTCAATGGTCCCTCCACAGATGCTGCCCGACCCGCAGAGTTCCTCCAGCACTTTGAGTTTTACTCAAGATTCCAGCATCTGCATTTACTTGTTACTCCATTTAGAAACATAGAAAATAGGTGCAGGAGCAGGCCATTCGGCCCTTCGAGCCTGCACCGCCATTCAATAAGATCATGGCTGATCATCCAACTCAGTATCCTGTACCTGCCTTCTCTCCATACCCCCTGATCCCTTTAGCCACAAGGGCCACATCTAACTCCCTCTTAAATATAGCCAACGAACTGGCCTCAACTACCTTCTGTGGCAGAGAATTCCACAGATTCACCACTCTCTGTATGAAAAATGATTTTCTCATCTCGGTCCTAAAAGACTTCCCCCTTATCCTTAAACTGTGACCCCTTGTCCTGGACTTCCCCAACATCGGGAACAATCTTCCTGCATCTAGCCTGTCCAACCCCTTAAGAATTTTGTAATGAGATCCCCCCTCAATCTTCTAAATTCCAGCGAGTACAAGCCGAGTCTATCCAGTCTTTCTTCATATGGAAGTCGTGCCATCCCAGGAATCAGTCTGGTGAACCTTCTCTGTACTGCCGAATGTCTTTCCTCAGATTAGGAGACCAAAACTGTACGCAATACTCCAGGTGTGGCCTCACCAAGACCCTGTACAACTGCAGTAGAACCTCCCTGCTCTTGTACTCAAATCCTTTTGCTATGAAAGGAGCTTATTTGAGAGGATCCACCTGGCTTTTACATTTCCAAAAAAAATGGTGCAAAAAATAAAGTGGAAGTGTTATGCAAACCAGGATGTGGGCATTTAACTGTAAATTGTATTTTCTTTTCACTGGCTTGTTTAAAGATTTGAATACAACTAAATGCAAATTGAAGATAGACACAAAGTGCTGGATGAACTCAGCGGGTCAGGCAGTGTCTCTGGAGAAAAGGAACGGGTGACTTTCCGGGCTGATTCTCTGGATACTTTCAAGAGAGGGTAAAACCCCTGTCCCACTGCGAGTTAATTCCAAGAGCTTCTCCCGAGTTTGCCCTGATTCAAAATCGGAGATTTACGGTAATGGCCGCTCGTCGGTACTCGGGGCTCTCGTGGACATTTTTCATCATGTTGAAAAATCTTCACGAGTCTTCCCCGTGCTTACCTACCGTTAGCGAGTCTTCCCGAGTACCTGCCGTTAGTGAGTCTTCCCGAGTACCTGCTGTTAGCGCTAAGAGATGACCCCGAGCTCCGACGTACCCACTACATTCATTCTTCGTGCTTACCACGAGTTTTTTTTTTTTTAAACTCGGGAAAGCTCTTGGAATGAACTCGTACCATGGGACAGGACTATTAGATAGAGCTCTTCAAGATAGCGGAGTCAGGGGATATGGGGAGAAGGCAGGAACGGGGTACTGATTGGGGATGATCAGCCATGATCACATTGAATGGCGGTGCTGGCTCGAAGGGCCGAATGGCCTCTCCTGCACCTATTGTCTATTGTCTATTGAGACCAGACTGCTAATCTCAATTCAGATGCAAATTGAGAAAATATTTTGGATTTTTATGCTGCAAGCATGTTTGAAGTGCTCCATAATGATGTGTATTCAATTTAATTTGCAGCAAGAACACGCTTTGATTAGCAGGGTGATCTGAAGTAACTGAATTCAACACCAGACCTCTTTCAATAGCACACTGTGTGTGGACACATTCACACACTCTCTAATCCACAGTCATAGGCAATGGAGATGTGGAAGTGTTGAAGAATTGATAACGGCCTGACGCTTATACGTCCCTTTTATCCGATGTTTGCGGCTCCACAGAGCATTAAACAGAGTCGAGGGCGCACGGTGGCGCAGCGGTAGAGTTGCTGCCTCACAGCACCAGTGACCCGGCTTCGATCCTGACCACTACAGGCGCTGTCTGCACGGACTTTGTCCCTTCTCCCCGTGACTTTTCTCCGGGATCTCCGGTATTGTTGGTTTTGAGTCCTTGTAAAAATGAAGACCTCACACCTTGGCAGGTAGACACCGTTTATTTACAACAAACAACTACAAGCTCCCACTTGAGAGTTCACTTCATACTGCGGAGTGCAATAGCTCGCGACGCTAATAGGCTAGTGGGCGTAATTACAAAAGCATGACTCATAACACAAGCCACTAATCTACATCCCCCCTCTCAAAGAATTAATAACACTGTATAACTGAGCAAAGCAAAGCAAAAAAAATCACAACCGATGACAGACGTTTGTAAAGTCAAACATTGTCCGGTTACTTCACGACCAGTCCGCTAACACGACCGGCACGTGTACGATAGAGGCCATCTCCATTCATAGAAACATAGAAACATAGAAAATAGGTGCAGGAGGAGGCCATTTGGCCCTTCGAGCCAGCACCGCCATTCATTGTGATCATGGCTGATCGTCCGCTATCAATAACCCGTGCCTGCCTTCTCCCCATATCCCTTGACTCCACTAGCCCCTAGAGCTCTATCCAACTCTCTCTTAAATCCATCCAGTGATTTGGCCTCCACTGCCCTCTGTGGCAGGGAATTCCACAAATTCACAACTCTCTGGGTGAAAAAGTTTTTTTCTCACCTCAAAATGTTTTTTCTCACCTCTTCTCTTCCTCTTCTCTGGGGACAGAGTTGGTGATTTCAGCACCGTGGGGGCGTGGACCAACGCCTCAGGGGTCGAAGCAGGAGACTGTGGCGCAGGCGAAGATGGGACGGACCGAGGAACTGTCACAGGCATGGATTGTTGTGCTGGCAAGAGCACCCGAGGGTCTCCGGATGCAGATTGAGATGAACTTGTACGATCCGGATAATAAGGAGGAGGGGATTGGCTCCTTCACAGGTAGAAGATGTTGTCTGTTTTGTCGGTAGGTGCCGCCATCGGCTCTAACAATGTACGAGCGTGGCTCCGTAAGATAGACCAGAAATCACCCCAACACGCACGCTCATGGCCTTTGTCAGTCTGTAAGCGGACCACCTGTCCTTTGGTCGATGGTGGCAGAGGCCTGTTCGTATGGTGTCAGAAGTGGGATTCGAACCTACGTACGTAAACGTTTCACTGTAGTTTCGTTTGGTTGACTACTGTCACGTGTAACGAGGTACAGGGAAAAGCTTTTTGTAGAGCGTGCTATCCAGTCAGCGGAAAGACTATACATGGTTACAATCAAGCTGCCCGCAGTGGAATGAAACAAATGAAGGGAGTAAAGTTTTGTGCAGGATAATGTCCAGTAAAGTCCGATTAACGACAGGCCAGTCGTCTTCAGTGAGATAGATGGTAGGTCAAAAACCGCTCTACAGTTGGTGATAGGATGGTTCATTGGCCTGATAACAGCCGGGAAGAATCTGTCCCTGAATCTGGCTCCACACGGCATTAACAATGAACGAAACCAAACCATTTGATCCACAGGTGCTCAAGCATGCATCGGCCCCCAATTAAAACAAATTTGACTCATTGATTATTCCAGGAGACTCATTCAGCAGTGTACCTTCATTAACCTTATTTTGTGCAAGTTAAAATGGTGCTGAGTCATCGTTTCGATCACTGCTTTGCTGCAGGAGAGATATTTCAGAAGGCACACACAAATGAAAGTCTGAAGAAGGGTCTCGTCCAGAAACGTCACCCATCCTTTTTCTCCAGAGATGCTGCCTGACCCAGCTGAGTTACTCCAGCACTTTGTGTTTCCTATCTGTGGTATGAACCAGTCTCTGCAGTTCTCTGTTTCGACAAGATATTTCAGAAGAAAATTGAAGATTGGGTAGGGTGGCAAACATACTTTCTAGAAGTAACCGATGAAGAGAATTCAGGGTGAGGGTACACAAAACGAGACCCTTCTTCAGACTATCTCCTTCGCTCCTTAGATGCTGCTGCACCCGCTGAGTTTCCCCAGCTTTTTGTGTACCCTCGATTCTCCAGCATCTGCAGTTCCTTCTTTAAAAAGAATTCAGGGTGAGTTGGACAGGTTGGGTGAGTGGGCAGATGCAGGGCAGATTCAGTTTAATGTGGATAAATGTGAGGTTATCCACTTTGGAAGCAAGATTATTACCTGAATGGTGTCAAGTTGGGAAAAGGGGAAGTACAACGGGATCTGGGTGTCCTTGTTCATCAGTCAATGAAAGTAAGCATGCAGGTACAGCAGGCAGTGAAGAAAGCGAATGGCATGTTGGCCTTCATAACGAGGAGTTGAGCATAGGAGGAAAGAGGTCCTTCTGCAGTTGTATGGAGCCCTAGTGATACCACACCTGGAGTATTGTGTGCAGATTTGGTCCCCTAATTTGAGGAAGGACATTCTTGTTATTGAGGGAGTGTAGAGTAGGTTCACCAGGTTAATTCCCGGGATGGCGGGACTGTCATATGTTGAGAGAAATGGAGCTGCTGGGCTTAAATTTACTCTGGAATTTAGAAGGATGAGAAATATATTGAAACATATAAGATTATTAAGGGTTTGGACATGCTAGAGGCATGTTCCCGATATTGGGAGAGTCCAGAACCAGGGGCCACAGTTTAAGAATAAGGGGTAAGCCATTTAGAACGGAGATGAGGATACCCTTTTTTACACAGGGAGTTGTGCATCTGTGGAATTCTCTGCCTCAGAGGGCGGTGGAGGCCGGTTCTCTGGATACTTTCAAGAGAGAGCTAGATTGGGCACTTAAAGATAGCGGAGTCAGGGGATATGGGGAGAAGGCAGGAACGCGGTACTGATTGTGGATGATCAGCCATGATCACATTGAATGGCGGTGCTGGCTCGAAGGGCCGAATGGCCTACTCCTGCACCTATTGCCTATTGTCTATTGACTTACACTTCCCTACCTCTGTAACTCCCTCCCCCCTGACACTCATCCCGAAGAAGGATCTTGCCCCGAAACGTCACCCATTCCTTCTCACCAGAGATGCTGCCTGTCCCGCTGAGTTACTCCAGCATTTTGTGTCTATCTTCGGTCAAGATAGCTTCAGTTTAGTTCAGTTTAGAGATACAGCGTGGAAACAGGCCCTTTGGCCCATCGAGCCCATGCTGGCCGGCGATCCCCGTCCTATGATTAGAACTACCCTCCACACTAGGGACAGTTTACAATTTTTACCCAAGCCCATGAACCTACAAACCTGTACGTCTTTGGAGTGTGGGAGAAAAAGGGGGCGCCCGGACAAAACCCACGCAGGTCAGTGCGGAGAACGTACAAACTCCGTACAGACAGCGCCCGTAGTCAGGATCGAACCCGGTGCTGTGAGGCAGCGACTCTACCGCTGATGCGCCACCGTGCCGCGCTTACACACCAGACTTATGTAATCAACAAAATGTAATTTCCCCAGCTGCTGGGATGTGATTTATACTTACATCTCCAACTGATTAAATCAGGTTTTTAAATCACAGCTTCCAGAAACACAACCACTGGGCCACCCTATCCCACCTGGCATCAAATTTCCTCATAGCAGTAAATAACAAACATGGGTTTGCTGAAGGAATTACTAGTTGAGGGAAACGCACCGTGGCTTATCAGAGAGTGCGGGTAATTATATTTCATGATGACGAAACAAGGGACTGCAGATGCTGGCTTACAGAAAAGGACACAGAGTGCTGGAGTAACACAGCGGGTCAGGCAGCATCTCTGGTGAAAAGGGATGGGTGACGTTTGAGGTCGGGACCCTCCTTCAGACTGAAGGATCCCGATAGACACTATGGGTCTATCTCTCTTCAGTATCGTCACCAGTGTCATGAAGGTCACTATCTTCACCAGCATCTGCAGTTCTTTTCTACAGCATCTCTGGAGAACATGGATAGGTGACGTTCAGGGTCAGGACCCTTCTTCAAGGCTCCTGACCCAAAACGCCACCTATCCATGTTCTCCAGAGATGCTGCCTGACCCGCTGAGTTACTCCAGCACTGTGTGAAACGTCACCTATCCATGTTCTCCAGAGATGCTGCCTGACCCGCTGAGTTACTCCAGCACTCTGTGAAACGTCACCTATCCATGTTCTCCACAGATGCTGCCTGACCCGCTGAGTTACTCCAGCACTCTGTGAAACGTCACCTATCCATGTTCTCCACAGATGCTGCCTGACCCGCTGAGTTATTCCAGCATTTATTTTCCAGTTTTATAATCTAACAAACACAGATCAGAGAGATCAGAATATACAGATATCTTACTCATGGTTTTTGAGAGTAACACAATCAATGCCTTTCGATTGGCCCTCAAAAAAAAAGCCTGTCCAGCCAGCCATGTAAGACATTGTTAAATGAAATAAGAGCTGATTGCTCTGTTATATTTCACAATGTTGACAAGGACAACGATAGTCAGCTGTATTAATGGTCAACCAAGCAGACATATATCACTCGATATGATTTGAAGGCACACAACAAGTCCCCTTCAGCCTACCTAAAGAACATATTAGGTCTTTCATAAGCTAGCGGGCAGAGAACAATTGCAAACAACACTGGTAGCTCAAGTGGCTGATTACGATCGAATAAGTCCGCACTCATCCGTGACCGCTAAACGGATCAAAACTACGTTTTAGAATTTTTGTCAATTTTTAATATAACAAAAAGGTTACTAACATTTAAAAAATAAACTTTAATTAAATGAGGCAGTCAGAAACATAGAAAATACAGCGCCCTCCATAATGTTTGGGACAAAGACCCACCGTTGATTTATTTACCTCTGTACTCCACAATTTGAGATTTGTAATAGAAAAAATCACGTGGTTAAAGTGCACATCGTCAGATTTTATTAAAGGCCATTTTTATACATTTTGGTTTCACCATGTCTTTTCATCTTTTTTGTTATTTTTATGCGTTTTAACAGTTTGTGTTGATGTTCTCTGGTTTGTTTTATGTGGGGGTCGGGGGAAACTTTGTCTCTTACCGTGCTGGAGATGCGGTTGTTTTCCGGGTCGTATCTCCTGTCGCTCTGCGGCCTAACACCGTGGAGCTGGAGGCCTCGCTCGGGACTGACTTTGAGCCCCAGCGCGGGGGGGGGGACTTACCCTCAGAGCCGATCCCTTGCCTGGGGCCGACGCTCCAACCGCGGCCTGCGGACTCCACCATCGGGGAGCTCGCAGTCTCGGGTAGAGACTGATGTCGGGAAGCTCCAAAGTCGCAGGAGGTTCGACCAGCCCCGACCCGGGTTCGATCGCCCGGCGTGGGGGAGCTGACATTGTAGCGGCAGACTATATCGTTCAAGAGATCGCTCCGCTATCTCCGCTAGGGACGAGGTGCCCGAAGAAAGATTCCAACCCGAAAAGTCGCCTATCCATTCCCTCCACAGACGCTGCCTGACCCACTGAGTAAATAGACAATAGGTGCAGGAGTAGGCCTTTCGGCCCTTCGAGCCAGCACCGCCATTCATTGTGATCATGGCTGATCATCCACAATCAGTACCTCGTTCCAGCCTTCTCCCCATGTCCCTTGACTCCGTTATCTTTAATTCTTGAAGGAAATCCAGAGAATTGGCCTCCACTGTCCTCCACAGATTCACAACTCTCTGGGTGAAAAAGTTTTTCCTCATCTCAGTGCTAAATGGCCTACCCCTTATTCTCTTGCCAAGCATGATGGAAACTTATACTAATCTTCTGTGCCTGCACGTGGCCCACATCAAGTTCAAGTTACATTTATTGCCACATCCACCAACTGGTGCAGTGAGATTTGAGTTACCATACAGCCATACAAATAAAAAGCACACTTGGAACTTGGAAACTTGGAAAACTTTATTGTCATTCACACCTTGCGGTCTGAACGAAATTTCGTTGCCTGCAGTCATACATATAGTAAATAACAAAATACACAATAAACACATATTTAACATCCACCACAGTGAGTTCACCAGACACCTCCTCACTGTGGTGGAAGGCAAAAATCTTGTCTTTGTCTCTTCCCTTCTTCCTCTTCCTCTTCCTCTGCGCTGAGGCGACCCGGGCCTCCGATGTTGTGACCGCACTGGGTGATGTAAGTAAGTCCCGCGGGTGAACCGCGCTCCGCGAGCGGGCCGGTTCAACTCCGCGGCCCGGGGCGGTCAAAGCTGCCGAAGCTGCCGCCCTCCAGTCCAGCGGCCGCAGCTGTTGCCGCGGGAGCTCCGGAAAAACAGGTCACCAACCTGTGACCTGCGAGCTCCCGACGATGTCGTCCACTGGGCCCGCGGCCGGGCCTCCGAAGTCACTGCCGCCGCCACCGCCACCGGAAAGCCGCCACAGCTCCGAGTCGGGCCGCCGGAACGCCTGAACCCGCCGCAGCCCCGAAGTCGGCCAGCCCCGCGCTGGTAAGTCCTGGCTGGCTCTACCTCCGGAGCCTCGGGTCGGTCGCAGTTAAAGTTGGAGGCTGCCAGCTCCGCGATAGGCCTCAGCGCAGACGGAGACAGAGACGGGGGATACGACAAGAAAAGTCGCGTCCCCCCAAAAGGAAGAGACTAAGAACGTTTCTCCCACCCCTCCCACACACATACACTACATAATAACTCAAACTAACGCTAAAAACAAGACAAGAAAACAACAAATAAAAAGAAAAGGCAAAGGCAAAACAGTTATAATGGGTGACTTCAATCTACATATAGATTGGGTTAATCAAATTGGCAGGGGTGCTGAGGAAGAGGATTTTTTGGAATGTATGCGGGATAGTTATCTAAATCAACATGTAGAGGAACCAACGAGAGAGCAGGCTATTTTAGACTGGGTTTTGAGTAATGAGGAAGGGGTAATTAGCCGTCTTGTTGTACGTGCCCCCTTGGGCAAGAGTGACCATAATATGGTTGAGTTCTTCATTAGGATGGAGAGTGACATTGTTAATTCAGAAACAATGGTTCTGAACTTAAAGAAAGGTAACTTTGAGGGTATGAGACGTGAATTGGCCAAGATTGACTGGCAATTAATTCTAAAAGGGTTGACGGTGGATATACAATGGAAGACATTTAAAGACTGCATGGATGAACTACAAAAATTGTTCATCCCAGTTTGGCAAAAGAATAAATCGGGGAAGGTAGTGCATCCGTGGATAACAAGGGAAATCAGGGATAGTATCAAAGCAAAGGATGATGTGTACAAAGTAGCCAGAAAAAGCAGCATACCAGAGGACTGGGAGAAATTCAGAGACCAGCAGAGGTGGACAAAGGGCTTAATTAGGAAAGGAAAAATAGATTATGAAAGAAAAACTGGCAGGGAACATAAAAACTGACTGCAAAAGTTTTTATAGATATGTGAAGAGAAAGAGGTTAGTTAAAACAAATGTAGGTCCCTTGCAGTCAGAAACAGGTGAGTTGATCATGGGGAACAAGGATATGGCGGACCAATTGAATAACTACTTTGGTTCCGTCTTCACTAAGGAAGACATAATAATCTGCCTGAAATAGCAGGGGACTGTGGGTCAAAGGAGGAATTGAGTGAAATCCAGGTCAGTCGGGAAGTGGTGTTGGGTAAATTGAATAGATTAAAGGCGATAAATCCCCAGGGCCAGATAGGCTGCATCCCAGAGTACTTAAGGAAGTAGCTCAGGAAATAGTGGATGCATTAGTGATAATCTTTCAAAACTCTTTAGATTCTGGAGTAGTTCCTGAGGATTGGCGGTAGCAAATGTAACCCCTCTTTTTAAGAAGGGAGGGGGAGAGAAAACGGGGAATTACAGACCAGTTAGTCTAACATCGGTAGTGGGGAAACTGCTAGAGTCAGTTATTAAAGAAGGGATAGCAGCACATTTGGAAAGTGGTGAAATCATTGGACAAAGTCAGCATGGATTTACAAAAGGCAAATCATGTCTGACGAATCTTGTGGAATTTTTCGAGGATGTAACTAGTAGCGTGGATAAGGGAGAACCAGTGGATGTGGTATATCTGGACTTCCAGAAGGCTTTCGACAAGGTCCCACATAAGAGATTAGTATACAAACTTAAAGCATACGGTATTAGGGGTTCAGTATTGATGTGGATAGAGAACTGGCTGGCAAACAGGAAGCAAAGAGTAGGAGTAAACGGGTCCTTTTCACAATGGCAGGCAGTAACTAGTGGGGTACCGCAGGGCTCAGTGCTGGGACCCCAGCTATTTACAATATATATTAATGATCTGGATGAGGGAATTGAAGGCAATATCTCCAAGTTTGCGGATGACACTAAGCTGGGGGGCAGTGTTCGCTGTGAGGAGGATGCTAGGAGACTGCAAGGTGACTTGGATAGGCTGGGTGAGTGGGCAAATGTTTGGCAGATGCAGTATAATGTGGATAAATGTGAGGTTATCCACTTTGGTGGCAAAAACAGGAAAGCAGGACTATTATTTAAATGGTGGCCGATTAGGAAAAGGGGAGATGCAGCGAGACCTGGGTGTCATGGTACACCAGTCATTGAAAGTAGGCATGCAGGTGCAGCAGGCAGTGAAAAAAGCGAATGGTATGTTAGCTTTCATAGCAAAAGGATTTGAGTACAGGAGCAGGGAGGTTCTACTTCAGTTGTACAGGGTCTTGGTGAGACCACACCTGGAGTATTGCGTGCAGTTTTGGTCTCCAAATCTGAGGAAGGACATTATTGCCATAGAGGGAGTGCAGAGAAGGTTCACCAGACTGATTCCTGGGATGTCAGGACTGTCTTATGAAGAAAGACTGGATAGACTCGGTTTATACTCTCTGGAATTTAGGAGATTAAGAGGGGATCTTATAGAAACTTACAAAATTCTTAAGGGGTTGGACAGGCTAGATGCAGGAAGATTGTTCCCGATGTTGGGGAAGTCCAGGACAAGGGGTCACAGCTTAAGGATAAGGGGGAAATCCTTTAAGACCGAGATGAGAAAGACTTTCTTCACACAGAGAGTGGTGAGTCTCTGGAACTCTCTGCCACAGAGGGTAGTTGAGGCCAGTTCATTGGCTATATTTAAGAGTGAGTTGGATGTGGCCCTTGTGGCTAAGGGGATCAGAGGGTATGGAGAGAAGGCAGGTACCGGATACTGAGTTGGATGATCAGCCATGATCATATTGAATGGCGGTGCAGGCTCGAAGGGCTGAATGGCCTACTCCTGCACCTAATTTCTATGTTTCTATGTTTCTATGTAAAAAACAGACGGACTGCAGGCGAGCCGCTGCTGCCAGGGCAGCGCCGCCACTCCTATGATACACAACACACGATAGAGTTTAACATGAACATCCCCACACAGCGGAGTCAACGTTTCCCACTGTGAGGGAAGGCAATAAAGTTCAGTCATCTTCCTCATTGTTCACCCGTGGTCGGGGCCTTTGAACCCTCCGCAGTCGCCGCTACGGGCGTCCCGATGTTTCAGGCCCTCCCGCCGGGATGATGGAACTCCGACGTCGGAACGGAAGAACACTCTCAGCGGCTTGGAGTTTCCGAATCGGCCACTTCCTACCGGAGACCGCGGCTCCTGAAGTCCACAGGCCGGGCTGGGCGGAGATTCCACACTGGCGACCCTCGGCAAAGGATCCCAGGACTCCGCGATGTTGAAGTCAGCGCCGCCCGCGGCTGGAAGCTCCGCAGACCACAGCTCCACGATGTTAAAGTCGGCTGGCCCAACACTCCGGAGCTCCACACGGCGATCCCCGGTAAGGCATCGCCCGCTCCGCGATGGAATCCAGTGCTGCGCCGCCGCTGGAGCTCTGGCCGGTCTCCGGCAGGAAAGGCCGCGCCGATCCAGGTGGTAGGCCGCGAGGGGGGGGGGGGGGGAGCGAAGATGCGACTCAGAGAAAAGACGCATCCTCAACCTGATAGAGACTGAGAAACGGTTTCCCCCTTCCCCTCCCCACCTCCCCCACATAAAAAAACGAAGAAACCTCCAGGAACATACAGACTTTTAGACTGACTAAAAATAACAAAAAGAGTGAGAGGACGGACAGACTGCTGGCGAGGCAGCCGCGCGCAGCGCCACCCGATGGCGTTTATCCCTCCATTCCCTGCCTATCCATGCACCTGTCTAAATGTTTCTTAAACACCACTACCGTATCTGCCTCCACCACCACCTCTGACAGCACCTGCCAGGCACCCACCACCCTCTGTGTAAAACACCTGCCCCACACATCTCCTTTAACGTTGCCCCTCTCACCTTAAAGATATTTGATATTTCCATCCTGGGAAACTGGTTCTGACTCTCTATCTACGCCTCTTAGCAGGCAACTGGACCATCCTACCACAACCAGAGAGCAGCGCTGAACTACTATCGACCTCATCGGTGACCCTCGGACTATCCTCGATCGGACTTTGCTGGCTTTACCTTGCGCTGAACGTTATTCCCTTATCGTGCATCTGCACGCTGTAAATCAAGGATCGATTGTAATCGCGCATTGTCTTTCCGCTGACTGGTTAACACGCAGCAAAAGCTTTTCACTGTACACCTGACAATAAACTGAACTGAGCTCAGAAATGTATAACCCTGCAGCAGGGCTCTCCGCACTCTCCAGTGTTCCATAGAAAGCAACCCAGGGTTGCCCAACCTTTCTTTATGGCTCTAAGGTGAAAGCAAGACCTACAATTGATTCATGTTTGATCCAGGAATATTAAGCTAATATTTACATCCAACAGACAAACAGCATGTCCACAAACAAAACCTCAGACCTAAGGTTATTTAAGCTCCTTCTCAGAAATGCTTATCAGACAAATTAATGGGAAAATCCTCTAATAAAATATTCGGCATCTGATAAAATTGCTGTAAATATATCTAGAAATTCGGTGATAGAATTAATTTTATTCCAGTTTATTTGGCCGGCATGGAGCTGCTGCCTTACAGTGCTGCAGACCCGGGTTTGATCCCGACTACCGGTGCCGTCCGCACTGAGTTTGTACGCTTGCGTGGGTTTTCTCCGAGATCGCCGGTTTCCTCCCACACACCAAAGACGTGCAGGCTTGGTGTTGATGTGTAAATGTAAAGGTTGGCACCGGTGCGTGTAGGATTGTGTTAGTGTGCGGGGGATGGCTGGTCGGCGCGGACTTGGCGGGCCGAAGGGCCTACATCTCTAAACTACGCTAAACTAAAACAATATATCCCATGCTGGCTTTGATTTGCAGCTGTGTCAGGCCGCTTTGTGTTAGTGCCAGTGCTCCAAGTGATTGAGGCTTTTCCTGTAAAGAGCATGAAATAAAATATATTATAAGGCAGAAGTTAAGCTGTCAAAAGATTCACAGAAAAGCCTAAAGACTCGGCTTGCTGCCTAATTATGTTGTCTTCAGAAGGGAGACGTAAACCATTTATCTCAGTAATTTTCCTTTGATTCAAGTACAATTTTTTAAATATTCTAATTTTCCTTCCCACCATTGATCTCTTAAAGTTAAGTCTTTAATGTTTACGAAGGAACTGCAGATGCTGGAAAATCGCAGGTAGACAAAAATGCTGGAGAAACTCAGCAGGTGAGGCAGCATCTATGGAGCGAAGGAAAGAGGCGACGTTTCGCCTCGAAGGGTTTCGACCCGAATCGTCGCCTATTTCCTTCGCTCCATAGATGCTGCCTCACCCGCTGAGTTTCTCCAGCATTTTTGTCTACCTTCTTTATCGTTTACTGACGTTTTACAATTGTGGGCGGCACGGTGGCGCAGCGGTAGCGTTGCTGCCTCTCAGCGCCAGAGACCCGGGTTCGATCCTGGCCACGGGTGCTGTCTGTACGGAGTTTGTACGTTTCCCCTCCTCCTACCAGCGTGGGTTTTCTCCGAGATCTTCAGCTTCCTCCCACGCTCCCACACACACACTACAGGTTTGTAGGTTAATTGCCTTGGTTTAAAAGGTAAATTGTCCCTGGTGTGTGTAGGATTGCGTTAATGTGCTGGTCGGCGCGGACTCAGTGGGCCGAAGGGCCTGTTTCTGCGCTGTATCTCTAAACTAAACTAAAAAAGTTGCAACATCCCTTCACATGCCTATTGGCAGCGGCGAGACTACAGTCCGTCTGTCTTTTAAAAAAATGTTTGTCTTGTTAAATGCATGTCTTGAGTCTAGTTTTTATTATTTTTCTTTAGCTGTGGGTGGGAGAAACCGTAGACTCTTCCCTGCGCGGGGGGGGGGGGGGGGGGGTTGGTAGAATATGAATTTCACCAGAAATCTAGATTCATTGAAATAAACATAAAGGTCTAGTTTAGTTTAGTTCAGAGAAGCAGCGTGGAAACAGGCCCTTCGGCCGACCCGAGTCCGAGCCCGACTGACCAGCGATCACCCACGCTCTCGCACTATCCTACACACTAGGGACAATTTACAGGAGCCAATTAACATACAAACCCGCACGTCTTTGGAATGTGGGAGGAAACCGGAGCAGCCGGAGGAAACTAACAAACTCGGTACTTGCAGGTAGCACGTGTGGGCAGGATGGGACCTGGGTCTCCGGTGCTGAAGGGCAGCAACTCTACCGCTGCGCCACCATGCCACCCAAAGTGTTACCATAAACATGTCCTCCTTTCATTACCATTGAAGGCTTTCCACTCTGAACCATTCTAGACTGAAGAAGGGTGCTGATAATCCCAGGGTCACCAATGAGGTAGACAGTAGTTCAGCACCGCTCCCTGGGTGTGGTAGGATGGTTCAGTTGCCTGATAACAGCTGGGAGGAAACTGGCCCCAAGAACCTGAATCTGGAGGTGTGTGTTTTCACCACTTCTATACTTTTTGCCCGATGGGAGAGGGGAGAAGAGGCAGGGATTCAGGATCAGCTACTTCCGTACAACCGTTAGGTTCGCGAACCAACCTGTAGAAGAATCTCAACCCGGAACGTCGCACATTCCTTCTCCCCAGAGATGCTACCTGTCCCGCTGAGTTACTCCAGCATTTTGTATCAATCTTTGGTTTAAACCAGCATCTGCAGTTCCTTCCTACACAACCCTACTCCTACATCAGCAACACAACACAACGGACAACCTCTTGCACTACCATAAGATCATAAGCGATGGGAACAGAATGAGGCCATTCGGCCCATCAAGTCTACTCCCCCATTCAATCATGGCTGATCTATCTCTCCCTCCTAACCCCATTCTCCTGCCTTCTCCCCATAACCTCTGACACCTGCACTAATCAAGAATCTATCTATTCCTACCTTAAAAATATCCACTGACCTGGTCTCCAGGGCCTTCGGTGGCAAAGAATTCCACAGATTCACCAACCTCTGAGTAAAGAAATGTTATCCTCATCTCCTTCCTAAAATAATGTCCTTTAATTCTGACGGTATGACCTCTAATCCTAGATTCTCCCACTAGTGGAAACATCCTCTCCACATCCACTCTATACAGGCCGGTCATCTTGGATAGATGAGGTTCACTGTGAGATTCACTGTGATGGATGTTTGTGTAAATTGTGTTAATTGTGTGTCTTGGTTTTTTCTTGTCCGTATCAGGTTCAAATGACAATAGACATTATCTTATCTTATCTTATGGTAGCCATCCAGCTCCATGGACTTGTTTTTATTGATTGAAAGGTGCAGCATGGAAACAGACCTTTTTTGTTGGTGTAACCAATGATCGCCTGTAGAACACCTCCAAATAAAAGGACATACCTTTAGGAAGGAGATGAGGAGGAGTTTCAGCTAGAGCAGGGGTCAGCAAGCAATGGCCCCCGGGCCTAATGCGGCCCGTAACCCGAAATCATCCGGCCCGCAGGCAAAATATTTTTTCCCCGTAATCATCCGGCCCGCCTAGAGCCCCGGGCAGCGGCCAAACTCTGGCCGTACCGCATCCTGCGCAAAGCCGCCGGCACGGCCGCGCACCTTCCGTGAACACGTTTGAGAAAGAACTGCCGGTGCTGGAACAACCGAAGGTCGACAAAAATGCTGGAGAAACTCGGCGGGTGAGACATGCGAGGATTGCGTGAGGCTGCCCCACCCGCTGAGTTTCTCCAGCATTTTCTGTCTACCGTCTGTGAACACGTGATTTGATGCCTGCCATCCGGGGCGGGATGGGGGCGGGATCGGTGTGTACACGTGATAGATGTGGCCCGCCATCCCCTCACGGCCGTGCGTCCCGGCCCCTATGCAGAACAAGGTTGCCCGCCCCCGAGCGAGAGGATGGTGATTCTGCCCGGATTGAACCGGGATCTCTGGTGCTATGAGGCCGCAGCTCCACTGCTTGAACTGTACGTGGATTTAGACCATGTCTGGTATATCTGATCGCATTGGATAGCATGCAGAACAAAGCTTGTCACTGTACCTCAGTACACGTGACATTAATAAACCTAAACCAACATCCGAAGCAAAGATGATCAGCAGTGAATTTATCCAGTGAAAACCCAATTGCCGAATCACTACAGTTATATTAATTCATTATTTACCTGTTTAAAAATAACGTGGTTGAAAAAAAATGGTAAACCTGTTGCATTGTGATGGCAAGGGAACTCATTAATTTTGTCCCTTTCCATCCAGAATGGTTCAGATTCTGTTCAACCCCAGGTGCCAACCGCTCTACATTGGTGAGGCCACGCGCAGGCTGGGCGATCGCTTCGCCCAACACCTCCGCTCAGTTCGCAATAACCAACCTGATCTCCAGGTGGTTCAGCACTTCAACTCCTCCTCCCATTCCCAAACCGTCTTTCTGTCCTGGGCCTCCTCCATTGTCAGAGTGAGGCCTAGCGCAAATTGGAGGAGCAACACCTCATATTTCGCTTGGGCAGTTTACACCCCAGCGGTATGAACATTGACTTCTCCAATTTCAGATAGTCCTTGCTTTCTCCCTCCTTCCCCTCCCCTTCCCAGCTCTCCCACTGCCCACTGTCTCCGTCTCTTCTTTTCTTTTTCCCGCCCCCCCCCCCCCCCACATCAGTCTGAAGAAGGGTCTCGACCTGAAACGTCGCCTATTCCTTCTCTCCATAAATACTGCCTCACCCGCTGAGTTCCTCCAGCATTTTTGACTGCCAACCACTTGAGTGGTGATCTATTATGAAGTGGTGTTTTATTATTAATGTTTAATGTTTTACGTGTCATAACTGTCACTGTATGTCGTTGTCACCTGCGGGTGGAGCACTTGGGCAAATTCCTTGTATGTGAATACTTAGCCGATAAACTTATTCATTCATTCATCTGCACAAGTGTTTCAATAGCAATTATTGTGAATATATTAAGTAACGTTTTCAGTTTTTTAGTTTTAGAGGTACAGCACAGAAACAGGCCCGTGGGGCCCACAAAGTCCGCGCTGAATAGCGATCCCCGCACATTAACACTATCCTGCACACTGGGGACAATTTACATTGATCACCTACAAACCTGCACGTCTTTGGAGTGTGGAAGGAAACCAAAGATCTCTGAGAAAACCCACGTGTTCACGGGGAGAACGTGCAAACTCTGTACAGACAGCACCCGCAGTCAGGGTCGAACCAGGTAGGTATAAAGCACAAGGCTGCGTGTGGTACAAGACTGCATGTGGGGCTGTCACGTTGGCGCAGCGGTAGAGTTGCTGCCTTACAGCGAATGCAGCGCCGGAGACCCGGGTTCGATCCCGACCACGGGCGCTGTCTGTACGGAGTTTGCACGTTCTCCCCGTGACCTGCGTGGCTTTACTCCGAGATCTTCAGTTTCCTCCCACACTCCAAAGACGTACAGGTTTGTAGGTAAATTGGCTTGGTACAAAATGTAAAAATTGTCGCTAGTGGGCGTAGGATAGTGTTGGTGTGTGGGGATCGCTGGCCGGCGCGGACTCGGTGGGCCGAAGGGCCTGTTTCCAGGCAGTATCTCTAGACTGTAAACCCTGGAGGCCGGGCGGCAACACCGCTGAATGGCCAATGTCACCCATTGACCAACACACACTCCCCAATCCAACAGCCCGGGGCAGCTTCAGCTGAGGGAGCTGTGGGAGGGTCTGCGTGTCAATGAAAGGCCTTGGCTGCCACAGCGGGAGATGCAAACGCAGAGTCAAAGCTGCATCATCATCTGCAGTTTAGTTTAGTTTAGAGATACAGCGCGGAGACAGGCCCTTCGGCCCACCGAGTCCGCGCCGACCCGCGATCCCCGCACAGTAAAGGGCCTGTCCCACTTGGCCATTTTTCCGGCATCATTGACTGACGTACCAGGTCACCAAAACGGCGCAGCGTGACGCGCCGTGACGTGGCGTGATGACGTATTGACGCGCGGTGTTTTTTTGAGTGTCGCAACTTTTTTTTGTCGCCGCTGGATTTTGAAAATCGTTTGGTGACACTGATATGACGCTGAAAAAAATCGCCAAGTGGGATAGGCCCTTAACACTATCCAACACACACTAGGGCCAATTTACACTCATACCAAGCCAATGACTTGCCCACAAGTGAAAACATCCTCTCCACATCCACGCTATCTAAGCCTTTCACTATTTGGTAAGCTTCGAAACAGCCAGAGTAAATGGCCATCTAACGCCATGTACAATTATCAGTTTCAATGAGGCGTCCCCTCATCCTTCTAAACCCCAACGAACACAGGCCCAATGCTGACAAACGCTCATCATAGGTTAACCCACTCATTATTGGGGTCCAGAGGAGGACCCTCTCCAGAGCCAGCACATCCTTCCTCAGGTACGGTGCCCAGCATTGCTCCAAATGCAGCTGGACCAGCGCCTGACAGTGCCTCATGCACCAATCGAGCACTGATGTCCCGCTGTGGTTCAGGGGGAAACAGCTGACGATATCAGTGCTTTCCACTCAAGCTTCACAGCTGAGCAAAGATAATGAGCAGCAAAACAGCATTTTGTCACGCTTTGCCAGTTTCCATCCCGCAATCTTATCTATTTGTAAAATAACATCCGGAGGCTTTGCTCATTATCAAAAGAAGGAAGTGGATGGCAGCATTTTGCAACCGTCGACTTTTTTAGACTTTACGGATACAGCGCGGGAACAGGCCGAGTCCGCGCCGACCAGCGATCCCCGCACACTCACGCTCTCCTACACACACTGGGGACGATTTACAATTTGACCGCAGCCAAATAACCTACAAGCCTGCAGGTCTTTGGATAGTGGGAGGAAACCGGAGCACCCGGAGGAAACCCACGAAGATCCCGGGGGGGGACGTGCAAACTCCGTACTGACAGCACGTGATCGCATTGAATGGCTTGAAGGGCCGTATGGCCTACTCCTGACCTACTGTCTATTGTCACCCGTTGTCAGGATCGAACCCGGGGCTCCAGTCTCTGGCGCTGTAGGGTAGCAGGCCCACAGCCGTGCCACCAAAGGATGTAAGATAAACGTAACTGCGTGTATGTGCCACGAGTAAATGTAAAAATGATTTTTGAAAGCTTACGGTTGAATAAGCGCGAGGAAGCCTGTTCACTAGCAAACTGGTTGATATCCATTGTTTGCCCAATAAATATGCAGTGCGATTACAAGCAGCTATTTAAATGCCAGCACTAATGTCCTTGGCTTTTACAATTCACAGTGAGAATCTCGGGCAAATAAAATCAACACAAAGGAAGACTTCTTTATTCTACCTTTGTATTATCTATCCTGATCCAATAGCTGATCAATAACAGCTTTGCTGGCTGTCGGAGGGAAGCGGCATTTCAAATGTGATAATCTTTCAAACTTGGAATTTGGCCCAAACCCATTGGCTTCATCCAACAATCAACAACGCTTCATACTTCGCCTGGGCAGCTTACAACCTAACGGCATGAATATTGATTATTCTAATTGCAAGTAACCCTTACATCCCCGCTCTACCTCCGTCTCTCCCCCACCCTGGTCATCGCACCGGCTTCACTGACAATAGACAATGGACAAGTGAGTGAGTAAGTAAGTTTATTGGCCAAGTATTCACATACAAGGAATTTGCCTTTGTGCTCCGCCCACAAGTAACAACATGACATACAGTGACAGAGGCAGAGAATTCCACAGACTCATAACTCTCTGTGAGAAAAAGTGTTTCCTCGTCTCCGTTCTAAGTGACTTACCCCTTATTCTAAAACTGTGGCCCCTGGTTCCGGACTCCCCCAACATCGGGAACATGTTTCCTGCCTCTAGCGTGTCCAAACCCTTAATAATTTTATATGTTTCAATAAGATTCCCTCTCATCCTAAATTCCAGAGTGTACAAGCCCAGCCGCTCCATTCTCTCAGCATATGACAGTCCCGCCATCCCGGGAATTAACCTTGTGATCCTTTGCTGCACTCCCTCAATAGCAAGAATGTCCTTCCTCAAATTAGGGGACCACAACTGCACACAATACTCCAGGTGTGGTCCTGTTGAGTTTCATTGCCTGTATCACCCAGCCCACAGCCAACAATGAACCATTGTGGGCACCGCCTTTCCTTGATCATCGCGCTTTTTTTGCATATCTTACAATCATTGGCTCCATATCTCTCGTTCCCTTTCCCCTGATCCTCAGTCTGAAGAAGGGTCCCGACGGGTAACGTCGCCCGTTCCGCTGAGTTCCTCCAGCACTTTGTGTCTATCACCCACCTGCGCTGTTTAGCGTTCCTGAATGTGCTATGTATAAAATTATAAAAGGACTGGACAAGCTAGATGCGGGAAAAATGTTCCCAATGTTGGGCGAGTCCAGAACCAGGGGTCACAGTCTTAGAATAAAGGGGAGGCCATTTAGGACTGAGGTGAGAAAACACTTTTTCACCCAGAGAGTTGTGAATTTGTGGAATTCCCTGCCACAGAGGGCAGTGGAGGCCAAGTCACTGGATGGATTCAAGAGAGGGTTAGATAGAGCTCTAGGGGCTGGTGGAGTCAAGGGATATGGGGAGAAGGCAGGCACGGGTTATTGATTGGGGACGATCAGCCACGATCACAACTTCCGGGCTGATTTCCTGCCTTTTAACCCTGTAACTAAACCAGTCGAGAGGATTTGTTTGTGAACATGGCTGGATAGATAGTCCTCATTACCCTCCTGGGACCAGCGAACCCTTTTTAATATTTATGCCAACGAGCCGGTGAAACGTGGAGTCGCGCTGCATGCCACACAATGAATCTTTAGACTGAAACAATGCTGAAGAAAATTAAAACCTGTTTGAAATCAGGCTGGGCAAGGAACACAAAAGCAATTCCTAAAACACCTCCAAGGGCCATGATGAACATTAACATATTTCCCAACACCTTGAATCGAAGATAGAATTGTTGCCAGAATGAATGAAGCAGCTTAGAAATTAATTTTGATGCAAATGCTCTGTTCAAATGCCACCAATGTTGGCAGCCGCGTATTTTATGCAGAGGTCACATGCTGAAATCCTATTACTGTGGAGCTGTGATCCCTTTGGCAATAAAGCAGGCACATAGTGGAGAGGTCTCATCACGCCTGCTATTACTCGCATCTAACTTGAGAAACAATGTTCTTTTTTTTAAGGAGGGGCAACAGTGGCGGGACTTGTAGAGTCGCCGCCTCACAGCGCCGGAGACACACGGGTTCGATCCTGACAGCGGGTGCTGCCTGCGCGGAGTTTGCACGTTCTCCCCGCGTGGCTTTTCCCCGGGTGCTCGAGTTTCCCCCCACGCTCCAAAGGCGTGCATGTCTCTTGGCTAATTGGCCCCTGGTGAGTAGGAAGTGAAAGTGGGATAAATTCATAAGTGATAGGAGCAGAATTAGGCCATTCGGCCCATCAAGTCTATTCTGCCATTGAATCATGGCTGATCTACCTTCTCCTCTCACCCCCACTCCCCTACCTTCTCCCCAAATGTAGAACGACTGTGTACAGGGGATCAATGGTTGGCGTGCTCGGTGGGCCAAAGGTCTTGTTTCCACGCTATATCTCTACACTCTAAATTCTAAACTATAAGTTCTGCACATTATCTGTGGCAGCCTAGATAATCACCCCCAAAGCTTATCACGGCTACACTAGGGAGTTAATAGTCATAGAGTCATACAGCAAGGAAACAGGCCCTCCAGCACACACTCAAGAGTGTTTTACTCATGAATCCAGCATTGACATATGATGCATCCAGTGCATTGGCCTCCACTGCCTTCTGAGGCAGAGAATTCCACAAATTCACAACCCTCTGTGTGAAAAAGTTTTTTGTGAATTTCCATCCTAAATGGCTTACCCCTTATTCATAAACTGTGCCCCCTGGTTCTGGACTCCGCCAACATCGGGAACATGTTTCCTGCCTCTAGATTGTGCAAACCCTTAATAATTTTACATGTTTCAATAAGAACCCCTCTCATACTTCTGAATTCAAGCGTGTACAAGCCCAGTTGCTCCATTCTCTCAGCATATGACAGTCCCGCCATTCTCGGGAATTAACCTTGTGAACCTACACTGCACTCCCTCAATAGCAAGAATGTCCTTTCTCAAATTTGGAGACCAAAACTGCACACAATACTCCAGGTGTGGTCTGACTAGGGCCCTGTATAACTGCAGAAGGACCTCTTTGCTCCTATACTCAACTCCTTGTTATGAAGGCCAACATGCCATTCGCTTTCTTCACTGCCTGCTGTACCTGCACGCTTACTTTCAGTGACTGATGACCCCCAGATCCCTTTGTATTTCATATTCTCACGTGTATCGCATGGTGAAGCATGATTTCGTCACCGTGCGTCAGCGGCCGTAACCATGTGTCGCCGCGCGCCGCAGGGTATTCTAATGACATCACGTGCACCAGACGGCTGTGCTGAGGCGTGATTTGCGTGCGACGTCGTGCATCACGACGCTTCGACCTATTTTACATATGACGTGTAAATGAGGCACAAATGACGGCCAAGTGGGACAGGCCCTTTAGAGACTGTGTTTTGAAGATTTATCTTTCAACAGCATTGAATGTCTCGTGGCGGGCTCGTGCATGCGTATCAATTATTATCTCCTCAACCTTGTCTTCCAACATACTGGCTCGAGGAAAGATTCCTTGAACGATATAAAAAATTGCCATTACTCTATCTTCAGTTTAAACCAGCATCTGCAGTTCCTTCCTACACAAATATCATTGAACCACTAAATCACTGAAGTGGGTGCTGGGATTTCAAGATCAACTTGTCACCAATCATTAGTAAAGAAAAGGAACGCAGGCTTTTCATGCGGCCAATATCTACATCCAATGTGACATCCAGTGCAGGTGGTGCTTGGGGCAGGCACAGAGTCTCTGCGCTAAACACTTGTCCACAAAAGCAGTGCTTCTAAAAGGTTCTGCTGCTTTGTGTAAAATGTCAACTCAGGGGAGAGATGACAGGTGAAAGCGGACAGGAACAAAGGCGCATCTGCACACTGGTGTAACAGGCCATCTGCTTGCATGTGGCCTTGTCAAGCTGCCCCATACAATCACAGCCCCCTGGGCAAAGTGGAACACATCCCTTGCACTGTTTCCAAACAAACATTGGCGTCTAAACATGGAATATAAGCAGCCACTCAGCATCCACCTTCGAAACGTAGTTCCCCAAACGTTCTCCGACCAGTCTGACTAGAAACGTAGAAAAATAGGTGAAGGAGTAGGCGGCGATCTTAAAGATGCTCTTCCTACCATCTGGCAATGATAAAGAGAGACTGATTGATTACTGAGGTACAGTGAAAAGCTTTTGCTGCGTGCTAACCAGTCAGTGGAAAGACAATACGTGATTACAATTGAGTCACCCATGTACCAATACATGATAAAGGGAATAACGTGGATAATGTTTAGTGCAAGATAAAGTCCAGTAAAGTCCAATCAAAGATAGTCTGAGGGTCTCCAACCGGGTAGATAGTAGTTCAGGACAGCTCTCTGGTTGTGGTAGGATGGCTCAGTTGCCTGATAAGAGCTGGGAAGAAACTGAATCTGGAAGTGTCCGTTTTCACACTTATGTACCTTTTGCCTGATGGGAGAGACAATAGACAATAGACAATAGACAATAGGTGCAGGAGTAGGCCATTCGGCCCTTCGAGCCAGCACCACCATTCAATGTGATCATGGCTGATCATCCCCAATCAGTACCCCGTTCCTGCCTTATCCCCATATCCCCTGACTCCGCTATTTTTAAGAGCCCTATCTAGCTCTCTCTTGAAAGCATCCAGAGAACCGGCCTCCACCGCCCTCTGAGGCAGAGAATTCCACAGACTCACCACTCTCTGTGAGAGAAAGTGTTTCCTCATCTCCGTTCTAAATGGCTTACTCCTTATTCTTAAACTGAGAGGGGAGAAGAGGGAGTGGCCAGGGTACGACTGGTCCTTGATGATGCTGCTGGCCTTGCCGAGGCAGCGTGAGGTGTAGATGGAGTCAGTGGAAGGGAGGTTGATTTGTGTGTGACAGTCTGGGCTGCGTCCACAATTCACTGCAGTTTCTTGCGGTCTTGGATAGAGCCGTTCCCAAATCAAGCTGTGGTGCATCCTGATAAGATGCTTTCTGTGGAGAATCGGTTTGCAGTATTATCAGGGGAGGCGTGTTAGCTGAAGATCCCCCTTGGCATCAGCATTGCAAATTTCAGTGTACATGTTTAAACATCTGATGTTCAATAAACATGCATTCAGTCTGTCTAATCGCACCCACTCAGTAAAAAAAGGCCAGTGTCTAAAGATATATAAACAAGTGCTCGAGTTTGCGACACCCAATATTTGTGCTTTGTTGCTCATCGTGAATACGACTGAGGACATGTGCAAACAAGCAGAAACGGAGAACGCAAGTGTCAATGAGCCTTTTATCAATAGACAATGGGCAATAGACAATAGGTGCAAGAGCAGGCCATTCGGCCCTTCGAGCCAGCACCGTCATTCAATGTGACCATGGCTGATCATCCCCAATCATTGCCACAGATGGCGGTGGAGGCCACGTCATTGGGTATTTTTAAGACAGAGATTGACTTGATTAATAAGGGTGTCAGGGGTTCCTGGGAGAAGGCAGGAGAATGGGGTTGAGAGGGAAAGATAGATCAGCCGTGATTGAATGGCGGAGCAGACTCAATGGGCCAAATGGTCTTTCTCTGCAGTAGACAATAGATAAATAGGTGCAGGAGTAGGCCATTCGTCCCCTCTAGCCAGCACCGCTATTCATTGTGATCATGGCTGATCATCCCCAATCAGTACCCCGTTCCTGCCTTCTCCCCATATCCCCTGACTCCGCTATCTTCAAGAGCCCTATCGAGCTCTCTCTTGAAAGCATCCAGAGAACCGGCCTCCACCGCCCTCTGAGGCAGAGAATTCCACAGAGTCACAACTCTCTGCATGAAAAAGTGTTTCCTCGTCTCAGTTCTGAATGGCTAACCCCTCATCCTCGTGTTGACATTTTCTTTCCTCCCGTTATGTACTATGTTTACATATTCTGTTGTGCTGCAGCACGTAAGAATGTCATTGTTCTGTCTGCGACATATGACAATAAAACGCTCTTGACTCTTGACGCTTGAGCTGATGTTCTTACTGCAGACTACAAAGGCTAAAGGCACTGAAATTCAGTGCTGCAGGCATGGATGTCACAGAGTACTAGCGGTGTATTAACCAGCATTGGCTTCCATGCATCTCTCAGACGCCACAAAAGTCGATGTTGTGTGAAAGGCAAATGATTAAATGCAGTATAATTGATAAAATACAAAATGGCAAAAGTGAACAATCGAAGTTAAATTTCATTGTAGTATACTTTTGGTTAGTTTACTTTCGATACAGCATGGAAACAGGCCCTTCAGCCCACTGAGCCCACGGAGGCCAGCGGTCGCCTCGTACACTAGCTCTACCCTAGACACACTAGCGACAATTTACAGAGGCCAATCAACCTAGTAACCTGCATGTCATAGAAACATAGAAAATAGGTGCAGGAGGAGGCCATTCGGTCCTTCCAGCCAGCACCGCCATTCATTGCGATCATGGCTGATCGTCCGCTATCAATAACCCGTGCCTGCCTTCTCCCCATATCCCTTGACTCCACCAGCCCTTAGAGCTCTATCTAACTCTCTCTTAAATCCATCCAGTGACTTGGCCTCCACTGCCCTCTGTGGCAGGGAATTCCACAAATTCACAACTCTCTGGGTGAAAGAGTTTTTACTCACCTCAGTTCTAAATGGCCTACCCCTTATTCTTAAACTGTGACCCCTGGTTCTGGACTCCCCCAACATCAGGAACATGTTTCCTGCATCTAGCGTATCCAATCCCTGAATAATTGTATATGTTTCTAATATAACCCCTCTCATCCTTCTTAATTCCAGTGAATACAAGCCCAGTCGCTCCATTCTTTCATCATATGAAATACAAAGGGATCTGGGGTTCCTTGTTCATCCGTCACTGAAAGTAATTCGATAGTCACTGAACATCGAATTCCTCAATTCTGTTAACCCTTGCTATCTCCTCCCCTTCCTACCTCTCCCTCGGCCCTCGGGCTCCTCCTCCTTTTTCCTTTCTTCCCCCTGCCTCCCCCCACCCCCCATCAGTCTGAAGAAGGGTTTTGGCCCGAAACGTTGCCTCTCTCCTTCGCTCCATAGATGCTGCTGCACCCGCTGAGTTTCTCCAGCATTTTGTGTACCCTTGATTTTCCAGCATCTGCAGTTCCTTCTTTAACACTGAAAATTGGTGTGCAGGTACAGCAGGCAGTGAAGAAAGCGAATGGCATGTTGGCCTTCATAACAAGAGGAGTTGAGTATAGGAGCAAAGAGGTCCTTCTGCAGGGCCCTCTTAAATCCATCCAGTGACTTGACCTCCATTGCCCTCTGTGTCAGGGAATTCCATAAATTCACAACTCTCTGGGTGAAAACTTTTTTTTCTCACCTCAGTCTTAAATGATCTCCCCTTTATTCTAAGACTGTGGCCCCTGGTTCTGGACTCGCCCAACATTGGGAACATTTTTCCTGCATCTAGCTTGTCCAGTCCATTTATAATTTTATTTGTTTCTATAAGATCGCCCCCTCATCCTTCTAAACTCCAGTGAATACAAGCCTAGTCTTTTCAATCTTTCCTCATGCGACAGTCCCGATGTCTTTGGACTGTAATGTAAGGCAAGCGTGAATGTCATTGTTCTGTCTGGGCCACATGACAATAAAACACTCTTGACTCTTGAATGTAGCAGGAAACTGGAGCAAACCCACGCAAGTCACGGGGAGAACAGACAAACTCGGTACAGACTGCACCCGGGTCTCTGGCACGGTAAAGGGCCTGCCCCTCTTACCCGATTTTTACGCCGACTGCCGGCAGCCGTCACAGCAGGACGCCGAATATTTTCAACATGTTCGCCGACCAGAAAAAGGTACGACTCTCTGGGCGACTACTCACAACCATACAGGCGTCACCCTGAAGCTCTCGGAGAAAACCCACGCACATCACGGGGAGAATGAACAAACTCCGTACAGACAGCACCCGTGGTTGGGATCGAACCCGGGTCTTTGGCGCTGCAAGCGCGGCAAGGCAGCAACTCTACCGCTGCGCCACCGTGCCGACAATGTTTGGGTCCAGTTGCAGTAAGTTTAAGTAATTAAGTAAGTAAGTAAGTTTATTGGCCAAGTATTCACATACAAGGAATTTGCCTTGGTGCTCCGCCCACAAGTGACAACATGACATACAGTGACAGTTACGAATGACTCAGAAAACACTAAACATTAATAATAATAAAACATTAATGATAAAACACCATTGATCAAGCATGTGAACCAACAAAATACCAGATCAAAGGGAGGCTACAGATTTTTGGCTGTTGAGTAGAGCAACTACTCGTGGATAAAAACTGTTTTTATGTCTGGCTGTGGCAGCTTTGACAGTCCGGAGTCGCCTTCCGGAGGGAAATGATTCAAAGAGTTTGTGGCCAGGGTGAGAGGGGTCAGAGATGATCTTGCCCGCTCGCTTCCTGGCCCTTGCAGTGTACAGTTCGTCAATGGAGGGAAGGTTGCAGCCAATAACCTTCTCTGCTGATCGGACGATTCGCTGCAGCCTCCGGGTGTCGTGCTTGGTGGCTGAGCCAAACCAGACCATGATGGAGAAGGTGAGGACAGACTCTACGATGGCCGTGTAGAATTGGACCATCATTGCCTGTGGCAGATTGTGCTTCCTCAGCTGCCGCAGGAAGTACATCCTCTGTTGGGCCTTTTTGACTGTGGAGTCGATGGTAGCCCCCCCACTTAAGGTCCTTGGAGATGATGGTTCCCAGGAACTTAAAATACTCCACAGATGTGACTGTGGTGTTGTTGATGGTGAGTGGGGGGAGGGGAGGGGGAGCTCTCCTAAAGTCTACAATCAATTCCACTGTCTTAAGAGCATTGAGCTCCAGGTTGTTGCTACGGCACCAGGACGCCAGCTGTGACGCTTCCTGTCTGTAGGCAGATTCCTCCCCGTCCTGGATCAGTCCAATCAGGGTTGTGTCGTCCGCAAACTTGAGAAGCTTGACAGAGGAGTCTGTGGAGCTGCAGTCATTGGTGTAGAGAGAGGAGAGGAGAGGGGAGGAGTACGCAGCCTTGCGGTGCTCCTATGTTGAGCGTTTGCGGGTCCGACATGTGCTTTCTCAGCCTCACGTGCTTAAAATATTAGAACCCCTGCTGTATCTTGTCCACATCTGGTGTTAACTGAGTGGAGCCAACATGATGAGATTTCAAATTAAACATTTTAATAAGATGGTTGACCTCAGCCTTCCAATTACATTCTACATGTTGATTTATGTGGGCCTGTGGAAAGCTGATAAGTGGTGGGGATTGCAGATCCTCTTCGTTTTACTGCTTATTTCTACAAACCCATCCCACTCATTCCACACACATGATTGTGGCCTTATTCTCCTAATCCCAGATTTCCTTAATGTCCACTGATCAACCTGCTAACGACACCAACCACTGCCTCCATTCTATGTGGTCTCCAACCAACCTCCCAATATACACTCCTATATATCGGCGAGACCCAGCGCTGGTTCGGCGATCGTTTCGCTGAACACCTCCGCTCAGTCTGTCTAAACTTACCTGATCTCCCGGTTGCTCAGCACTTCAACTCCCCCTGCCATTCCCACACTGACCTCTCTGTCCTGGGCCTCCTCCATTGCCAGAGTGAGGCCCAGCGCAAATTGGAGAAACAGCAGCTCATATTTCACTTGGGCAGCTTATGGGTCAGGTCGGGGGGAGCTCCCCCGCCACGGGTACCATGTAATCCCGTGCTACCCGCTCCATGGTCGGATAGTCAGCGACTAAACCGTCTCCCCACCTGCCAGCAGGACCAAAAACAAGACCTGTCAAAGGGCGGGTGAGCTCCGAGTGAGTCAACGGCCATCCACACTTCAGTAGAAGTTGCGATCACCGTCGTACACGGCATCGTGAGGCACCGTGCCCGTTGATGTTTTCAACGATGAAGATCAGCTTACACCTCAGCGGTATGAACATTGACTTCTCTAACTTCGAGTAACCCTTGCTTTCCCTCTCTCTCCATCCCGTCCCCCTTCCCAGTTCTCCCAGCAGTCTGATTGTGTCCGACTACATTCTATCTCTGTTTGCTTTGTTGTCACCTTCTCCCAACTAACAATGATGTATTCTACGTTTTCCTCGATCTCCATCCCCTTTGATGTCTCATTCTCACACCTTACACTTCCTTATCTCTGTACCTCCCCCTCCCCCGACACTCAGCCTGAAGAAGGGTCTCGACCCGAAACGTCACCCATTCCGCCTCTCCAGAGATGATGCCTGTCCCGCTGAGTTACTCCGGCATTTTGTGTCTATCTTCCCATCTCATTCCCTGGCTTTCTTTCCTCTTCTTTTCCTCACAGAGTTGTGAGTCTGTGGAATTCTCTGCCTCAGAGGGCGGTGGAGGCCGGTTCTCTGGATACTTTCAAGAGAGAGCTAGATAGGGCTCTTAAAGATAGCGGAGTCAGGGGATATGGGGAGAAGGCAGGAACGGGGTACTGATTGGGGATGATCAGCCGTGATCACATTGAATGGCGGTGCTGGCTCGAAGGGCCAAATGGCCTCCTCCTGCACCTATTGTCTATTGTCTGTTATCTATTGTCTATTGTATGTGAAATTCAAAGGTTTCAAAAGGTCTTTTACTGTCACGTGCACCAATTAAGGTACAGTGATATTCATATTACCATACAGCTATTGTAAAAAAAGCAGCAAGACACAAATCTACATGAAAGTTAACATAAGCATCCACGCAGCGGATTCCTCACTGTGATGGAAGGCAATAAAGTCTAATCTTTTTCCCTCGTTTTTCTCCCGCGGTTCGGGGCAGTCGAACCCATCCGCAGTCGGGGCGGTCAAAGCTCCCGCGTTTGAATAGACATCCCAATACAAATAAATTAATATCTTATATCTATAATATCCTCGTAGAGACTGGAGTCCCATCTTCAGAATCGTAGAGACGAGCATAGGAGGACGAGTTGGCTCAACCCATAATGAAAGACACATGGGATGAAAGATATAAATCACAGCTTGCTAAATGCTGGACACTCCTTGATACAATTGAAAATACCATATAGGCCACATTATTCGAAGACAAAATTAAATAGGATTTTTCCAAATATTTCCCCTCTCTGTGATAAATGTCAGTTTCAAGAAGCCAACTTAACTCATACCTTTGTAACTTGTATAAAAATTCAAAAATTTTTGGGCGGACATTTTAAAAATGATTTCTGAAGTTATCAATATCCAACTGGACCCAGACCCAAAATTAATAATATTAGGCTTATCAGAACAAAGCACAAACTTTACAATGAGTCAGAGGCAATTTCTTGATTACAGTCTAATAACTGCGAAAAGATTAATACTAAAATTTTGGAAAAAAACAGCAGCCCCCACAATTAAAATGTGGATTACGGAAATGACTGAGACCTTGCATTTGGAAAAAATAAGATTTGTCTTAATTGACAAACCAGAATTATTTGTTAGAATATGGTCTCCATTTATTGAATTCTTAAAAAAGTGGATTGGTTTAACACAAGATCAGGGTTGAAACCTGAGTTTGGGATTGGATGAATAGTTATACTTCACATCTCCTGGATCTATCGCCACAATCTTGTCATTGGTAGTTTTTTTTCCCGTCTTCTTTTTCTCTCTATTAGATTATAGTTTCTCTCATCTTTATCTCTCTTTATCTTTATTCTTTAAATAAAAATTAAAAAACTGAAACTATGTAAGAAATCTGTAATTAATTTGAAGCTTACTATTATTTGTATACGTGCTTCTAATAAAAATATTTTTTAAAAAAAGCTCCCGCGTCGGGGCGGGTGAAGCTCCTGCGGCTTGGAGTTCCTGAAGTCGGTCTTTAACCAGAGACCGTGAGCTCCGCGATGTTCAGCCCGCAGGCTCCTGCGGTTGGAGCACAGAGGTCGATCGCTGGCGAAGGGATCGCCGGCTCCGCGACGGTAAAGGCTGTCAACTCCTCGATGTTAGGCCGCAGTGCGGGCGGAGACAGGATGCCGGGAAAAATCGCATCTCCGTCGAGGTAAGAGATTTTTTAAAAAGTCCCTCCCAACCCCTCTCCTCCGCCCCCCACATAAAAGAAGCTTAAAAACTTCCATTTAAACACATACTAAAAGAACAACTGAGAAGGAAGGGACGGACAGACTGTTGGCGAGGCAGCAATTGCCGGCGCCACCTGGTGGTCAAATTCCTCAGAGGGGTGGCGATGTAGTGAACCTTGTGACTCGCACCACGAACGTGAGGGCAGAAACCTCGCAATAGTTTCCAGCAGGAAAATCTGCTCCAGCCAGATTGAAGTCAATTGTTCATTGTTCATAGGTTTGTAGGTTCGAGGAGCAGAATTGGGCCATTCGGCCCATCTAGTGTACTCTGCCATTCGACCGTGGCTGATCTATCTCTCCCTCTCAACCCCATTCTCCATTCTTCGCCTCGTAACCCCTGATATCCTTGTAGAATCGAGCCACGCAGCAAGGAAACAGGTCCTTTCCGCGTACCTGTGCGAATGTTTCTTAAAGTGTGGTGATAGTTCTCTCTAGAAACTCATTGCCAGTCATACGCATTAAACCTGCCATGAGGTGGCGACGGAATCCGACTGCTTTGAGCACAATAATCTGGGTTATAATCACGGCACATCACGTTGGTGTGAGAGATGGGACATTAAACCTCAGCACCACTTGTCCTCGCGGGTCCGACTTAACGCATCCAACCTTCGTGAGGAATAGCAGCGATATCCCTCGACCTGTATTTATTATTCAGTTAGTGTCATAAACACTGTGTACAAATTGTCCATCACCTCTTTCCCGCCCTCACAATACAGAGCACATCTCAAAGAGTAATTGAGTGTAAAGAGCTTTAGGACAGGTTTGGGTCAGTGAAAAGCCCGAGACCGGCGTATTTTTTATTTCGTTTTAGCTTGTCAAACTTTCCTGAACAAGCCATTAGGGTGTCATGGTATGAAAGCCGACAGGTGAAGTCCTACATCTGTTTGAGTGGGAGGCCTTTGTGGATCACACTCACACTGTATATCCGGAACGTGCATTGTCAGAGACCTAACAGTGGGTCAGGGAAGTCAAATGTAATCACGATTCTTTCCCTGTGGCTTTTAACATGTTTTTATGACTGGGGCTGCTGTTATGAATCCCTGTCATTGTTACGAGATGCCTGCACCATTGACGTAGGTCACTGGAATTGAAGCTTGCTTCCAATAATGTCACTGGAGCTTTTGTGGTCGATTCTACCATGTAATTTTGCCCTCGGTAATAGAAGTTTAGTTTAGTTTGTTATTGTTACGTGCACAGTGCTATCCAGTTGAGTAGACAATAGGCAATAGGTGCAGGAGGAGGCCATTCAGCCCTTCGAGCCAGCGCCGCCATTCAATGTGATCATGGCTGATCATCCCCACTCAGTACCCTGTCCCTGCCTTCTCCCCATATCCCCTGACTCCGATATCTTTAAGAGCCCTATCCAGCTCTCTCTTGAAAGCATCCAGAGAACCGGCCTCCACCGCCCTCTGAGGCAGAGAATTCCACAGACTCACCACTCTCTGTGAGGAAAAAGTGTTTCCTCGTCTCCGTTCTAAATGGCTTACCCCTTATTCTCAAACTGTGGCCCCTGGTTCTGGACTCCCCCAACATCGGGAACATGTTTCCTGCATGTCCAGACCCTTAATAATCTTATGCGTTTCAATAAGATATCCTCTCATCCTTGTAAACTCCAGAGTGTACAAGCCCAGCTGCTCCATTCTCTCAGCATATGACAGTCCCGCCATCCCGGGACTAACCAGTCAGCGGAAAGATTATACATGATTAAAATCAAGCCACCCGCAGTGTACAGATACAGGATAAAGGGAACAATGTTTAGTGCAAAATAAAGTTCAATTAAAGATACTGTAAGGTAGAACTGCAGATGCTGGATAAAATTGAAGGTAGACACAAAAATCTGGAGTAACTCAGCGGGTGAGGCAGCATCTCTGGAGAGAAGGATTGGGTGAGACTAGTCCTTGATTATGCTGCTGGCCTTGCCGAGGCAGCGTGAGTTTTGGATGGAGGTTGCATCCATGAAATTCCCGTACCTCCTAGTGAGAGAACACGGTTCAGTTACTTGAACCAGTTGCCAGTTACCACAGTTTCAGAATAAGGGGTAGGACTGAGATGGGGAAAAACTTTTTAACCTATAGAGTTGTGAATCTGTGGAATTCTCTGCCTCAGAAGGAAGTGGAGGCCGATTCAATGGATGTTTTCAAGAGAGAGATAGGTAGAGCTCTTGGGGCTAACGGAATCAAGGGATGTGGGGAGAAAGCGGGAACGGGGTACTGATGATCAGCCATGATCATATTGAATGGTGGTGCCGGATCGAAGGGCCGAGTGGCCTACTTCCTATTTCCTGCACCTATTTCCTAAGTTAGAATGCACAATACGCTGGAGCATTTAAGAGGGACCTTAGGAGCAACTTTTCCACTCAAAGAACAACTGAGGAACCAGAAGCAGCTAGAGAAACAGATACAATTAGGAGTTTTTAAAAATAAATTTGGACAGATATAAGCATAGGAAGAACTTAGAGGGATACAGTCCAAATGCAGGCAAATGGGACTTGCCCAATATGCAAACTAGGTCGGCATGGTCAAGGCGGGCCAAAGCGCCTGAGTCTGTGCGGCACCACTCTATGACTCAAACAGCAATCCAGAAGAAACATGGTGGTTTTTATATAAGGCATTAGGCATTCTATATTAAACACATCTGCCTCATTGAAAGACTGATTTAAAATTCGCTATCTGCTCGAGAGTTTAGTTTAGTTTGGAGATACAGCACGGTAACAGGCCCTTCGGCCCACGAGGTCCGCGCCGACCAGCGATCCCCGCACACTAACACCATCCTTCAGCCATCAGGGACAATGTTTACATTCACCAAGCCAATTAACCCACAAACCTACACGTCTTTGGAGTGTGGGAGGAAACCGGAGCACCCGGAGAGAACCCACGCAGGTCACGGGGAGAGCGTACAGGCTGGGTACAGACAGCGCCCGTGGTCGGGATCGAACCCGAGTCTCCAGGGCTGCATTCGCTGTAAGGCAGCGACTCTACCGCTGCGCCACCGTGACTGCCCTGGCCCACTTTATTCCTGGCCCACTTTTATCCCACTAATTTACTGGCCCACTTTAGCTACTTTGGCACAAACACGCCCTGACCTGTGCGAGTTATTGGATGGTTTCATCTCATTACAGGCGAATGTGGACCGGGTGGACTACGCACAAAAACAGCCAGTTAATATGTTGCTGCCCAACGCAAAAATTAATTAGTTGGTGACTTCCAAACTATTTGAGTTTTTGCTTCAAGTATACCTACAGCGTTACGGCGACCCTTTGGAGCATGCACTTTAACGGGTGAAGTAGGTAGCCTGATTAGAAATAGTTAAGGGCCCGTCCCACTTTGTGATTTTTTTCGGCGACAGCGAACGTCAGCGACTGACGCCCGTAGTCGCCCTAAAAACCGTCAAGTTGTCCGACACTCCCCGTCACCGTCACGTCAAACTACGTCACTCAGCGTCACCCGCCTTCACAACACAAGAAGGTCACTCCGAAGTATGATAATCACATCGGAAATTAACTTATCGACACCAAATCTAAGGACCAATAGTTTTTTTAAGAAATAAATTGTTTATTTAGCGTCAGCGCCACCGGGGGGTCACCCGCAGGACAGCGTACGTCAGCGCGTGTGACAGGGCGCACGACCTGATGAGACACCCAGAACATTCCAAAATCCAGGGACTGCAGGGAGACGCCGCGCGTCACTCCATGCGGCACGCCGCGTCACGCCCCGACCACGCCGCGTCACGCCCCGACCACGCCGCGCCACGCCCCGACCACGCCGCGCCACGCCCCGACCACGCCGCGTCACGCCCCGACCACGCCGCGTCACGCCCCGACCACGCCGCATCACGCCTAGACCACGCCGCGACAGCCCTGACCACGGCGTCACGCCCCGACCACGCCGCGACACGCCCCGACCACGCCGCGACACGCCCCGACCACGCCGCGTCACGCCCCGACCACGCCGCGTCACGCCCCGACCACGCCGCGTCACGCCCCGACCACGCCGCGTCACGCCCCGACCACGCCGCGACACGCCCCAACCACGCCGCGTCACGCCCCGACCACGCCGCGACACGCCCCGACCACGCCGCGACACGCCCCGACCTCGCCGCGCCGCCCCGACCTCGCCGCGCCACGCCCCGACCACGCCGCGTCACGCCCCGACCACGCCGCGTGCACGCCCCGACCACGCCGCGACAACCTCTTTGCAGGCTGTCGCCGAAAGTGTCGCCCAAGTGGGACAGGCCCTTCAATCTTTTACTTCACAACAGAACGGTTCAGTTCATTATTTGTTTTATGATCTGAGAGGTCTTGCTGGTCTGAGATATATTGGTCCGAGATACCTGGTTGAACCGGAATTGTAAAATACCATGTGTCGGAAGGAACCGCAGATGCTGGTTTACACCAAAGGTAGACACAAAATGCTGGAGGAACTCAGCGGGACGGACAGCATCTCTAGAGAAAAGGAATGGGTGACGTTTCAGGTCGAGACCCTTCTTCAGACTGAGAGTCCACTTTGAAGAAGTTCTCTTCTCTTGGACGGGAGTTCTGCAACACCCTCTTTCGCTGCTCCCCCTCTCTGATTTGTTCCGTACCTTTTCATACCTCTAGTTTCCATCTCACCTGACTCTCAGTCTGAAGAAGGGTCTCGACCCGAAACGTCACCTCTTCCTTTTCTCCAGAGATGCTGCCTGCCCTGCTGAGTTACTCCAGCTTTTTGTAAAATACCCTGGTTGGATCGTCAGAGCGCCACGGTGGCGCAGCTGGTAAACCCTGGTTGGATCGTCAGAGCGCCAGAGACCCTGGTTCGATCCTGACCGCAGGTGCTGTCTTTACACTTTAGGCTTATGAAAAACAATGTCGAAACAGGCTCAAGTTCAAGTGCGTTTATTGTCATGTGTCCCTGATAGGACAATGAAACTCTTGCTTTGCTTCAGCACAACAGAACATAGTAGGCATGAATACAGAACAGATCAGTGTGTCCATATACCATTATATAAATATATGCACACATGAATAAATAAACTGATAAAGTGCAAATAACAGATAATGGGCTATTTTACTTCGGAGTCACGTGAGTGATTACGTGAAGAAGGCCGTCAGTCCGCATGCGCGTCATTACGTCTGACGCATTGCGCAACGACTGACTGGCAGGCGCGCCGCTCCTTCCAGTGGTAATTTAAAAACCTCAGGTAAGTGTTTAAACTTTCTCTGAGGTCGTTTTGGCTTGGTTTCTTGCCCACAGACAAGTTTGAACCTTTGGAGATGTCGAAGGTGAAGAGACGGTCCGCGGTGAAACCGGCTACCGAAGACCGCGGGAGTGCGGGTAGCGGGCGACTGTCCTTATCGCCTTCCATGTCGCTGGCGATGGAGCCAGCGACAGCACTTGGCGCCAGAAGAAAGCACCATGGCAGTCCCGCAGGGTCGGAAGGCCGCTCAGAAGTCTGCAAGGCCCGTGGACTCGGATGAGTCGGGCGAGGAGGTGTCCCCTCCTTCATTGGGTAGTGTGTGCGGACATCTAACCCACATGGAGCACCTGATGGAGAGGTGGCTCCAGAATGATATGCTCCAAAGGAGGGAGCTATATCAACGCGTGTCTCCACGGGAGCCCGCGCCAGCGGCACAGGGCTGCAACGTGTCTCCCTCTCAGAGGAGGGGAGCACACGGGGTCAGTATCTAGCTGACTCGGAGTTCGGAGGCACAGCTGGTGAGCACACCCGGGGGCACGGGTCTGAAGTGCCTCTATTGGCATCAAAATTTGCCATTCCGTCGTTATCAGCGGCACCCCTGGACGAAGACCTAGCCAGTACCATCAATTATCTGGCCTCTCACCAGCTCCAAGATATGGCAATGGAGGAGACTACCAACAGGTACCACACTCCTGCCAACTGTGCCTCCTTGAATGTGCCGGCCGTGAATCACTCCATCTGGGGTCACATTGGAGCGGGCGTCAGAGCCCAGGAGATGAAGCTCCAAAAATGTTTTTACTTGCTTGCCTCAGGCATCACGGCCTTTGCCAGCTCAGTGGATGGGGAGCTCCTGTCTGACACACAGCAGGACGCAATGGCATTGATGTGTAATGCACACTTTGCAATTTAATTGCCTGCGCAAAAACGCTATCCGGACGGCACTGAACCCCAGATTCGCTGTGCTGTGTATGGCCAGCAATGTCCAGCCGGCCAATTACCTGTTCGGGGAAGATCTGCCGAAGCAGGTCCGGGAGCTGGACGATGAGGCTAAGACCATACGCCTGATGAAAGTCCAGACTACACCCAAGGGCTCGTCATACCGGCGGCAGCACCCCTACGCTCCCTTCAACACCAGGAACTGGTGGGAGACCCGAACAAGTGGCACAAAGGTCTTTTTTAGGGGTACGCCCAAGCCGGCCCACTGCAAAGATGCGCGGAGGGCACCCGCCATCAGTCCTACACCCCCAAGTCTCGGGGACGGAAATCAGCATCGTACCGCCAGTAACATCTGAGGTAGGTGAATCTAGTTCCTTGCGGAACACATTACACATGACTCAGGCACAAGCTGGGGGAAGATTGCAACATTTCTTGAATGAATGGAGTTGGATCACACCAGATCCATTTATACTGCACAGTATACAAGGCTTCCAATTTGAGTTCTGAAGATTGTACTAAGACAGCTTAAAGTCTTCAGAACTTTTATTAAACACACAGCATACATAGCCCTGGCTGTACGTGGTCTGTCACGAGCACCAGAGAGGGAGCTAGGGGCATGTGGGTTACAATTATACTAACTGGTGGGGGAGTGGTTAGCATGGACATCGTACTATCAATTAAAGGTGTACACACATATCATCTACAAGTTCCTTCTTAATTCGCTGCCACCCACACAACATTCACCAAACCGCACATATGTGTTTTCACAACAGGAAAGTCTGGATGTACAAGCTGAAATCCAAACTTTGCAGAAAAAAGAGGTCATTGAGAGGACGTCTCATGAACCTCACCAATTTGTATCTAACATATTTATCAAGCGAAAGTAGGATGGAAAATGTCGTATCACCTTTGAACAGTATAAACACTTCAAAATGGATAACTTTGGTACTGCCATACAACTGTTTTCTAAAGGAGGTTATATGGCATGCATTGACCTTAAAGATGCATACTCGGTACCCATTCACAGGGAGCACAGGAGATATTTAAAGTTTAACTTGATGGGACAATTGTGGCAGTTCAAAGCATTGCCTAATGGGCTGACTTCAGCTCCCAGACTATTTACAAAACTATTAAAACCAGTCCTGCGCTACTACGAGCTCAGAATCACATTGTCATGGCATATTTGGATGACATTCTAATCATAGGGGACACCAAGAAATCAACTGAATCATCTGTTTCAGCCACCAAACACATGCTTGAGAGATTGGGGTTCCTCATCCATCCAGTTAAGTCTAAATTGATACCTACCAGGGTAATTGATTACCTGGGATTTACCATTAACTCAATTCACATGTCTGTGACTGCCTTGGGGCAAGCAATCAGAGTTAATAGAAGCCTGTAACAATCTCATTGTAAGCAGCAGCATTCAATTAGACAAGTAGCTAGTGTAATTGGCAAACTAGTGGCTGCTTTTCCAGCTGTACGTTTCGGGCATTTGCACTATCAAAATTTACAACGTGCCAAAGAGCAGGCACTCAAATTCCATGCAGGTCAATTCGGTAGACCTATGCGATTGCCAGCAGAGGCCATTGCTGAGTTGCTGACAATGGTGGGTAACGAATATGCGTCATTGCTCCAGAAACATTTTAGTCGATACACCATCGGTTATCTTATAAACCGATGCAAGCGCCCTAGGATGGGGAGCTACGAATACCATCTCTAGCTGCGGTGGTAGATGGAATGTGCAGGAGTCCTTAATTCTTCAGCAACATGGGATTAACTGCTTGGAGTTGTTGGGAGCACTCTATGGGCTGAAGGCTTATTGCAGCAATATGCAACATGTGCATGTTCAACTTCAGATTGACAACACTACAGTGGTGGCGTATGTAAATCACAAGGGTGGTATTAAGTCTGTATCTTGTGACAAATTGGCTAACCTTATCTGGCACTGGTGTATTACGAGGAACATTTGGGTTTCAGCCATCTACCTACCAGGTAGATACAACATGGTGGCGGACACTAGATCGCGGAAATTCAATGACAACACAGAATGGATGTTGAATCATGAAGTGTTTAACGACATTGTCGCCCGGTATGGCGTTCCGGATATTGATTTGCTCGCATCCAGACTAAATCACCAGTTACCCAAATATGTGTCATGGGAACCGGACCCAGGGGCAGAGGCAGTAGATGTGTTCTCGCTACACTGGGGAGGAATGTGTTTGTATGCCTTTCCCCCATTTTGCCTCATCAGTCGGTGCTTGGCAAAAATCAAGCAAGACAACGCCACAGGCATTTTAGTAGTGCCTGACCGGCCTACACAGTCTTGGTTCCCACTAATCCTGGCTATTATGACTGTCCCCAAAAGCAGGGACTTGCTGGCTCACCCAGTAACGGGGAGTAACCGTCCACTACATGGCCGAATCAATTTATTGGTTTGCCGATTCTGAGGAGACCATTCCTGGGGCTCGGACTGTCAGAACGTGCAGTGGATGTGATAACAGCGGCCTGGAGGGACAGTACACAAAAACAGTACACCTCTCACATCAAGAAGTGGGAGATGTTCTGTTCTATCTCAAACATCACGTATGAATCAGCATGCATCACGGATGTCCTGGAGTTTCTATCTACCCTATACTATGACCAGAAATTGAGCTACAGTGCCATAAATAGTGCCAGAAGCGCATTACCCTCATACTTAGTGCTGGGATCGGGTCACCAATCGGTAGGGACTCACCCCTTTAATGACTAGGTTCATGAAGGGCATTTTTAATTCTATACCGCCCAGGCCCCGGTACACGGAGATTTGGGACGTGAGCGTGGTGCTCACACTGCTTCGCCAGTGGGCACCAGCTTCGCCCCTGCCTTTATCAAAACTCAATAAACTACGAGATAGACAGAAAAAAGCTGGAGTAACTCAGCGGGACAAGCAGCATCTCCGGAGATAAGGAACTGGTCTATAATTCCCTGTTTTCCCTCTCCCGCCTTTCTTAAAAAGTGAGCAAACCTTATCCCACTTTTTAAGAAAGGCGGGAGAGAGAACACAGACTGAAGAAGGGTCTCGACCCGAAACGTCACCCATTCCTTCTACCCAGAGATGCTGCCTGTCTCTCGCTGAGTTACTCCAGCTTATTTCTGTCCATCTCGTAGTTTATTGATCATTCTGGAATATCACCCACTATATAACAATCTGGATTGATTAAAATGCAACATTACATTGCAGATTGACTCATTTAGCAAGAAAAGAGAGTGGATTAAGTCTCATTTATCATAGCCATTCCAACAATGCATCAATATCAAACAATCTACTGAATATACTTACTAATTACAACGTTTTCGGAAGAAATCACACTTCAAAGAAAATGTCTAAAATGTACGGAAGTGTCTAAGTTTGGTTCCATGTTATGACACAGATCTTTGTCAGAAAGCCTGCATCGATCATGCCTGCAGTCTACACTGCTGTGAATTACTGGGTGCTAGGCACCTTGTTTATATGACATTACACTCCTCAATCAGCCTACATCAATGGAGAAATCACCCTACACTCGCACAGAGGGACTGGAGCAGCTTTGGCAATGAAATTGAACCCCGTTTAGTTTTAGTTTAGTTCAGAGATCCAGCGCAGGGAACAGGCCCTTCGGCCCGCCGAGTCCGTGCCGACCAGCGATCCCCGCACATTAACGCTATCCTACACACACTACGGACAATTTTACACTTACACCAAGCCAATTAACCTACACGCCTGTGCGTCTTCGGAGTGTGGGAGGAAACCGAAGATCTCGGAGCAAAGCACACGCGGGTCACGGGGAGAGCGTGCAAACTCCGTACAGACAGCACAGTAGTCGGGATCGAACCCGGGTCTCCGGCGCTGTGAGGCAGCAGCTCCGCCGCTGCGTCACCATGCCGCCATGTTGTATTTGAAAACCACAAGCGAAACTACTGGTATTCTATTCTAATGATGCAAAGTTCTCCACACGTTCTCCATTCTTGACTTTAGTCCACACAAGAGGATTTCTACAATCAAGAAACAAAGTGCTGGAGAAACTTATTCCTTGGGAGCAGCTGTTAAGGGAATTTTGTATGAGGTGATTTTATCGAGGTGTTTAAAATCATGAGGGGAATTGATAGAGAGAGTCTGAAGAACGGTCTCGACCTGAAACGTCACCTATTTCTCCAGAGATGCTGCCTGACCCGATGAGTTACTCCAGCTTTTTGTGTCTATCTTAGGGGATTTAATAGGGTGAGTCTTTTACCCATGGAATTGAATCTGGAACCAGAGGACATAGGTGGAAGGTGAGAGGGGAACGGTTTAATAAGAATCTGCAGGGGCAACCTTTTCACACAGAGGGTGATGGTATATGGAATCAGCTGCCGGAGGGGACTGAGGTGGGTATAATAACAGTATTTAAAAGACACTCGGGCAGACACATGGATAGGAAAAGTTATGAGGGATATGAGCCAAATATGGGCAAATGCGGGACTAGCTTAGATGGGGCACCTCAGTTGGCAGAGGCGCGTTGGGCTGAAGGGCCTGTTTCCATGTTGTTCCACTAACTCACCACATGGACTTATCATAACTTAACAGATACTCGGTGTGGGTACACAAAAGGCTGGAGAAACTCAGCGGGTGCAGCAGCATCTAAGGAGGGAAGGAGATAGGCGACGTTTCGGGTCGAGACCCTTCTTCAGACTGGTCAGGGATCAGGGAAACGAGAGATATAGACGGTGATGTGGAGAGATGAAGAACAATGAATGAAAGATATGCAAAAAAGTATCGATGATAAAGGGAACAAGCCATTGTAAGCTGTTTGTGGTGTGAAAATGAGAAGCTAGTGCGACTAGGGTGGGGGAGGGAGATAGAGAGAGAGGGAATGCCAGGGACCGAGGGCTGAGGGAGAGGTGGGAAGGGGAGGAGACAGCAAGGGTTAACAGAATTGAGAAAATTCAATGTTCAAGCCCAGAGGATGCAGACTCCCCAAGCGGAATATGAGGTGCTGTTCCTCCAACTTGCGGTGTTGCTCACTCTGGCCGTGGAGGAGGCCCAGGACCGAGAGGTCGGATATGGAATGGGAGGGGGAGTTGAAGTGCTGAGCCACCGGGAGGTCGGGTTGGTTATTGCGGACCGAGCGGAGGTGTTCGGCGAAACGATCGCCAAGCCTCCGCTTGGTCTCACCGATATAGATCATCTGGCATCTGGAGCAGCGGATGCAGTAGATGAGGTTGGAAGAGGTGCAGGTGAACCTCTGTCGGACCTGGAAGGACTGCTTGGGTCCCTGAAAGGAGTGGAGGGGGGAGGTGAAGGGACAAGTGTAGCATTTTTTGCGGTTTGCAAGGGAAAGTGCCCGGGGAAGGGGTAGAGCGGGAGAGAAGGGAAGATTGACAAGGGAGTTGTGGAGGGAGCGGTCTTTGCGGAAGGCAGACGGGGGGGAGATGGGAAGATGTGGTGAGTGGAGAGGTCACGTTGGAGGTGGCGAATCTGGCGGAGGACTATGTGTTGTATTTGCCGGCTGGTGGGGTGAAAGGTGAGGACCAGGGGGACTCTGCCCTGTTTGCGAGTGGGGGGATGGGGAGAGAGGGCAGATACTCGGTGTGTTTGAACTGAGCATTGTTTAATTCTCATATGTGCCAACAATATTTAAGAGGGAGTTAGATGTGGCCCTTGAATGGTGGAGTAGACTTGAAGGGCCGAATGGCCTAATTCTGCTTATATCATATGATCATGATCTTATCCAGGTGCAAGAAAGAATTTCATTGCTGTTACATAGAAACATAGAAAAATAGGTGCAGGAGTTGGTCATTCGGCCCTTCTAGCCAGCACCGCCATTCAATATGATCATGGCTGATCATCTAAAATCAGTACCCCATAACTCACTCTTGAAAACATCCAGTGAATTGGCCTCCGCTGCCTTCCATGGCAGAGAATTCCACAGATTCACAACTCTCTGGGTGAAAAAGTGTTTCCTCATCTCAGTCCTCAATGGCCTACCCCTTATTCTTAAACTGCGACCCCTGGTTCTGGACTCCAACATCGGGAACATTTTTCCTGCATTTAGCTTGTCCAATCCTTCAAGAATTTTATATGTATCTATAAGATCCCATCTCATCCTTCTAAATTCCAGTGAATACAAGCCCAGTCGACCCATTCTTTCATCATATGTCAGTCCCGTCATCCCCGGAATTAACCTGGTGAATCTACGCTGCACTCCCTCAATAGCAACAATGTCCTTCCTCATATTAGGAGACCAAAATTGCACACAATACTCCAGATGCGGTCACACCAGGGCCCTGTACAACTGCAGTAGGACCTCCTTGCTCCTAAACTTCCTCTCGCTATGAAGGCCAACATGCCACTGGCTTTCTCCACTGCCTGCTGTACCTGCATGCTTACTTTCAGTGACTGGTGTACAAGGACCCCCAGGTCTCGTTGCACCTCTCTTTTTCCTAATCTGACACCATTCAGATAATAATCTGCCTTGCTGTTCTTGTTATTCATTCAGCCTAATCAACCAAGGATTTGAACATGCATTCATTGGCAGTCTCTAATAAACGATGATTGTAGTTTCTCGCTTGTTCCGCTATCTATAATGTGGCTCACTATTTGTTCTATTTTGACATCCCGACCAAAACACATATTGTCAAAGGTGCAGATTTAAAATCAAAAATTGCAGATGTAATTAAATTTAAAATCTGATGCAAAAAATCAACAAGAACTGGGCATTTTTGCAACATTGAAAGCTGCGATATATTTAACATTAGGGCCGCACGGTGGCGCAGCGGTAGAGTTGCTGCTTCACAGCGCCGGGGACCCGGGTTCGAACCTGACTACGGGTGCTGTCTGTTCGGAGTTTGCACGTTCTCCCCGTGACCGTGTGGGATTTCTCCGGGTGCTCCGGTTTCCTGCCACACTCCAAAGAATGCAGGTTTGTAGGGGTTAAGTGTGTAGGAAGGAACTGCAGATGCTGGTTTAAACCGAAGATAGACACAAAAAGCTGGAGTTAACTCAGCGGGTCAGACAGCATCTCTGGAGAGAAGTAATAGCTGATGCTTTCGGCTCGAGACCAATCTACAGATCTGAATAATCAGGTCTGAAGAAGGGTCTCGACCCGAAACGTCACCTATTTCTTTTCTCCAGAGATGCTGTCTGACCAGCTGAGTTACTCCAGCTTTTTGTGGCTAGCTCTGATATGTAGGTTAATTGGCGTCTGTAAATTGTCCCTAGTGTGTAGGATAGCGATGTTTCTCCCAGCGGGAGAGTCTAGGACTAGAGGTCGCAGCCTCAGAATTAAAGGAAGTTCTTTTAGGAAGGAGATGAGGAGGAATTTCTTTAGTCAGAGGGCGGTGAATCTGTGGACTCCTTTGCCACAGAGGGCTGTGGAGGCCAGGTCAGTGGGTATTTTTAAGGCAGAGATAGATAGATTGTTGATTAGTACGGGTGTCAGACATTATGGGGGCAAAGGCAGGAGAATGGGGTTTGGAGGGAGACATAGATCAGCCATGATTGAATGGTGGAGTAGACTTGATGGTCCGAATGTCATAATTCTACTCCTATCACTTACGACCATATGACCTTAGAGACAATAGACAATAGGTGCAGGAGGAGGCCATTCGGCCCTTCGAGCCAGCACCGCCATTCAACGTGATCACGGCTGATCATCCCCACTCAGTACCCCGTTCCTGCCTTCTCCCCGTATCCCCTGACTCCGCTATCTTTAAGAGCCCTATCTAGCTCTCTCTTGAAAGCATGCAGAGAACCGGCCTCCACCGCCCTCTGAGGCAGAGAATTCCACAGACATGTAGCGCTGGTATACGGGGTGATCGGCGGTCGGCGTGGACTTGGTGGACCACGCTAGTCTGAAGTCTATAGTGAAGTGAGTCAGAAGCACAGCCACGGAAATTACCAAGCAGCCGATGCTGTTAGTCAGCGGAGGCGACAGTCTGAGCCGCCGCACTGCGGTTTGCACCCAAATCAATGAGTCAAACGCGAGTTGCTCCGGAAGTCTCAAGGAGAGAGTGGAGCTGCAAGTTAAATGCCAGCGAGGCGGCTTGGATGTGAAGAGAGTGAAAGGCTGGGCCAGTTGCCTGCACAGGAGATGTGACGCGTGTAAATGGCAGCCTGAGACTGACAGAAGGGCTGACTTCAACCTGGTTGGAAGCCGAGCTGAAACACCAGCCTGTGAAATGTGAAAGGTTAGCCACGCTGACTGAAATCCAGCTAACAGCCCGGGATAGAGACAGAAAGCTGGTGGGCAAAAAGCTGGAGGAACTCAGCGGGTGAGGCAGCATCTATGGAGCGGTGACGTTTCGGGTCGAGACCCTTCTTCTTATGTGTTTTGAAACATATAAGATTATTAAGAGTTTGGACACGCTAGAGGCAGGAAACATGTTCCCGATGTTGGGGGAGTCCAGAACCAGGGGCCACACGGTTTAAGAATAAGGAGTAAGCCATTTAGAACGGAGACGAAGAAACACTTTTTCTCACAGAGAGTGGTGAGTCTGTGGAATTCTCTGCCTTAGAGAGGTGGAGGCAGGTTCTCTGGATGCTTTCAAGAGAGAGCTAGATAGGGCTCTTAAAAATAGTGGAGTCCGGGGATACGAGGAGAAGGCAGGAACGGGGTACTGATTGGGGACGATCAGCCATGATCACATTGAATGGCGGTGCTGGCTCGAAGGGCCGAATGGCCTACTCCTGCACCTATTGTCTATTGTCATTTTGTTTCTATCTGCAAGCATTTTTCATCGGTGTGGGCCTCTGATGAGGCTGGCTAAACCTAACAGAACCTAACAAAAGATGCAATTACTGATGGCTAATAAAGTATGATTATTATGATTATTATTATCACAACTGAATTAGTAAACCTGTAAAAGGAAATGCCATTCCAGCGTGCAGCGTGTACAATATTCTCGTTCCATGTTCGCGTTTCAATCAGGTCAATAAATCGTTTGAAAAGAAATTGTGATTGAATCAGTAGTATTCCTGATTTTTAAACATCTTTGTAAAAGCCAATATTTTATGTGATCTGATTAATAACTGAAATGGGAATGAGTAAGATCGAGGTCAGGTCGAATCGTGCAATAACTACTTGGGTGAAGGATATTACAGCTGTTGTAGAGATATCGAGCCAGACAGTAAGGAAACAGGCTCTTCAGCCCAACTAGTCCATGCGACCAAGATGCCCCATCTACACCAGTCTCATTTGCCCGTGTTTGGGCTATATCCCTCTAAACCACTAAACTAAACTAAATCTGAAGAAGGGTCTCGACCCAAAATGTCACCCATTCCTTCGCTCCAGAGATGCCGCCTGTTCCGCTGCGTTACTCCAGCATTTTGGGTCTTCCCTCTAAATCTTTTCCCATCCATGAACCTGTCCAAGTGGCTTTTAAATGATGTTAGAGCGCCTGCCTCGACTGCCTCCTCTGACAGCTTGTTCCATATAGCCAGCACCCACTGTGTGAAAAAGTTGCCCCTCAGGTTCATTTTAGATCTTCCCCGCTCACCTTCAATGTCCAGCCTGTTCCAGGTGTGGACTCCTATGTATCGGCGAGATCAAGCGCAGGCTTGGCGATCACCTCCGCACCTTCTGCCTAAAACTACCTGATCTCCGAGAGGCTCAGCAGTTTAACTCCCCCTCCCATTCCCACACTGACCTTTCTGTCCTGGGCCTCCTGCACTGTCAGAGTGAGGCCCAGCGCAAATTGGAGGAGCAGCACCTCATATTTTGCTTGGGTAGTTTACACCCCAGCGGTCTGACCATTGACCTCTAATTTCAAATAGCCCTTGCTTTCTCCCTCTTTCCCCTCCCCTTCCCAGCTCCCCTGCCAGTCTTACTGTGTTTGTTTACATTTTATCTGTTTGCTTTTTATGTTACCTTCTCCCAGCTAACAATGATCCTTTTTCCTACATGTTCCTTTTTCCCATCCTCATATCGTCTCATTTTCACACCTTTCACTTCCTTATCTCTCTCTCCCCTGACTCAGTCCGACGAAGGATCTCTTTGGAAAAGGGGAAGTACAACGGGATCTGGGGGTCCTTGTACATCAGTCTATGAAAGTAAGCATGCAGGTGCAGCAGGCAGTGAAGAAAGCGAATGGCATGTTGGCCTTTATAACAAGAGGAATTAAATATCGGAGCAAAGAGGTCCTTCTGCAGTTGTACAGAGCCCTAGTGAGCCCCAGCTGCAGCAGGAAAGGGTCTCCGGTCGTCTTGGACTCCATGCCACTGGATCCTGACCCAGATCTGTCAAGGACCGTGGGGTGGCTGTCTGTGCGCCAGTCTCCCCACGTGAAACAAAGTCACGCACAGGCGTCCTCCAACCCTGGAGACACCCGTGGTCAGCCACGACCGTGGGGGGCCTAAGAAGAATAGCTATGCCATCCAGCTCTGGACATTTCCATATTGGGAAAAGGGTTCTGACTCTCTACCTTATTTATGCCTCATAATTTTATATACTTCTATTAAGTCCCCCCTTCAATTTCCGACGTTGCAGAGAAAACTCCTTTAACAAAGGAGTTCCACTCTCTTACCAAAGCTTTTCCTCATTTCCCTGCATGGTCTGGTGTCAACTAAAGATTCTACGAAATGCCTTTGCCATGTTTCCTTGATTAAAGGGATCTATAAATTCATACCATTGTTAATGTCTAATCCTACCTCAACCGGAGAGCAGTGCTGAACTACCATCGACCTTGCTGGTGACCCTCGGACTATCCATGTTCGGACGTAGCTGGCTTAACCTTGCGCTAAACGCTATTCCCTTATCATGTATCTTCTATACAATGCAAATGTAATCATGTGTTGTCTCTCCGCTGGCTGGTTAGCTCGCAACAAAAGCTTTTCACTGTACCTCGGTACAAATTACAATAAACTCAAACTGAACTGAACTGAGATCCACTCCTTTACCAAAGCTTTTTTCTCTTTTTACGTAAGTTTCTGAGGTGTGCCTTTGCCATGCATCCTTGATTAAAGGTACCTGTAAATTCCTACTGTGTCGGAAGGAACTGCAGAGAGACACAAAAAGCTGGAATAACTCTGTGGGACAGGCGGCATCTCTGGAGAGAAGGAATGGGTGACGTTTCGGGTCGAGACTCTTCTTCAGACTGATATCAGGGGAGAGGTAGATGCAGAGATAAGGAAGTGAAGGGTGTGAAAATGAGACAAAGGGGGATGAAGATCAGGAACATGTAGAATAGATCATTGTTAGCTAGGAGAAGGTGACAACAATTTTTTTTTTAAAGAAGGAACTGCAGATGCTGGAGAATCGAGGGTACACAAAAAGCTGGAGAAACTCAGCGGGTGCAGCAGCATCTAAGGAGCGAAGGAGATAGGCGACGTTTCGGGTCGAGACCCTTCTTCAGAAGGTGACAACAAGATAACATTGTAAACAAACACAGTAAGACTGGGTCGAGACCCTTCTTCAGAGGAGAAGGAGACACAGAGATAAGGAAGCGTGAGGTGTGAAAGCAGGACAAAGGGGATGGAGATGGAATGCACGGGCTGTCAGAAGGAGGAAGCTCTGGGGCAGGTCTGTGGGAGGTGATGTGAAGGAGCCCAGCTTGCAACCTCTTTAAGATTAAACAGCCACACAATCAATTGATCAGGCAGCTGTAAAGAATGTCAGGTTGAAGCTGCTCTGAGCCACAGTGCACCATTTAATATTGTGCCGAGACAGCACAGACACACATCTCCCTGCAGTGTGCAACTGGATAATCGCCAAGTGTGTACCTCAGCCGCAAGTTCAAAGCATTCACCTGCAATCATTCACAGGATGCTCTGTGATTTTAATCTGCAATCAACAGTGCGTAATGTGGCACTTTAAAAATAAACCAGCATTTCATTTTTTTTTACAGATTGCTAATTAAATTGAAAATGATTGCAGAGCAAGCCACCACAATAAGCAGCGCACATTACAAAGGCATTCCATAAGAAATGACATTCACTTCATTCTAATTACAGTAAAAACTCATTAATTCAAACTGCACTTAGCTCGAAACTTCGATTTATCAAAAGAACCTACTCGCGATCATGATGAATACACTTCCTAGTCTATGCGGGCACACACAAAGGAGATTGCTGGGAGTGGATCTGTGTAAAAATAGTTGGTCGACCCCCAAAATATCGCTGGTTTCTTGAGACAGGACTTAAGGGCGACACGGTGGTGGAGCGTTCGAGATTGCTGGCTCACAGCGCCAGAGACTCGAGTTCGATCCTGACTACGGGTGCTGTCTGTACGGAGTTTGTACGTTTTCCCCGTGACCACTTGGGTTCTCTCCGGGTGACAATAGACGATAGACAATAGACAATAGGTGCAGCAGTAGTCCATTCGGCCCTTTGAGCCAGCACCGCCATTCAATGTGATCTTGGCTGATCATCCCCAATCAGTACCCCGTTCCTGCCTTCTCCCCATATCCCCTGACTCCGCTATTTTTAAGAGCCCTATCTAGCTCTCCCTTGAAAGTATCCAGAGAACCGGCCTCCACCGCCTTCTGAGGCAGAGAATTCCACAGACTCACCACTCTTTGATATATTTCTATATTTTCCTGAAGCTTCGTCCCCTTTGATCTCTCGTTTTCACACCTCACCCTTCCATATCTCTCATTCCCCCCTCCACGACTCTAAAGGAGGGTCTCGGCCCAGAAACATCACCCATTCCTTCTCTCCAGAGATGCTGCCTGTCCCGCTGAGTTACTCCAGCATTTTGCGTCTATCTTCGGTTTAAACCAGCATCTGCAATTAATACCCTACACATTAAAGGAGGGGAATGTGGTCATATCTCTGCTGTTCTTGAAAAAAAAGGCAGCAGCACAAAGTTGGACACGTAGACAATAGGTGCAGGAGTAGGCCATTCGGCCCTTCGAGCCAGCACCGCCACTCAATATGATCATGGCTGATCATCCACAATCAGTCCCCCGTTCCTGCCTTCTCCCCATATCCCTCGATTTAAGAGCTAAATCTAACTCTCTCTTGAAAACGTCCAGTGAATCAGCCTCCACTGCCTTCGGTGGCAGAGAACTCCACAGATTCACAACTCTTTGGATGAAAAAGTCTCAGTCCTAAATGGCCTTCCCCTTTTTCCTTAAACTGTGACCCCTGGTTCTGGATTCCCCCAACATCGGGAACATTTTTCCTGCTGCTAGCCTGTCCAATGCCTTAAGAATTTAATATGTTTCTATAAGATATCCTCTCATCCTTCTAAACTCCAGTGAACACAAGCCCAGTCGACCCATTCTTTCATCATATGTCAGTCCCGCCATCCCGGGAATTAACCTGGTGAACCTTCGCTGCACTCCCTCAATAGAAAATGGACAATAGATGCAGGAGTAGGCCATTCGTCCCTTCGAGCCAGCACCGCCATTCAATGTGATCATGGCCAATCATCCCCAATCAGTACCCCGTTCCTCCTGCCTTCTCCCCATATCCCCTGACTCCGCTATCTTTAAGAGCCCTATCTAGCTCTCTCTTGAAAGTATCCAGAGAACCGGCCTCCACCGCCCTCTGAGGCATAGAATTCCACAGACTCACAACTCCCTGTGTGAAAAGGCATTTCCTCGTCTCCGTTCTAAATGGCTCACCCCTTATTATTAAACTGTGGCCCCTTGGTTCTGGTCCCTCAATAGCAAGGATGTCCTTCTGCAAATTAGGAGACCAGAACTGCGCACGATGCTCCAGGTGTGGTCTCACCAGGGCCCTGTACAACTGCAGTCGGGACCTCCTTGCTCCAAAACTCAAATTATTGAGGGAAGAAAGAGAGGCAGCTGATTATAAATCTGCGGCACCAGGACACTGTAGCATCTAGCGACGGTCTTAAAGATGCTCTTACTACCATCTGGCAATGATAAAGAGACACTGATTGATTGAAGAAAGAAGATATTTGAATAGAAATGTGGAGGAAATTAATAAGCTCACTTCAGTTTTTTTCCCGCTAACCTCCACTAATTGCGCTACAGAATCTCGGCACCGTGTCCTGTGGGACTGGAAGAACATCAGCACAATATTAGATCTACATCTTGTAAAAGGCAATTATCCAGGCAGCGAATTGCAGGTAAATGACCTATGGGGAACGTAAATATCATTCATTTGTTGATTGGGGTCCAGCTTAAATGCCACAGGCTTGAAATCCTATTTAATTTTCTTTGTCACATAAGAGGGGGTTTTAATCAATTGTAACTGGGACTGTGGCAACATTAGAAAAAGTGTAAATATTTAAATTGGTGACCAAAACAGCACAAATGCATCCGGATTATAAAAGCGCTGGCAGGGGTATCTTTCTTGCTATGCCTTTCCTTAGGTTAAGGAATTTGCTCTGCATAAAATCTCTTTGTAAACTCAAAATTAGATTACACCATGGTCATGGAGCTGGCATTTCTTAAATGATTTAAATTGAAATGTTGTAATCTATTTAGCTTGAGAGTCTGCTCAAAGAGTTAATTAAATTGGGCTCGAGTCCAGCCCGGCCAAAATTAAACTTGAACTGTTTCTCATTTCTGCCTATGCACCTCACTTTCTCTGGGATTAATGAACGCATGTGTGCTGACTTTTCAAACAAGTTCAGGTCTCTTTGTTGTACAGAGCAAGTTTCGATTTCTCTTTCAGCGAATTTGTTGAACAATCCAAGCTTTCAAATAAAGTTAATGACCCGAGCATGCAGCTGATCAGTAAAATACCACCGGCTTTCCGAAAAAAAAAAAACCGACCAGGTTGATAAAGCGATCGAGATCAGTTTAGTTTCAGTTGAGAGGCACAGCGTGGAAACAAGGCCCTTCCCCTCACTGAGCCCACACCAACCATCCATCACCCTCTCGCTCTGGTTACAGATACAGAGCGGAAACAGGCCCTTCGGCCCACCGAGTCAGCGCCGACCAGCGATCCCCACAAATTAACACTATCCTACTAACACTGGCCACTATTTTACAATTTTACCAAAAGCCAATTAACTTGCAAACCTGTACATCTTTGGAGTGGGGGGGGGGGGGCGGGAAACCAGAGCACCCGGAGAAAACCCACGTGACAATAATACACCTAAGAGAGACACTTTCACTGAAATAATATGAATAAATAAAAATAATAATAATTATAATAATAATTAATAATAATAGTAATAAAACAATTAACAATAAATAATAATAATTAATATTAATAATAGTGATAACAATAATAATAATTTATAATAAATAATAATAATTTATCATTAATTATTTTATTACTATTTTTATTACTAATTATTATCATTATTATTATTTTTATTATTCATATTTTTTCGGTGAAGGTATCTCTCTTAGGTGTATTATTGTTACGTGTACTGAGGTACAGTGAAAAGCTTTGCTTCGCAAGCTATGCAATCAGATCAGATAATACGAAACATAAATACAATTGTCAAACTCGAGTGCAATAGGCAGAGCAAAGGGGAAGATACAGAGCGCAGAATATAGTTCTCAGCATTGTAGCACACCAGTTCCAGAGACAAAGTCCAATGTCCGCAATGGGGTAGAGGTGAATCGGACAGTCCCCTAGCTTATGGAAGGGCAGTTCAGAAGCCTGATAACAGAGGGGAATAAGCTGTTTAGTTTTTGGTTTAGTTTAGTTTAGAAGTGTTTAGAAATACAGCACGGAAACAGGCTCTTCGGCACACCGTGTTCACACCGACCAGCGCGCCTCGCACATTAACACTACCCTACAAACACTAGGTCCTCTGTCAAGCTTCTCAAGTTTGCGAACGACACAACCCTGATTGGACTGATCCAGGATGGGGAGGAATTCCTTGTATGTGAATACTTGGCCAATAAACTTATACATTCATTCATTCACCTAACTGCCTCTTCCTGAGTCTGGTGGTGTGTGCTTTCATTCTTCTGTTCTAGGTTCTATGCAGTAGTTATGGGCTTGTTTGTGGGCTCCCTCCTAACCCCTTTCTCTTGCCTTGTCCCCATTACCTCTGTCACCCATACTAATCAAGAATCTATCTATCTCTACCTTAAAAATATCCACTGACTTGGCCTCCACAGCCTTCTGTGGCAAATAATTCCACAGATTCACCACCCTCTGACTAAAGGTGAATCTCCTTCTCTCCTTCCTAACAAAACATCCTTTAATTCTGAGGCTATGACTAGTTTCCACTACTGGAAACATCCTCTCCACATCCACTCTCTCCAAGCCTTTCACTATTCTTTTTGTTTCAATGAGGTCCCCCCCCCTCATTCTTCTAAACTCCAGCGAGTGCAGGCCCAGTGCCAACAAACTCTCATCTTCTGTTAACCTACTCTTTCCTGGGATCATTCTTGTAATATAGTTCTCAGCACTGCGATGCACCAGTTCCAGAGACAAAGTCCAACGTCCGCAATGGGGTAGACAATAGACAGTAGACAATAGACAATAGGTGCAGGAGTAGGCCATTTGGCCCTTCGAGCCAGCACTGCCATTCAATGTGATCATGGCTGATCATTCCCCATCAGTACCCCGTTCCTGCCTTCTCCCCATATCCCCTGACTCCGCTAGTTTTAAGAGCCCTATCTAGCTCAGGGGTAGAGGTGAATCGGACAGTACCCTAGCCTATGGAAGGACCATTCAGAAGCCTGATAACAGAGGGGAAGAAGCTGTTCCTGAGTCTGGTGGTGCACAAGCTTTCAAGCTCCTGTACCTTTTGTCCGTTGGGAGCGGGGAGAAGAAGGAATGGCCGGGGTGGGACAAGTCTTTGATTATGTTGCCTGCTTTTATTCACCTTCAAAATCGCAGAGAGAAAAAAAAAGTCAGGACAGAGAGTTGTGGCCTGAAGACCAAAATGAACAAAATCTATAATTAAATCAGTAAAAGAATATTTTGGTGACGTATGCCATCACACCTCAGCAATGCAAACAAGCGATGAACAAAAAGGCCTTGTCACTAATTGACAGCCTGTAATTATTTAAACAGTTCTTGTGCCCATAATAGATTCAACATTTCTAAATGTCTACCTTGACCGCACTGGCTTTAAACTACATTTTAATCCGTTTATATCTTGCTCACGACATAAACCTCTCCCGCCTTGCCGCTCTCTTTCCCAGATGCTGGGTTCAGGGTTATTCGTGTCACCTGTATCGACGTACAGTAAAAAGCTTTAATTGTGTGCTATTCAAACGGACCTGATAATATAAGCTAATTATTATAATCTAACTATATTATACTGTCTCATAATTATCTAAATGGCGTCAAGTTGGGAAAAGGGGAAGTACAACGGGATCTGGGGGGTCCTTGTTCATCAGTCAATGAAAGTAAGTATGCAGGTACAGCAGGCAGTGAAGAAAGCGAATGGCATGTTGGCCTTCATAACGAGAGGAGTCGAGTATAGGAGCAAGGAGGTCCTTCTGCAGTTGTACAGCCCCCTAGTGAGACCACACCTGGAGTATTGTGTGCAGTTTTGGTCCCCTAATTTGAGGAAGGACCTTCTTGCTATTGAGGAAGTGCAGCGTAGCTTTACAAGGTTAATTCCCAGGATGGCGGGACTGTCATATGCTGAGAGAATGGAGCGGCTGGGTTTGTATACTCTGGAGTTTAGAAGGATGGGAGGGGATCTTATTGAAACATATAAGATTATTAAGGGTTTGGACATGCTGGGGGCAGGAAACATGTTCCCGATGTTGGGAGAATCCAGAACCAGGGGTCACAGAATATGGGGTAAGCCATTTAGAACGGAGACAAGGAAACACGTTTTCACACAGAGAGTTGTGAGTCTGTGGAATTCTCTGCCACAGAGGGCGGTGGAGGCCGGTTCTCTGGATACTTTCAAGGGGGAGCTAGATAGGGCTCTTAAGGATAGCGGAGTCAGGGGATATGGGGAGAAGGCAGGAACGGGTGCTGATTGGGGATGATCAGCCATGATCCCATTGAATGGCGGTGCTGGCTTGAAGGGCCAAATGGCCTACTCCTGCACCTATAGTCTATTGTCTATTATTGTGGAAGGACCATTCGGAAGCCTGATAACAGAGTAGAAGAAGCTGTTTTTGGTGGTGCGCGCTTTCAAGCTTTTGTACCTTCTGCCGGACGGGAGCGGGAAGAAGAAGTGATGATTGAGACCGGGGAGGTCTATCTTATGATTTTCATCAATCCAACAGTGTTGGTTGTGCTGCCGAGATCCCCGCTCTGGTTCCCTTTGTAAAGTACTCCACACCCTTGTCTTTTAACCAAGCTTTAAGTAGCGGAAGAGTGGCGCAAGGGTCGGCGCGGTGGCGCAGCGGTAGAGTTGCTGCTTCACAGCGCCAGTGACCCGGATCCGGTCCTGACCACGGGTGCCGTCTGTTTGTCCGTTCTCCCCGTGACCGCGCGGGCTTTCTACGGGTGCTCCGGTTCCACCCACACTCTAAAGACGTGCAGGATGCTAGATGAATGGGCTTCAGTAACATTGTAAATGTCCCCAGTGTGTGTAGGAGAGTGCGGATTTCATTGTCCTATCTGGGACACGTGACAATAAAACTCTCTTGACTTGACTCTTGAGTGATCGCTGGTCGGCGCGGACCCGTTGGGTCGAAGAGCCCGTTTCTGCACTGCATCTCTGAAGTCTAACGTAAAGAGTGCCGTGTGTACGATCTTTTAAAGTGACAAGTCTGTGTGAGATTTGAGCATCTTGGGACATTTTGCCGTGTCGGAGCTGCCACATAAACACAGGCTGCTGCGGAGAGCCATCTGTTACAGTCACTGGCTCACGTCTGAAGCAAGTCCAACACTTGCACCAGCCAAGGCAAAGGCTCATCTCGAAGATAGTTCCTTCGTTCCTTCAGGCGGGCTATATTTGGGTCCCTTCCCTCTATCAAGCGTCTGGTATCACCTCTGCCTCATCACCATCATTCCTGCTCCAACGTTGGTGCGCGCAGATCGCGCTTGGCTCCACAAAACGGGTGCACAAAAAATCAACGCTGACACTGAACGCAACACCGAGGAAGAGCTGTATCTTTGACAGAGCCATCTGTCAGATAAGACATCCAACCAAGGCTCAGGAAAGCCCGCAGGTAGTGGAACACATTCCCCTGGCAAGACTTGGAGGACCAGCACAACATTCATTCTTCGTTGGAACTTAACTGAATCATTTTTGTTTCAGAAGGAACTGCAGATGAAACCTTTAAGCCCCTGTCCCACGATGCGAGTTTACCCAAGAGCTCTCCTGAGTTTAAAAAAAATCAAACTCGTGATACTTCATCACGAGTATTCTTTAACTCTTGGAAATTTTTCACACTGTTGAAAAAACTTCACGAGTTTCCCGCATTTCCCGAGTACCTGCCGTTAGCGTTACGAGCCGCTACGACACATCCACGAGCTCCGACGTACCCACTACATACTTACCATGAGTTTGATTTTTTTCTTTAACTCGGGAGAGCTCTTGGGTAAACTCGCATGGTGGGACGGGGCCTTTATACCGAAGATGGACACAAAGGGGGTTGAGTACCTCAGCAGGTCAGGTCAGCATCTCTGGAGAAAAAGGGACGAGCCTATTGATGGGCCAAGTGGCCAAATTCCGATCCTATAACTTATGAACTTATGAACCCTTATCCAAACTTTACTCCTTGCCGTTCTCTGCCACGCTATTCTTACCCTTTGCGGCCCGGTGGCGCAGCGGTAGAGTCGCTGCCCTACAGCACTTGCAGCGCCGGAGACCCGGGTTCGATCCCGACTACGGGTACTGTCTGTACGGAGTTTGTACGTTCCCCCCCGTAACCTGCGTGGGTTTTCTCCGAGATCTTGAGTTTCCTCCCACATTCCAAAGACGTACAGGTATATTGGTTAATTTGGTTAGTAAAATTGTAAATTGTCCCAAGTGCGTGTTGGTTAGTGTTAATGTGCGGGGATCGCTGGTCGGTGCGGACTCAGTGGGCCGAAGGGCCTGTTTACGCGCTGTATCTCTAAATTAAACTAGAGTCATATTGATAAGAATACATCTCTTGATGCTGCTGAACACATCATCAGTGATGGGGCCATTGGGTGTTTCGGGTCTTTCAACATCAGACACCCTCACCCAGGCGACCCAGCCGTGGTTGATCAGACCACGACTTGTGTTCAGGTGGCATTCGCTCCTTCCCATGGACCTCCTCCCCTGATCCAGAGCCATCTCGAGGCCTTCTCCGCTGCCTCTGAGGTGTTCCTGATGGCTCTTCTCCCCTCCACTCCGTTGATGCCCAGTGCACTTAAGGCTTTGTAGAGCGATTGCCCTGCAAAGCCTCTGCAGCCAACCTCGATGGGCCTACACCTTGCCTTCCAGCCCTGCTTACGGCAGTCTATGACCAGCTCTTCATACTTGGTCATCTTCCTCTCGTGGGCCTCCTTACAGCGTGGAAACAGGCCCTAGGGCCCAACAACCACGTTGGCCAAACATGCCCCATCTACACTAATACTGTATTTGGCTCATATTCCTCTAAACCTGTCGTATCCATGTCTCCATGTCTCTAGTCTCCATTCCACAATGTGGTCTTTTGTTAAATGGGACCTCAATGGTTCACCAGTTCTTTATTATCACCTGCACAGACACGTACAGACAGTACCTGCAGTGCTCCACCTGCACCTTGCCATAACGTACTCACCATAAGGTCATAAGTCATAGGAACAGAATTAGGCCATTTGACCCATCGAGTCTACTTTGCCATTCAATCATGGCTGATCTATCTAACCCCATTCTCCTGCCTTCTCCCCATAACCCCTGACACCCGTACTAATCAACAACCTGTCAATCTCTGCCTTAAAAATACCCAATGAGTTGGCCTCCACAGATTTACCACCCTCTGGCTCTGGAAATTCCTCCTCACCTCCTATCTAAAGGTACGTCCTTTTATTCTGAGGCTGTGCCCTCTGGTCCGAGACTCTCCCACCAGTGGGAACATCCTCTCCACATCCACTCTATCCGGGCCTTTCACTATTCGGTAAGTTTCAATGAGGTTCCCCTCCCTCATCCTTCTAAACTCCAGCGAGTGCGGGCCTAGTGCTGTCAAACGCTCACCAACAGATCCTGCTTAGTCCTTTCCTTCACCCTAGCTCGCAAGCCTCCATCCATTATCTTTCAAACCTTCACATGTGCTGCTGTAATTATTTTCAACTCATGAATGACAGCTTCAGTAGATGACTGCGTTGATTCCACATTTGCAGAGGCTTCAGAAACATGGCCAAGGCCTCATCACACCTGCCGCTGCCTGTCTACCCTTGGTCTTCAATGCATGATCTTTTCTCACGGATGTGCATAAATTGTGAGGCCAAAGCTTCTTCCAAAGAAGACCTTCTTCAGAAGAAGGGCCTCGACCCAAAACGTCCCCCATTCCTTCTCTCCAGAGATGCTGCCTGTCCCGCTGAGTTACTCCAGCATTTTGTGGTCGACCTTCGGTGCAAACCAGCATCTGCCGTTCCTTCCTGCACATCTGGAGAGAAGGAACGGGTGACTTTTCAGGTCGAGACCCTTCTTCAGACTGAGGGTCAAGGGGCGGGGGGAGAGGCATAGAGATATGGAAGGGCAAGGTGTGAAAACACATCAAAGGGGACGTTGATCAAGGAAATTCAAGGAAACTTACAAAATCCTTAAGGGTTTGGACAGACTAGATGCAGGAAGATTGTTCCCGATGTGGGGGAGGTCCAGAACAAGGGGTCACAGTCTAAGGATAAGGGGGAATTTCTTTAGGACCGAGATGAGGAAAACATTTTTCACACAGAGAGTGGTGAGTCTCTGGAATTCTATGCCACAGAAGGTAGTTGAGGCCAGTTCATTGGCTATATTTAAGAGGGAGTTAGATGTGGCCCTTGTGGCTAAAGGGATCAGGGGATATGGAGAGAAGGCAGGTACAGGACACTGAGTTGGATGATCAGCCATGATCATATTGAATGGCGGTGCCGGCTCGAAGGGCCGAATGGCCTACTGCACCTATTTTCTATGTTTCTATGAAATGTAGAATGGTTCATTGTTAGCTGAGGGGAATGTGACAACGAGGTCTACAAAGTAATATTTAATCAGGAGGACGGTGAAATGAGACGTAGAACTAGGATGGGAATGGGAATGGGAGAGAGAGGGAAAGCAAGGGAAGTCAGACAAATCAATATTCATACCGCTAGATGCCCAAGCGAAATATGAAGTGTTGTTCCTCCAATTTGCATTGTGCCTCACTCTGACAGTGGAGGAGGCCCAGGACTGATAAGAGACAATAGACAATAGGTGAAGGAGGAGGCCATTCGGCCCTTCGAGCCAGCACCGCCATTCATTGTGATCATGGCTGATCGTCCGCTATCAATAACCCGTGCCTGCCTTCTCCCCATCTCCCTTGACTCCACTAGCCCCGAGAGCTCTATCCAACTCTCTCTTAAATCCATCCAGTGACTTGGCCTCCACTGCCCTCTGTGGCAGGGAATTCCACTAATTCACAACTCTCTGGGTGAAAAGACCTGCACGTCTTTGGAGTGTGGGAGGAAACCGAAGGTCTCGGAGAAAACCCACGCAGGTCACGGGGAGAACGTGCAAACTCCGTACAGACAGCAGCCATAGTCGGGATCGAACCCGGGTCTCTGGCGCCGCAAGCGCTGTGAGGCAGCAACTCTACCGCTGCGCCATCCTCGTGTTGGTAGACATGGCAATCAATTCCTCTTGACTCTATCGTTGTAACAGTGAGAATATTCTATGATGGTAGTTCATCCGTACACCGTGGGATTTAAGTGTGTATCCAGTAGTCTTCCAGTCTGTGTCTTGGCTGGGTATCAGCATGAGATGACTGGTGAGTATTTCACTTTAAGCTTGCACCAGTTACTTCAGCAAACACACTGGGGATTTGACTAAATCTATAACAGAATTTCACATTCATCTTGCAAACAAAACAAATCACATAAGCCCTTACAGCATGTGATATAAATGCATTTAATGTTCAAACAAACATTATTCAGAAGCGCTGTACCGAGAGTTAGTTTGTGTTCCTGATGAAGTGATGCTTACTGTGAGAATATCGGGGCTAGTCATTGCAGGCCATTATGCCCCATCATAAAGAAAGTGCATACAAGTCAATGAATATTTTGAAGGCAGAGATTAGACAACAGGTGCAGGAGTAGGCCATTCGACTCTTCGAGCCAGCACTGCCATTCAAGGTGATCATGGCTGATCATCCCCACCCAGTATCCCATTCCTGCCTTCTCCCCATATCCTCTGACTCCGCTATCCTTAGGAGCCCTATCTAGATAGGTAGATTCTTGGTCAGTACGGGTGGCAGGGGTTGTGGGGAGAAGGCAGGAGAATGGAGTTAGGAGGGAGAGGTAGATCAGCCATCTACTCCATGGAATAGCGGAGTAGACTTGATGGGCCGAACCCCCTCAGAAGGCAGTGGAGGCCGGTTCTCTGGATGCTTTCAAGAGAGAGCTAGATAGGGCTCTTAAAGATAGCGGAGTCAGGGGATACGGGGAGAAGGCAGGAACGGGGTACTGATTGGGGGTGATCAGCCAGGATCACAGTGAATGGTGGTGCTGGCTCGAAGGGTCGAATGGCCTACTCCTGCACCTATTGTCTATTGTCTATTGTCTATTGAATGGCCCAATTCTGCTCCTAAGACTTATGGGCGTATGAACTCCCCGATTTACGCAATGGGCACTTGCACTTGCATTTACGTAAACAATTCCGAGCGCAATCAAGGCAGTTAGTAATTCCCACAACATTGTACGGTCACTCAGGGTCACGACGGAAACAAGCCGGCAATGGCGGCAGCGCGTACCCAGAAGGCCGTGCGCTGCGGAAAGTGCCCTGGTCGCAGCTGGGCGCCGCTGAGGCAGTTAATACTCGCAGTGAGGTGTTTCAGGTTGGGGATGGGGATGGTGATTCCGACTTACATAAAAGGTCACGGTACTTAACCCTTTACATACGTTGGTGGAGTGCTTGTATTAGTTTGGCGTTTAGTAATACAGCATGGAAACAGGCCCTTCGGCCCACGGAGACCGCAACCAATCATTGATCACCCGTTCTATGTTATCCCACTTTTGCATATGGGGATATATATATATATAGATATCCAGAAGCCGGAATACGCAAACTGGGGGCCAGCAGAACTAGCCAGAGACCCAGGTTCGATCCTGACTACAGGTGTTGTCTGTACGTTCTCCCCATGACTACAGGGGATTTCTCCGGGTGCTCCGGTTTCCTCCCACACTCCAAAGACATTGTACAGGTTTGTAGATTAATGGGCTTTCATGAAATTGTAAATTGTCCCTAGTGTGTGTAGTAAAGTGCTAGTATTTTGTTGGTCGGCACTGGCCCGGTGGGCCGAAGGGCCTGTTTGCACACTGTATCTCCAAAGTAAAGTCTAAATTATGCTCATTACCACCTGATTGCTTGTTCTAGCTTCCTCTGCATAAATTGGGTTGATATAGTTCCCATTTTAAGTAAGTAAGTAAGTTTATTGGCCAAGTATTCACATACAAGGAATTTGCCTCGGTGCTCCGCCCACAAGTAACAACATGACCCAGTGACAGTTACGAATGACTCAGAAAACACTAAACATTAATAATAATAAATAATAATAACAGTTAATGCTTAATGTTGGCTTCATCAGATTGAAGTCTACTCTGTGGAAATTGCCACAAGTCCTTCTGTGGTCAAGGATAGACGTAAAAAGCTGGAGTAACTCAGCGGGACACGCAGCATCTCTGGAGAGAAGGAATGGGTGAAGTTTCGGGTCGAGACACTTCTTTAGACTGGGAGTCCGGGGAGAGGTAGACACAGAGATATGGAAGGGTAAGGCGTGAAAACATGAGATCAAAGGGGAAGTGTAGAATCGACCATTGTTAGCGAGGGGAAGTTGACAATGAAGCATTCCGAGATAAAATTTTAATCAGGAGGACAGTCAGACTGGTGGGGAACCAGGACACAGGGGGGATGGAATGAGAGGGAAAGCAAGGGTCACTTGAAGTTAGAGGTCAATATTCACACACTGAAGAAGGGTCTCGACCCGAAACACCACCCATCCCTCCTTTCTGCCTGTCCCGCTGAGTTACTCCAGCATTTTGTGTCTATCTTCAATGTTCATACCGCTGGGGTGTAAGGTGCCCAAGTGAAGTATGAGGTGCTGTTACTCCAATTTGTGTTGGGCCTCACTCCAACAGTGGAGGAGGCCCAGGACACTGTGGGAATGGGGGGGGGGGGGGGGGGGATGTTTAAGTTTTTTACACATTTTACAGGCCAGCAATAAGACAAATACCTGTGGGTAGACAAGATGCTGGAGAAACTCAGCATAGGGTGCTGCAGCATCTATGGAGCGAAGGAGATAGGTAACGTTTCGGGCCGAAACCCTTCTTCAGACTGAGATTCCCAGAATAACAGTTTCACAAACAAATAGCTGTCCCTTTGTTCCGTGACTCCGTGCAGTAGTTTGAGTGACAATTTACAGACCAATACCCTTAAAGGGCCTGTCCCACCTGGGCGTCATTTGCGTGTCATTTACACGACATCCTAAAAATTGGTTAGCGCGTGGTGAACCCGCGTCTCTGGCGCCATGAGGTGCCATGATACATTTGAAAAATTAAAAGATGGACCATAAACGTAAAACAGGAATGATTTCCTCATGTGTGGGAGGGAACTGCAGATGCCGGTTTAAACCGAAATTAGACACAAAAAGCAGGAGTGACTCAGCGGGACAGGCAGCATCTCTGGAGAGAATGGGTGATGTTTCGGGTCGAGACCATCATCAGACCGTCTGAAGGCTGACATACACAGACACAGGAGTCTGAAGAAGGGTCTCGACCCGAAACGCCACCCATTCCTTCTCTCCAGAGATGCTGCCTGTCCCACTGAGTTACTCCAGCTCTTTGTGTCTATATGCAGTTGCTTCCTACACAAGGAACTGCAGATGCTGGTTTAAACGGAAGATAGACACAAAAAAAGCTGGAGTAGCTCAGACAGCATCTCTGGAGATTTCTTCTGAAGAAGGGACTCGACCCGAAATGCCACCTATTCCTTTTCTCCAGAGATGCTGTCTGACCCGCTGAGTTACTCCAGCATTCTGTGTTTTGCAATGATTTCCTCGTCATATCTTTGGCCCGAAGAGAGGTTTATCTCCATTTAGGCTGCTTATTTGTCAATCTACTGCAGGCTTATAGAGTTAGAAATCCGTGAAGAATATTATTACCATGACAGATTGATTAACTTCTTCGTTGTAACAGGAGATTAACAATGTACAGAAATTCATCAGCATCTTTAAGAGGAATAGTAATAATGTCCAGATGTTATGCATAGTTGGGGGTGAGGACGATGGAACATATCTGTGGGAAACAGGCCGAGATGTCAGTGATCTCGGTGACAAAATATCTATATTGTGGAATAAAAATGATCTGCATGACACATGAAATTCATATGGGGCTTAACAATCTTGAAGCAATGATCATGGATCCCCTGGATAACGAATCTACGCCTAGAACTGGGGCGCGCGGAGGCGCAGCGGTAGAGTTGCTGCCTTATAGCGCTGGAGACCCCGGGTTTGATCGCTGTCTGTATGGAGTTTGCACATTCCCCCCCGTGACCTGCGCGGGTTTTCTCCGAGATCTTCGGTTTCCTCTTAGAAACCGAATAGGGTTTCTTGAAGATAGCGGAGTCAGGGGATGCGGGGAGAAGGCAGGAACGGGGCACTGATTGGGGATGATCAGCCATGATCACATTGAATGGCGGTGCTGGCTCGAAGGGCCGAATGGCCTGCTCCCGCACCTATTGCCTATAGTCTCCAGAGATGCTGCCTGTCCCGCTGAGTCACTCCACATTTTTGTGTCTATCTTTGGCTTAAACCGGCATCTGCACTTCCTTCCAAAACAAAATGTACAGTGTCCATGCCACATTGCGGCACATTCTCACCGAGCTTTTTCATGCAAAGATATTGAAGCTTCCCCCTCAAGTATAATTTTCGTTTCTCAGGTGCAACGCGATATTCAAAGCCGCAACAATAAATTCTGTTTATTAAGTGCCACTGCACGCTGCAGAGTGTCAGGAAACCAATGAACCGCATTTGAAGAGAAGTCCCAATATTGCAGGGAATGAAACAGCCAATATACACATCACACCCTCTCGCTAGAGATTTTCATTGAGTGTTAAGTATTTCTCTGGAAGTAGGAACAACTCACAAAGCTCAGATAAAATACCACCTTGGGATCTTTAACATCCATCTCAGAGATTAGTAAAGGCTCCAATTTAGCATTTAATCCACAAGGGTGGGCACGGTGGCTAGAGTTGCTGCCTCACAGCGAAAGCAGCGCCGGAGACCCGGGTTCGATCCCGACTACGGGCGCTGTCTGTACGGAGTTTGTACGTTCTCCCCGTGACCCGCGTGGGTTTTCTCCGGGATTTTTGGTTTCCTCCCACACTCCAAAGACGTACAGGTTTGTAGGTTAATTGGCTTGGTGTAAATGTAAAATGTCCCGAGTGCGTGTAGGATAGTGTTAGTGTGCGGGGATCGCTGGTCTGGGCGGACCCGGTGGGCCGCAGGGCCTGTTTCCGCGCTGTATCTCTAAACCAGTGGTCGGCAACCAATGGCCCACGGGCCGAATCCGGCCCGTAACTCAAATTCATCCGGCCCGCAGGCGTATTTTTTTCCCAATTCGTTTCCGTGAGCTGGGAACTACAGCCAGTCCCGGGGCAGGCGATCCGACCTGGGAACTACAGCCAGTCCCGGGGCAGGCGATCCGACCTGGGAACTACAGCCAGTCCCGGGGCACGCGATCCGACCTGGGAACTACAGCCAGTCCCGGGGCAGGCGATCCGACCTGGGAACTACAGCCAGTCCCGGGGCAGGCGATCCGACCTGGGAACTACAGCCAGTCCCGGGGCACGCAGGTGACCTGGGAACTACAGCCAGTCCCGGGGCGCGCAGGTGACCTGGGAACTACAGCCAGTCCCGGGGCAGGCGATCCGACCTGGGAACTACAGCCAGTCCCGGGGCACGCATCCGACCTGGGAACTACAGCCAGTCCCGGGGCACGCGATCCGACCTGGGAACTACAGCCAGTCCAGGGGCAGGCGATCCGACCTGGGAACTACAACCAGTCCCGGGGCAGGCGATCCGACCTGGGAACTACAACCAGTCCCGGGGCAGGCGATCCGACCTGGGAACTACAGCCAGTCCCGGGGCAGGCAGCCGACCTGGGAACTACAGCCAGTCCCGGGGCACGCAGGCGACCTGGGAACTACAGAAAACTAATTGAAAAACACGTGAAAACGAATGGGAAAAACAACACCAAGTGTCACACTATGGCGATAGATGTAGCCCGCCATCTGCACACAGACGTAGGTCCTGGCCCCGATGTAAAACAAGGTTGCCGACCCCTGCTGTAAACTAAACTAAACTAAACCAAATCTGTGTATTGGAAAGATCCTTTAATACTGAAACAAGGAGCAGCCGATGCCGGTTTACACAAGAGAGCATAAAATGCTGGAGTAACTCAGCGGGTCAGGCAGCATCTGTGGAGAACATGGATGGATGGGTGACGTTTCAGAGCGAGATGAAGGGTCCAAATCTGAAATGTCACCTATCCGTGTTCTCCGGACATGCTGCCTGTCCCGCTGAGTTACTCCAGCACATTGTGTCTTTTCCTTGAATATAGTTGTGATACTGAAGTGTGTCCTGAGTGGGATTTGAACCTCCAACTCGCTGGCTTACCATGTGCTTGAACCATCACAGTGAGATCGCCTCCCTACATTTTTTTAGACCGTCGATGTCATACCTTTCCCACAAACTTTGCGCAAGATACCCTACGCAAGATACAAGCCTTAAAACGTGGGTCGCAGAGAGTAAAGGGCGTGTCCCACTTGGCGATATTTCCGGCGACTACGCCATATCAGTGTCGCCAAAAGATTTTGAACATTTCAAAATCCAGCGGCGACAAAAAAAAACACGTGAAAAAAGACCGCGCGTCATACGTCGCCACGGCGCGCCACCCCCGCATCACGTCGCAGATTTTTCGTTGACCTGATCAATGACGCCGGCAGTTGCCGAAAAAAAAAATCGCCAAGTGGGACAGGCCTTTTAGACCGACCGGATAACTTTATTCTAGAACCATTGCATGGATGTTCCATTAGGTTGAGGTTATATTTGTCTGCAATGAGCATATATCCCATCTGCTGGTGCTATCTTAAGTTGGCATGAATATATATCCCATCTGCTTTGGTGATGCCAAATTAAAATGAGCACTTTTTCCACCTGCTCCTGCAGTATTTAACTGCTGTAAACATTCCCCGCATCTCTCCTTGTGGAATAGTGTGTGAATGTGTCCAACACAACCACTTGACCTTCTGAATACACCGTGCCAAGAAGCCAAATGTTAAAATATATGCAGTGTAAATAGTTTGTCCGTCTCGCTCCCAAAGCACGGTAATATTATTCGTTGATCCTCTGATCGTTGCCAGTCTGCCTTGAGGATGGCGTTAGGGTAAGCGCGTTACTCCCATCAATCGATCCCCAGCCCGCGTCGGGGAAATATAAACGGCCCTGTTTCGAGTAAAATGAAAGAGAACCAAAAACAGGAATCCCACATGCTGGGAATCTGCAATAGAAACAGAAAAAGCGAGACCATCAAGCAAACCAACCTCCCTTCCATTGACTCCACCTACACCTCGCGCTGCCTCGGCAAGGCCAGCAGCATCACCAAGGACCAGTCGCACCCTGGTCACTCCCTCTTCTCCCCTCTCCTGGCAGGCAAGATGTACAGAAGTGTGAAAACCCACACCTCCAGATACAGGGACTTTATGTGTAGGAAGGAACTGCAGATGCTGGTTTACACCGAAGATAGACACAAAATGCTGGAGTAACTCAGCGGGTCAGGCAGCATCCCTGGAGAGAAGGAATAGATGACGTTTCGGGTCGAGACCTCTCTTCAGACTGACTTTACTGGACTTTATCTTGTACTAAGCGTTATTTTCTTTATCCTGTTAAGGCTTGGTGGTAACCATGTGTAGTCTTTAAGCTGACTGGAGAGCACGCAAGGCAAAAAGATTTTCACTGTACCTTGGTACACTTGGCAATAATAAATCAACCAACACTACCCTACTCTGGGTGCAAGGACAATAGACAACAGGTGCAGGAGTAGGTCATTCAGCCCTTCGAGCCAGCACCGCCGTTCAATGTGATCATGGCTCATCATCCACAATCAGTGCCCCGTTCCTGCCTTCTCCCCATATCCCTTGACTCCGCTATCTTCAAGAGCTCTCTCTTGAAAGCTTCCAGAGAATTGGCCTTCACCGCCCTCTGAGGCAGAGAATTCCACAGATTCACAACGCTCTGGGTGAAACCTTTTTTCCTTATCTCCGTTCTAAATGGCTTACCCCTTATTCTTAAACTGTGGCCCCTGGTTCTGGACTCCCCCAACATCGGGAACATGTTTCCTGCCTCCGACGTGTCCAAACCCTTAATAATCTTATATGTTTCAATAAGATCCCCTCTCATCCTTCTAAACTCCAGAGTATACAAGCCCAGCTGCAGAAGGACCTCTTTGCTCCTAAACTAAACACCTCTTGTTATGAAGGCCAACATGCCATTCGCTTTCTTCACTGCCTGCTGTACCTGCATGCTCACTTTCAGTGACTGATGAAGAAGGACCCAGAACAGCACCTCATATTCCGCTTGGGGAGTCTGCATCCTCTGGGCTTGAACATTGAATTTTCTCAATTCTGTTAACCCTTGCTGTCTCCTCCCCTTCCCACCTCTCCCTCAGCCCTCGGGGCCCTGGCATTCCCCCTCTCTCTATCTCCCTCCCCCACCCTAGTCGCACCAGCTTCTCATTTTCACACCACAAACAGCTTACAATGGCTTGTTCCCTTTATCATCGATACTTTTTTGCATATCTTTCATTCATTGTTCTTTATCTCTCCACATCACCGTCTATATCTCTCGTTTCCCTGATCCCTGACCAGTACAGATCTAAGAAGAGAAGAGAAATTGCCATTGGGATTCTGCCAAATACTTCTCTTGCAACGTGGGAAGGAACTGCAGATGCTGGAATCTTGTTTAGAACACAAAGTGCTGGAGTAATTCCGCGGTTTAGGCAGCATCTCTGGAGAACATAGACAGACGATGTTTCCGGTCGGCACCCTTCTCCCTTTACCTAAAAAATAGTGACCGATGATCGCCACGTTTCTATCAGCTGGACATTTCCGAGCACTAAAGATAGACACAAAAGTGTTGGAGTATCTCAGCGGGTCAGGCAGCATCATGGGTGAACATGGATAGGTGATGTTTCGGGTCGGGTCTAATGAAGGGTAACAAACCCGAAACGTCACCTATCCATTTTCACCAGAGATGCTGCCCGAACCGCTGAGTTACTCCAGCACTCTGTCTTTGGTATAAGCCAGCACCTATGATCTTTCTGTGTGCCATTTAGCGGTCGACTTTCCTGCCTTACAATTGTGACCACGCGCCAGTAATATTTAATTGGCTGAAGGGTACTCGTGCAATTCTTGAGAGCCTCGTAAAAGCAAGTCCTCGACTGTGCTCTCACTGCTGGGGTCAGGATAAGTGCACAGTAATCAGGAGAAGGAATCAAAGTGGATTTTATCATCTTGGATTTGAACCTCTATGCTATCACCACCTTAATTTGAATCGATTTTGGCAAGTTTAGCAGGGGAATGAAATGATCATTCAAATGACTACTTCTTCAGATGGACAATGCGTGGGTGTGCGCTGTTAAATAAAGATAAACCAGAATAGTCATTTATGGCACTAAGGAAGCATAACAGCATCGTACGGTGTCACTGTGTGACAGGAGATTTTTCTATTGGCATTATCTTTGCAAGGAGTTACCACCATGGTTTTATCATCAACCACTTTAGTATTAGGTTTGACACACTGCAGTGAAGAGATCTTCCCAACTTTGCAGTTTCAGCTGTGCTTGTCTTTAGACTTTAGAGCTGGCGACCAGCGACCAGCTTGTCGTAGGCCGTCATAAGTTGATGTAGGTGCCGTCGTAGGTAATAGCCGTAGGTACTCTGGGCTATATTTTTTTACTCATGGACATTTTCCAACATGCTACAGCCTCGCTACGGACTAGCTACGGACATTCTCCGAGTTTGAATCAAGGGGAAAACTCGGGAGAATTTGTGAGTAACTCGGGGGCCTAAGTGGGGCAGGCCCATAACACTTTTCTGCACACAAGGAACAATTTACAATGTTCAGAAGCCAATTAACCTACAAACTTGCATGTCTTTGGACTGTGGGAGGAAACTGGAGCACCCGGAGAAAACCCACGCGGACATAGGGAGAGTGTGCAAACTCCGTACAGACAGCAACCCCGTACTCAGGATGGAACCCGGGTCTCTGGCACTGGGAGGCAGCAACTCCACCGCTGCGCTGCTGTGACGGGTTCGGTTCAGTTCAGGCCTGAACTGCCTCCTGGCATCTCTAGAAAGTTAAACACCATTATTTTGTTTCTTTAGGGCAGTGCATGTTTATTAATCGCGCATACCAAGCACTTTCTGTGAGCGTGAAAACAATGTGCAGCGGTCAGCATCTGATTGAATACTGTCGTAGGCCTGAATCGCCTCTTCCTGTCCCAATGTTGTACAATATCTGGGTCCAGGATCGGATCAAACCAGGCAGAGGTGACCACGGAGCATTGGTTTTATCTTCGGAAGCAGCACTCCATCATAACAAGTTGGGAAAAGAGGAAGTACAATGGGATCTGGGGGCCCTTGTTCATCAGACTATTTTTCATAGTTTTTATAGATATGTGAAGGGAAAAAGATTAGTTCAAACAAATGTAGGTCCCTTGCTGTCAGAAACAGGTGAATTGATCACGGGGAACAAGGACATGGCAGACCAATTGAATAACTACTTTGGTTCTGTCTTCACTAAGGAAGACATAAATAATCTACCGGAAATAGCAGGGGACCGAGGGTCAAATAAGATGGAGGAACTGCGTTAAATCCAGGTTAGCCGGGAAGTGGTGTTGGGTAAGTTGAATGGATTAAAGGCCGTTAAATCCCCAGGGCCAGATAGGTCTAGATGAGACCCCAGCTATTTACAATATATATTAATAATTTGGACGAGGTAATTGAATGCAACATCTCCAAGTTTGCGGATGACACGAAGCTGGGGGGCAGTGCTAGCTGTGAGGAGGATGCTAGGAGGCTGCAAGGTGACTTGGATAGGCTGGATGAGTGGGCAAATGCATGGCAGATGCAGTATAATGTGGATAAAGGTGAGGTTATCCACCAGTCATTGAAAGTAGGCATGCAGGTGTAGCAGGCAGTGAAGAAAGTGAATGGTATGTTAGCATTCATAGCAAAAGGATTTGAGTACAAGAGCAGGGAGGTTCTACTGCAGTTGTACAGGGTCTTGGTGAGACCACACCTGGAGTATTGCGTACAGTTTTGGTCTCCAAATCTGAGGAAAGACATTCTTGCCATAGAGGGAGTGTAGAGAAGGTTCACCAGACTGATTCCTGGGATGTCAGGACTTTCATATGAGGAAAGACTGGATAGATTTGGCTTGTACTCGCTAGAATTTAGAAGATTGAGAGGGGATCTTATAGAAACTTACAAAATTCTTAAGGGGTTGGACAGGCTAGATGCAGGAAGATTGATCCCGATGTTGGGGAGGTCCAGAACAAGGGGTCACAGTTTAAGGATAAGGGGGGATTCCTTTAGGACCGAGATGAGGAAAACATTTTTCACACAGAGAGTGGTGAGTCTCTGGAATTCTCTGCCACAGAAGGTAGTTGAGGCCAGTGCATTGGCTATATTTAAGAGGGAGTTAGATGTGGCCCTTGTGGCTAAAGGGATCGGGGGGTATGGAGAGAAGGCAGGTACAGGATACTGAGTTGGATGATCAGCCATGATCATATTGAATGGCGGTGCAGGCTCGAAGGGCCGAATGGCCTACTCCTGCACCTATTTTCTATGTTTCTATGTTTCTACGAAAGTAAGCATGCAGGTGCAGCAGGCAGTGAAGAAAGCGAATGGCATGTTGGCCTTTATAACAAGAGGAATCGAATATAGGAGCAAAGAGGTAATTCTGCTGTTGTACAGGGCCCCAGTGAGACCACACCTGGAGTATTGTGTGCAGTTTTGGTTCCCTAATTTGAGGAAGGACATTCTTGCTATTGAGGGAGTGCAGCGTAGGTTTACAAGGTTAAATCCTGGGATGGCGGGATTGTCATATGCTGAATGGAGTGGCTGGGCTTGTACACTCTGGAGTGCCGAATGGCCTACTGCTGCACCTATTGTCTATTGTCAATAACTATCCCCGAGATAATTTCTGCATGTTCTATGGTCTAAAGAGGAACGGACGCCCAAGGTCCTGTGGGTTTACGTCAGCCCTCAGAATATCCAGCGGAAAATAACAATATTTCATTCAAAACTAGGCGCAGGCACACTCCTTTTGGTGATCTATAATGGCAGCGTGAGGCGAAAGAAGAGATTTAGTTCCATCGTTAACAGAATTACTGGTTGGAAAGATTCATCTTTCACACACAATTCACCTGTGCTGTACAAAAGGCCAATGGAAAAGAGTGGGGGATAATTCTTTCTGACTCTCCCCACAGCAGCAGTCACTCACAGGGGGTGGATGGGGCATTGTGAATTTTCCTTTAAGAGGGTTGAATTTCAAATCCACCATTATAAATGGAGTTGCCGGCGTACACTATTTCGCATCATTTTTTCTTTGCCTGAATGACCAGAGCAAATTCACTATTCATGTCGCGGGGTTCAAGTTCCTCTGGTTCTGCATGAATGTTGCACTCGCACTCAATTAGGCAGAGTGATTAATAACAGATCCAGCTCCTTTCCTGTAGTTAATGGCAGTGAGCTACTGATTCAGGCTACCCCAGGTGGCATGGTGGCGCAGCGGTCCCGTTGCTGCCTGAAGGGCCCGTCCCACTTGCCGATTTTTTTCGGCGACTGCCGGCATCATTGACTGACGTATCAGGTCACCGAAAAAAACGCGGCGCGAAGACGTACGACGCGCGGTGTTTTTTCCACGTGTCGCAGCATTTTTTATTGTCGCCGCTGGATTTTGAAATATTCAAAATCTTTTGGCGACCCTGATATGATGCAAGTGGGACAGGCCCTTCAACAGCGCCAGAGACCTGACTACGGGCGCTGTCTGTGTGGAGTTTGCTCGTTCTCCCCGTGACCTGCGTGGGTTTTCTCTGAGATCTTCGGTTTCCTCCCACACTCCAAAGACGTGCGGGTTGGTAGCTTAATTGGCTTTGGTATACACGTTAAATCTGTCCCTGGTGTGTGTAGGGTAGTGTTACTGTGCTGGTCGGGGCAGACTCGGTGGGCCGAAGGGTCTGTTTCCGCACTATGTCTCTGAACTAAACTAAATCTCTGAAATGGCCAACATTTAGACAGCGAAAGATGCAGATTGCTGCTTCTGCCTCTCGTACTGACTGGGATACACTGACTGTACCTGACGAGGGTGATTTGTCACGGGGATAAGACTAAAACGTGATCAGCTGGCTGAGAGTCTGAATCAGGAAGCAGCAAGATCAATACAAGGAACCAGATTGGCAATGCACAGCAATAGCAGCATCCATCATAATGGTTTTAGAAACATAGAAAATAGGTGCAGGAGTAGGCCACCCGGCCCTTCGAGCCAGCACCGCCATTCAATATGATCATGGCTGATCATCCAAAATCAGTACCCCGTTCCTGCCTTCTCCCCATATCCCTTGATTCCGTTAGCCCTAAGGGCTAAATCTAACTCTATCTTGAAAACATCCAGTGAATTGGCCTCCACTGCTTTCCAGTGACATGGAGAGGTGACGTTTTTCGAGAAGAATCCTTACCCAAAATGTGTTCCCATGTTCTCCAAAGATGCTGCCTGACCCGCTGAGTTACTCCAGCACTCTGTGAAACGTCACCTATCCATGTTCTCCAGAGATGCTGCCTGACCCGCTGAGTTACTCCAGCATTTTGTGTCTATCTTTGGTATAAACCAACAACTGAAGTGAAATATGCAGTTTTTTAGAAAGAGACTACAGTCGACAGTTTATAAGAATGATTTCATATCATATCCATTTTGGATGACCGCATGTTTCCTACGAATGACCACAATTACTACAGCAAGCATGTTTTCCCTAAAGTAAAAGTTTAGTACTTAAATTGCATCTTTCTCATCCTCAGGATTCCCAAAAGTCCCAGCGCAAGGCGCAATGGGCTGAGTGGAGAGCTAATTGCTCATTGCTCATCTGTGCTCATTAGAGAGATGGGGGGAAGAAATGGCAAACCTTGTTCAAACCAGAAAAATGTAATGTCATGCGTTTTACTTGGAAACCTAAACCAATCCATCATTTCTAGATGTTCTCTGGACATCAGCTGAAGGCAGTTTCTAATCATAAATATTTAGAGGAGTTACTTTGTCTGAAAACATGAAATGGAACAAGCATGTGGAAGGGACAACAGCCAAAGTTAGCAGTGTCATCGGCTTTCTATGACACAATCTGCAAAATGCACCCAAAGAAGTTAAGATCCAAGCGTATAAAAGCCTTGTGTGTCCACATGCTGAATATTGCTGCTCCATGTGGGATCCTTTCACTTAAGGGAACATCAATAAGATCCAAGCAGTGCAAAACAGAGCAGCAAGGTTCATATCTGACAACTACAAGTGGCAGAGCTCCGTCTCCAGCAGGATAAAGGACCTTCAACTTCATCCACCCACTACTCGTCGCAAGTTCATCAGACTGACAACATTCCACTATTGATTTCAAGATGGAGGACCACATCCAGTTAACCCAAGCACCCATAGGCATGTCAACCAGAAGCTACCAACCTGGACATCATTTCATTCCCGCACGGCACTTCATTAGCACTTTCTAACTCTTAACTTTTCTTCAAGACAGCAAGGGATTGGAAGACCGTACCAGCCAGCGTCAGCGATCTCCAAAAACATCAACACATACAAAGATGCACTCCAGAGACATCTCCATGTCGACTGGCATGTCCACCACTGATACAGTGCCGAGTGATGCTCTACCTGGAGCTTTTCCGCGTACTACATCCAGATCCCGATCCAGACTTAATGCAGGATAAGGTCATTGGGAGCCAAGTGAAGAGTGAAGCAGGAGGACTGGATAAACTCCGCACACACAGAGCAAAACAAACACATCTGATTCAACTTCAGTCACACGATCATCCACTGTGCACAATGCTCCCACTCAAACAGATCAAGCTGGAAACATGATTTGATTCGCAGCCAAGAAACGCAATAGACTTTCATTACTGTGTGTAACAAATGAATTCAATTCAACCTCCAGTGCAGAAAACATGTTTTGGTCTGTCAACACGTGCTCACTGGTGCTGGGATGAAAGGAATTCTATATCTGTGAATATAATTGTCGAAGTTATATTTCGCATTTTGTCAAGAATAATGGTTCAGCCCCCCATCACGCAGTGGTGAGTAGATTACCTCAGTGAACTTAGACTTCACGAGATGTTTTTAACCACACTTCTCATCCACTGCACTGGGATTCCATGCTGTATCTCAATAATTGTGCAGGGAGGTTCTACTTCAGTTGTACAGGGTCTTGGTGAGACCACACCTGGAGTATTGCGTACAGTTTTGGTCTCCAAATCTGAGGAAGGACATTATTGCCATAGAGGGAGTGCAGAGAAGGTTCACCAGACTGATTCCTGGGATGTCAGGACTGTCTTATGAAGAAAGACTGGATAGACTCGGTTTATACTCTCTGGAATTTAGGAGATTGAGAGGGGATCTTATAGAAACTTACAAAATTCTTAAGGGGTTGGACAGGCTAGATGCAGGAAGATTGTTCCCGATGTTGGGGAAGTCCAGGACAAGGGGTCACAGCTTAAGGATAAGGGGGAAATCCTTTAAGACCGAGATGAGAAAGACTTTTTTCACACAGAGAGTGGTGAGTCTCTGGAACTCTCTGCCACAGAGGGTAGTTGAGGCCAGTTCATTGGCTATATTTAAGAGTGAGTTGGATGTGGCCCTTGTGGCTAAGGGGATCAGAGGGTATGGAGAGAAAGCAGGTACGGGATACTGAGTTGGATGATCAGCCATGATCATATTGAATGGCGGTGCAGGCTCGAAGGGCTGAATGGCCTACTCCTGCACCTAATTTCTATGTTTCTATTTTTCTATGATAGAGGGGCCACACAGTTTAAGAATAATAGGTCGGCCATTTAAGACTGAGATGAGGAAAAACTTTTTCACCCAGAGAGTTGTGATTCTGAGGAATTCTCTGCCACAGAAGGCAGTGGAGGCCTGTTCTCTGGATGTTTTCAAGGGAGAATTAGATTTAGCTCTTCAGGCTAAAGGAATCAAGGGATGTAGGCAGAAGGCAGGAACGGGGTACTGATTCTGGATGATCAGCCATGATCATATTGAATGACGGTGCTGGCACGAAGGGCTGATTGGCCTACTCTTGCACCTATTTTTTATGTTTCTACGTAACACAAGGTACAATATGATACGATAGAACTTTATTTATCCCAGGAGGGAAATTCTTGCTATTGAGGGAGTGCAGCGTAGGTTCACCAGGTTAATTCCCAGGATGGCAGGACTGACATATGATGAAAGACTGGGTTGACTGGAGTTGTATTCACTGGAATATAGAAGGATGACAGGGGATCTTACAGAAACATATAACATTCTTGAGGAATTGGACAGGTTCGATGCAGGAAAAATGTTCACCATGTTGGGGGAGTCCAGAACAAGGAGGTCACAGTTTAAGAATAAGGGGTCAGCCATTTAGGACTGAGATTTAGGAATTCCCTGCCACAGAGGGCAGTGGAGGCCAAGGCACTGGATGGATTTAAGAGAGAGTTAGATAGAGCTCTAGGGGCTAGTGGGGTCAAGGGTTCTCAAAGTTCACTTCCCCCCGTTACAAACCCCTCCCCCCACAAGCCCCCCTGCCCACACACCCCTCCCACATGCCCCCCAAACACACACCCTCCCCACACACAACCCCCCCCCCGCCTCCACACACACCCCAGCCCCCACAACCCCCACAACCCACCCCCAGCCTCCTCAACACCCCTGCCCCCACAACCACCCCCTAGCCCCCAGAATGCCCCCCCACCCCGCCCCCACAAGTGGTGGTGGAATATTGCAGTGGGGAATGGGTTGCGTTGGGGGAATGGGTGAGTGGTGGAATATTGCAGTGGGGAATGGGTTGCGTTGGGGGAACGGGTGAGTGGTGGAATATTGCAGTGGGGAATGGGTTGCGTTGGGGGACCAGCCCTCCCATGTGACTGGGACCCGACGGGTCCCACTTAGTCTAGTAATAAATAAAAGTAACAGAATTATTTTGAAATAACTGCAAGGAAAGGCAAACACAATAGCTTAGTTTAGAGACACAGCCCACTGGATCCGAGCGACCAGCGATCCCTGTACACTAACACTATCCCACACACTAGGGACAACTTACAATTTTAACCAAAGGCAATTTGCCTACAAACCTGTACGTCTTTGGAGTGTGGGAGGAAACCGGAGCATCCGGAGAAAACCCACGCAGGTCACAGGGAGAACGTACAAACTCCGTACAGACAGCGCTCGTAGTCAAGACCAAACCCGGGTCTCTGGCGCTGTGAGGCAGCAATTCTACCGCTGTGCTGCTGTGGGTCTGACAGAAACAATTCTGGAGCAGCAAAAGGTGACTCAAAATTATCTGTGGACTCAAAGGTGGGGAAGAAATAAACCCCCACAAATTCACTCGGGGTACAACCAGTTAAAACCTATAACTGAAATAAATAACAGTAAATCAGATTTTGGGCACCATGTTACATGAATCATTCACCTGAAGGCTGGCGATTAACATTGACCAGAATTGACAATTAATCTAAATTACACAGAGCTACCTAATTGTTTTGAATTTGCATAAATCAGAGTGGACCTGAATTGACAATGCACCCTTGCTTTTGAATAATTACCTCGGAATTAAGTTAATTTTGGAGCTGCAAAAACTAATATAAAAATTTGGTTCACATTAAATGCAATTCAAATATCCGTTATGCAGTTTGTACATTCTTGGCAATGTTTTAGTTTTCGAGATACAGCCCGGAAACAGGCCCTTCGGCCCACCGAGTCTGCACCGACCAGCGATCCCTGCACACCAAAAATATCCTACACAAACTAGGGACAATTTACACTTATACCAAGCCAATTTACGTACAAACCTGTACGTCTTTGGAATGTGGGAGAAAACCAAAGATCTCGGAGAAGAACAGCACCTCATATTTCGCTTGGGTAGTTTACACCCCAGCGGCATGAACATTGACCTCCAATTTCAGATAGTCCTTGCTTTCTCCCCCTTTCTCTTCCCCTTCCCAGCTCTCCCACAAGCCCACTGTCTCCGCCTCTTCCTTTCTTTTTCCCGCCCCCACCCCAACATCAGTCTGAAGAAGGGTCTTGTGATGTTTGGTCGACTGTGTGGGGTGGGAGGACCCGTTGCTCCTCCCGTGCAGCAGGTGGCGCTGCACAGGACAAAGGGAGATGTTTTGTATGTAGTTTATCCTGTATGTGTGTGTGTGTTCAGCCATTTTTGACTTGTCTTGCTGCCAGCATTGAGTAAAGCATTAAACACTTATGTTGTAAATTGAATACTCTCAAGTTTTGTGCAGATCTAGAAAACAGACATGAAAGGTCTCAACCCGAAACGTCGCCTATTCCTTCTCTCCAGAGATGCTGCCTCACCCGCTGAGTTTTTCCATCATTTTTGTCTCCCTACGATTTCTCCAGCATCTGCAGTACTTTCGTAAACAACCATGCCACCCTAAATGTGTTTAAGATATACAATGATACTGACAATAACAAGATTCAATTGTATTACGCCCAAATGCATTCCTTTCCTTTACAGGCACGGAAACAATATCCTTATCCTTATATAACTATAAAACTCTTGGATGTGTGTGTATGTGTATTTATGTATTTATTTGTTCGTGTGCGATCACATCTTCTCAAAAAAACGACGCTCTAACGGTAAAGTTTTTACATATTCTGGTAGAAATTTATCCCGTGAAGTCAAAAATCACATTATCTGAAAAGTTCATGCATTATTTCTCGAGTTATTAATCAAAATGTTTAAAATCTGAAGAGACTTTGAAAAAACCCTGCTTTTTCCCTGTGCTTACACCTGTGACGTCACAATGGGATTGTAGCGCTGCTTGCAACATTGTTGCTATCCAAGTACACTGAGTCCTGCCAGTCCTAGCAAGTGCAAATGCATTTTTTTTTAAAGTCACAGTACACTGAGTCCTGCTAGCTAGCAAGTGCAAATGCATTTTTTAAAGTTTAAAAATGAGGGAGGGTGCATAAGGCGAAATGAACAGCTCCTGTGCAGTTGTCGGTTATGGGTGAGTGGTGGAAAATTGCGTTGGGGAACGGGTTGTGTTGGGGGACCAGTCCTCCCGTGAGACAGGGACCCAACGGGTCCCACTTGGTCTAGTTACATATAATATTGCAACCATCCCTGTCGTCTGACCATGATTAACTATAGTCACAACTGACCTAGACTGCACACTGTGATGGTGTAATTATATCAAACACAGGGATATGCAGGGATAGATTGTAGGGGTCCAAAGAAGGGACCCAACCTGAAACTTTACCCACCCCTGTTCTCCAGAGATGCTGCCTGACCCGCAGAGTTACTCCAGCACAATGATGCCTAGCTTTGGTATGACCAGCATCTGCAGTTCCATGTTTCGGACTAAGAAAGCACACCAACGCCTCTACTCAGAAGGCTTTAGGGCCTGTCCCACTTACATGTCACGGGGTAACGCCTGTTTGGCCGTGAGTAGTCACCCAAAGAGTCATACCTTTTTCTGGTCGCCGCTGGATTTTCACAACATGTTGAAAATATTCGGCGACCTGCTGCGAACATGACCGGTGCCAGCGGTCGCCGAACAAAATCGCGTAAGTGGGACAGGCCCTTTAGGATGTTTGGCATGTTCCCCTGCAACTCTCACCACAGAAAGCATTTTATCGGGGATGCATCACAGCTCGGTTTGGGAACAGCTCCATCCAAGACCGCAAGAAATTGCAGCGAATTGCGGCCGCAGCCCAGACCATCACACAAGCCAACCGCCCTTCCATCGACTCCATTTGTACCTCACGCTGCTCGGCAAGGCCAGCATTACAATCAAGGACGAGTCGCACCCTGCCCACTCCCACTTCTCCCCCTCTCCCATATCCGTAATCCTGCACATGCATCAAATAATGCGAGTTGAAAACAAATGGACACAGTATTATCCTTGAGAGGGAATTTTTATTCCATTTCTCAATTGTTTTTTTTGGTAGTAATTTATGAATTCCAGAAGGGGAGATTTCCATTTCCCAAGCTGTTGTAACTCCCCCCCCTGCCCCCCCCCCCCCCCCCCGGCACGGTGGCGCAACGGTAGAGTCGCTGCCTCACAGCGCCAGAGACCCGGGTTCAATCCTGACTACGGGTGCTGTCTGTACGGATTTTCTCCCTGGGACCGCCGTGGGTTTTCTTCGAGATCTTCAGTCTCCTCCCACACTCCAAGGACGTACAGGTTTGTAGGTTAATTGGCTTGGTGTAAATGTTTCTAAAAATTGTCCCTAGGATAGTTAATGTGCGGGGATCACTGGTCGGTGCGGACCCGGTGGGCCGAAGGGCCTTTTCCCGTGCTGTATCGCTAAACCAAACCAAACTAAACAAATCACCTTCATTTCAAATCAAATTTTGACATCAACTCGGAAGCCAATTCCAGATTCTGGGATTATTTATCTGATGAATTGTCTAGGTGAACAGAAGATTGCATTGTGGAATTGGCTCTTTCATTAGGCATGTGCAATATTTGACAGCACTTTCTATATTGCAGATACACTGCCCTTATATCGCAGTTATCGATACTGTTGATGGTTCGCTGTCACCAATCTATCCCATTGCTACCAATCATTCTCCCAGCTGCCTTCTCTGTGCCTGGCCCAGGCTAAATTAGGGCACATGGTATCGGGGGTAGGGTAGTGACATGGATAGAGAAGCGGTTGGCAGACAGGAAACAAAGCGTAGGGATTAACGGGTCCCTTTCAGAATGGCAGGCAGTGACTAGTGGGGTACCGCAAGGCTTGGTGCTGGGACCACAGCTATTTACGATATACATCAATATACATTTAGATGAAGCAAGAGGAGGAGTCTCCGGGTGGTGAGTTTAAAAATCGAGCGCGGGGCTTTGTTTTAACAGAGGCCCAGGAGACATTGGAGCAAGAGGAGGAGTTACCCAAATCTGTAACCTTCCCAAGTGTTCTGGTGGAAGCCGCTGATTGGGTGCGACCCCTGGTTTGCATTAAAGGTAAAGTGAGTTAAAGGGTTCAGTGAGTTAAAGGGTTCAGTGAGCTAAAGGGTTCAGTGAGCTAAAGGGTACAGTGCTTTTTAGTAAAGGTTAGTTTAAAGGATTAAGATTTTTATAGTGTGAGTGAGTTGATTTAATTTGGGGGCAAGCCATGTCATTTGAGATCGGCCCCATGGTTTGCTCATCCTGCAACATGTGGGAGATCAGGGATATGGTCGGTGTCCCTGGTGACTACGTTTGCAGGAAGTGTGTCCAGCTGCAGCTCCTGGCAGACCGCATTGAACAATTGGAGCTGCGGTTGGATTCATACTGGAGCATCCACGATGCTGAGAAGCTCGTGAATAGCACGTACAGTGAGTTGGTCACACCGCAGGTTAAGCGGCCAGAAAGGGAACGGGTGGCCATTAGCCAGCGTAGCAGTAGGCAGGTGGTGCAGGAGTCCCCTGCGGTCATCTCCCTCCTAAACAGATATACCATTTTGGATACAGTTGGGGGAGATGGCTCATCAGGGGAAGGCAGCAGCAGCCAAGTTCATGGCACCGTGGGTGGCTCTGCGGCACATGAGGGGAGAAAAAAGAGGGGAAGGGCAATAGTAATAGGGGATTCAATTGTAAGGGGAATAGATAGGCGTTTCTGCGGCCACAAACGAGACTCCAGGATGGTATGTTGCCTCCCTGGTGCAAGGGTCAGGGATGTCACTGAACGGCTGCAGAACATTCTGGAGGGGGAGGGTGAACAGCCAGCTGTCGTGGTGCACATTGGCACCAACGATATAGGTAAAAAATGGGATGAGGTCCTACAAGGCGAATTTAGGGAGCTAGGAGATAAACTTAAAAGTAGGACCTAAAAGGTAATAATCTCTGGACTCCTGCCAGTGCCATGTGCTAGTCAGCATAGCAATAGTAGGATATTGCAGATGAATACGTGGCTTGAAAAATGGTGCAAGGGGGAGGGATTCAAATTTCTCAGGCATTGGAACCAGTTCTGGGGGAGGTGGGAGCAGTACAAACAGGACGGTCTGCACCTGGGCTTGAAGGGAACCAATGTCCTTGGGGGAGTGTTTGCTAGTGCTGTCAGGGAGGATTTAAACTAATGTGGCAGGGGGGTGGGAGCATGAGCAGAGAGACAGAGGGATGTAAAATGAGGGTAGAAGCAATAGGGAGCAAGGGGAAAAGTAAAAGTGGCAGGCAGAAAAATCCAGGGCAAAAATCAAAAAGGGCCACTTTTCAACATAATTGTATAAGGGGTAAGAGTGTTGTAAAAACAAGCCTGAAGGCTTTGAGTCTCAATGCAAGGAACATTCGTAATAAGGTGGATGAGTTAAATGTGCAGATAGTTATTAATGAATATATAGTTGGGATCACGTAGACATGGCTCCAGGGTGACCAAGCTGGGAGCTGAACATCCAGGGATATTCAATATTCAGGAGGGATAGACAGAAAGGAAAATGAGGTGGAGTAGCGTTGCTGGTTAGAGAGGAGATTAACGCAATAGAAAGGAAGGACATTAGCTTGGAGGATGTGGAATCGATATGGTTAGAGCTGCGAAACACTAAGGGGCAGAAAACGCTAGTGGGAGTTGTGTACAGGCCACCTAACAGTAATAGTGTTGGGGATGACATCAAACAGGAAATTAGAAATGCGTGCAACAAAGGTAAAACCGTTATAATGGGTGACTTCAATCTACATATAGATTGGGTGAATCAAATTGGCAGGGGTGCTGAGGAAGAGGATTTCTTGGAATGTATGCGGGATAGTTTTCTAAACCAACATGTAGAGGAACCAACGAGAGAGCAGGCTATTCTAGACTGGGTACTGAGTAATGAGGAAGGGTTAGTTAGCAGTCTTGTTGTGCATGACCCCTTGGGCAAGAGTGACCATAATATGGTTGAGTTCTTCATTAGGATGGAGAGTGACATTGTTAATTCAAAAACAAGGGTTCTGAACTTAAACAAAGGTAACTTTGAAGGTATGAGACGTGAATTGGCCAAGATAGACTGGCAAGTGATTCTTAAAGGGTTGACGGTGGATATGCAATGGAAGGCATTTAAAGACTGCATGGATGAACTACAAAAATTGTTCATCCCAGTATGGCAAAAGAATAAATCAGGGAAGGTAGTGCATCCGTGGATAACAAGGGAAATCAGGGATAGTATCAAAACTAAAGATGAAGCGTACAAATTAGCCAGAAAAAGCAGCCTACCAGAGGACTGGGAGAAATTCAGAGTCCAGCAGAGGAGGACAAAGTGCTTAATTAGGAAAGGGAAAATAGATTATGAAAGAAAACTGGCACGGAACATAAAAACGGACTGCAAATGTTTTTATAGATATGTGAAGAGAAAAAGGTTAGTTAAAACAAATGTAGGTCCCTTGCAGTCAGAAACAGGTGAATTGATCATGGGGGACAAGGACATGGCAGAACAATTGAATAACTACTTTGGTTCTGTCTTCACAAAGGAAGACATAAATAATCTGCCGAAAATAGCAGGGGACCAGGGGTCAAATGAGATGGAGGAACTGAGTGAAATCCAGGTTAGCCAGGAAGTGGTGTTGGGTAAATTGAACGGATTAAAGGCCAATAAATCCCCTGGGCCAGATAGGCTACATCCCAGAGTACTTAAGGAAGTAGCCCCAGAAATAGTGGATGCATTAGTGATAATTTTTCAAAACTCTTTAGATTCTGGAATAGTTCCTGAGGATTGAAGGGTAGCTAATGTAACCCCACTTTTTAAAAAGGGAGGGAGAGAGAAAACGGGGAATTACAGACCAGTTACTCTAACATCGGTAGTGGGGAAACTTCTAGAGTCAGTTATTAAAGATGGGATAGCAGCGCATTTGGAAAGTGGTGAAATCATTGGACAAAGTCAGCATGGATTTATGAAAGGTAAATCATGTCTGACGTATCTTATTAAATTTTTTGAGGATGTAACTAGTAGAGTGGATAAGGGAGAACCAGTGGATGTGTTAAATCTGGACTTTCAGAAGGCTTTCGACTAGGTCCCACATAAGAGATTAGCATACAAACTTAAAGCACACTGTATTGGGGATTCGGTACTGATGTGGATAGAGAACTGGCTGGCAGACAGGAAGCAAAGAGTAGGAGTAAACGTGTCTTTTTCAGAATGGCAGGCAGTGACTAGTGGGGTAGCACAAGGCTCAGTGCTGGGACCCCAGCTATTTACAATATATATTAATGATCTGGATGAGGGAATTGAATGCAACATCTCCATGTTTGCGGATGACACTAAGCTGGGGGGCAGTGTTAGCTGTGAGGAAGATGCTAGGAGGCTGCAAGGTGACTTGGATAGGCTGGGTGAGTGGGCAAATGCATGGCAGTTGCAGTATAATGTGGATAAATGTGAGGTTATCCACTTTGGCTGCAAAAACAGGAGGGTAGATTATTATCTGAATGGTGGCCGATTAGGAAAAGGGGAGATGCAACAAGACCTGGGTGTCATGGTACACCAGTCATTGAAAGTAGGCATGCAGGTGCAGCAGGCTGTGAAGAAAGCGAATGGTATGTTGGCATTCATAGCGAAAGGATTTGAGTACAAGAGCAGGGAGGTTCTACTGCAGTTGTACAGGGTCTTGGTGAGACCACACCTGGAGTATTGCGTACAGTTTTGGTCTCCTAATCTGAGGAAAGACATTCTTGCCATAGAGGGAGTACAGAGAAGGTTCACCAGACTGATTCCTGGGATGGCACGACTTCCATATGAAGAAAGACTGGATAGAATCGGCTTGTACTCGCTGGAATTTAGAAGATTGAGGGAGGATCTTATAGAGACTTACAAAATTCTTAAGGGGTTGGACAGGCTAGATGCAGGAAGATTGTTCCCGATGTTGGGGAACTCCAGAACAAGGGGGTCACAGTTTAAGGATAAGGAAGAAGTCTTTTAGGACCGAGATGAGAAGATCTTTTTTCACACAGAGAGTGGTGAGTCTCTGGAATTCTCTGCCACAGAAGGTAGTTGAGGCCAGTTCATTGGTTATATTTAAGAGAGAGTTAGATGTGACCCTTGTGGCTAAAGGGATCAGGGGATATGGAGAGAAGGCAGGTACAGGATACTGAGTTGGATGATCAGCCATGATCATACTGAATGGCGGTGCAGGCTCGAAGGGCCGAATGGCCTGCTCCTGCACCTATTTTCTATGTTTCTATGAAATTTGCAGATGACACAAAGCTGGGTGGCAGTGTGAACTGTGAGGAGGATGCTATGAGAATGCAGGGTGACTTGGACAAGACAGGTGAGTGGGCAGATGCATGGCAGATGCAGTTTAATGTGGATAAATGTGAGGTTATCCACTTTGGCAGCAAAAACAGGAAGGCAGATTATTATCCGAATGGTGTCAAGTTGGGAAAAGGAGAAGTACAAAGGGATCTGGGGGTCCTTGTACATCAGTCAGTGAAAGTAAGCATGCAGGTACAGCAGGCAGTGAAGAAAGCTAATTGCATGTTGGCCTTTGTAACAAGTGTTGAATATAGGAGCAAAGAGGTCCTTCTGCAGTTGTACAGGGCCCAAGTGAGACCACACCTGGAGTATTGTGTGAAGTTTTGGTCTCCAAATTTGAGGAAGGACATTCTTGCTATTGAGGGAGTGCAGCGTAGGTTCACGATGTTAATTCCTGGGATGGCGGAACTTTTATATGTTGATAGAATGGAGCAGCTGGGCTTGTACACTGAAATTTAGAAAGATTAGTGAGGATTTTATTGAAACATATAAGATTATTAAGGGATTGGACACGCTAGATGCAGGAAACATGTTCCCGATGATGGGGGGGGGTCAAGAACCAGGGGCCACAGTTTAAGAATAAGGGGTAGGCCATTTAGAACGGAGATGACAAAAAACGTTTTCACAAAGAGAGTTGTGAATCTGTGGAATTCTCTGCCTCAGAGGGAGGTGGAGGCCGGTTGTCTGGATGCTGTCAAGAGAGAGTTAGATAGGGCTCTTAAAGATAGTGCAGTCAAGGTATATGGGGAGAAGGCAGGTGGATGATCAGCCATGATCACATTGAATGGCGGTGCTGGCTCGAAGGGCCGAATGGCCTACTCCTGCACCTATTGTCTACTGTCTATTGTCTACAGCGTAACTGATAAAGCCTTGAAGATAAAGTTTCAGTTTTTTTGTTTTAGTTTGAAATACAGGTTGGAAACAGGCCCTTCGGCCCACTGAGTCCGCATCGACCAGCGATCCCCGCGCACCAACGCTATCCAACACACACTTGGGGCCATTTACATTCATACCAAGCCAATTAACCTACAAAGCTGTACGTCTTTGGAGTGTGGGAGGAAACCGAAGATCTCGGAGACGACCCATGTGGTCACGGGGAGAGCATGCAAACTCCGTACAGACAGCACCCGTAGTCGGGATTGAACCCAGGTCTGTGCAAGGGGCTGTGAGGCAGCAAGTCACCCTGCCGCCCACGGTTCCTTTTTTTCATTTTTATCTTGCGGAGAGATTTCAAGATGTTCGCTGCTTATCTTTTCCTTTTAAATACGCAAGTGTGCCCTATCATCATTAGATTCAAGGTGGTCATGCAGTCTCTCTCTCCAGAGGCCCACTGTTCATCAGAGCCTGTGGGGAGTTTCAAATCACTGTGGTAATATTCAAACAACGCCTAATACTTTCACTTATAAATAGAAAGCTACGGGGTGATACCCCCTGCCACTGGATATTGTCTTGCTCAATGTACAATCCAACCGAGCAAAAGTCAGCAATTAATTCACTCAGCTACTTGGAAACAAATTGCATATGATCAGCTTGAGTTATGTGTAAAAGAGGTTTCACAGCCTCACCTACCAGTTTGGAAAGCCGGCTGCTAAAATCCACAGTAGCATTACCCATCGAGAGTCTACTTGATAACTGTGTTCAAGGAAAAACGACCCAAAGCATCTCAAACTTAGTTGCCGACTGCTCTGAGTTCAAGGAATATAAAGATTCAATTCATCAAACAAACGATCCAGGAGTTAAGCAGTTCGACGCTTCACTGATCAAAGTGGCAGAGAGATTACATACCAGACTTCGTTTGTCAACTAGCCATTCCTTGATGGTTGACACAGCGATCTCGGCTGCATCCTCTTGCGGGAAACCTGGAAGACGAAAAATATATATCTATCTTGTGTCGGAAGGAACTACATAGTGTCACAGAGTGATACAGTGTGGAAAAAGGCCCTTCGGCCCAACTTGCCCATACAGGCCAGCAATGCCCCAGCTACCATAGTCCCACTTGCTTGCGTTTGGTCCATATCCCACTGGAAACTACACCTGCGGAGACTGTGTCCAGGTGCAGCTCCTGAATGAACGTGTCGGGATCTGGCGCAGCAGTTGGATGACATCAGGGCCATCCGGGGAAACCATAGTTTCCCGGACAGGACCCTACAGTGAGGTTGTCACGCCAGGGATACCGGAAGAGCGAAGGTGGGTGACTGTGAGAAAGGGGAGTAAACGTGGAGTGCAGGAGACCCAGGTGGCTGTGCCTAATAAAAACAGGTACACCCTCTCGGGAGCAGTCGGGACGGAAGACCATTCCAGTCCGAGCGGCGGACATGTCGGTGGCTCCAATCCTAGAGATGGGCTCGACCGGAGACACCGACGTCGGGCAGAGCCCTAGTGCTGGGTGACTCCATTGTCCGAGGTGTGGACAGGAGATTCTGTGGCGGCGGGCGCGACTCGAGGACGGTCTGTTGCCTCCCTGGTGCCAGGGTTCAAGATGTCTCAGACCGACTTCTGAACATCCTCCAGAGAGAAGGTGAGCAGCAGGCAGTAGTTGTGCACGTGCGCAGAAATTACGTCGGGAAGAAAACATAGAAACATAGACAACAGGTGCAGGAGTAGGCCATTCGGCCCTTCGAGCCTGCACCGCCATTCAATATGATCATGGCTGATCATCCAACTCAGTATCCCGTACCTGCCTTCTCTCCATACCCTCTGATCCCTTTAGCCACAAGGGCCACATCTAACTCCCTCTTAAATATAGCGAATGAAGTGGCCTCAACTACCCTCTGTGGCAGAGAGTTCCAGAGACTCACCACTCTCTGTGTGAAAAGTGTCTTTCTCATCTCGGTCCTAAAAGATTTCCCCCTTATCCTTAAGCTGTGATCCCTTGTCCTGGACTTCCCCAACATCAGGAAAAATTTTCCTGCATCTAGCCTGTCCAACCCCTTAAGAATTTTGTAAGTTTCTATAAGATCCCCTCTCAATCTCCTAAATTCTAGAGAGTATAAACCGAGTCTATCCAGTCTTTCTTCATAAGACAGTCCTGACATCCCAGGAATCAGTCTGGTGAACCTTCTCTGCACTCCATCTATGGCAATAATGTCCTTCCTCAGATTTGGAGACCAAAACTGTATGCAATACTCCAGGTGTGGTCTCACCAAGACCCTGTACAACTGCAGTAGAACCTCCCTGCTCCTATACAAATCCTTTTGCTATGAAAGCTAACATACCATTCGCTTTTTTCACAGCCTGCTGCACCTGCATGCCTACTTTCAATGACTGGTGTACCATGACACCCAGGTCGCGTTGCATCTCCCCTTTTCCTAATCGGCCACCATTTAGATAATAGTCTGCTTTCCACTGGGATCTCTTCTGGGGTAGCGATGACCTGTACAGAAGGGACGTGTTACACCTTAACTTGAGGGGGACCGACATTCTGGCAGGCAGGTTTGCTGGTGCTACACATGTGGGTTTAAACTAAATAGTAGGGGGGGAGGGATTGACAAATTGGGAGCATGAAGATGGAGTTAAAGGGGATGTGAGTACAGGAAATGTTACGAAAGACACCCGAATTAATGGGACGGAAAGTTCAAGAAGGGATAAGATAGTAAGATCAGGTGAACGAGGGATCGGTGTGGGGGGGAAGGTGAATATGAATGCGCGAAGTATTAGAGATGAAGTGGATGAGCTTGAGACCCAGTTAGAGAATGGTCGGCATGATGTTGTGGGAATTACAGAGACACGGCTGCAAGAGGATCCGAGCTGGGGACTGAATATTCAGGGGTAGACGTCCTATCGAAAAGACAGACAGGTGGGCAGAGGGGGCTGGGGTAGCTCTGTTGGTGAGGAATGAAATTCAGTCCCTTGCGAGGGGTGACATAGAATCAGGAGGTGTAGAGTCATTGTGGATAGAACTGAGAAATTGTAAGGGTTAAAAAACCCTAATGGGACTAATCCACAGGCCCCCAAACAGTAGCCTGGACAGGACACAAGTTGAATCAGGAGTTAAAATTAGCAGGTAACAAAGGTAATGTGACTGTGATTATTGGAGATTTCAACATGCAGGTGGACTGGGAAAATCAGGATGGTACAGGACCCCAAGAAAGGGAGTTTGTGGAGTGCCTCCGTGATGGATTCTTAGAGCAGCTTGCACTGGAGCCCACCAGAGAGAAGGATATAGTGTTGTGTAATGAACCGGATTTGATAAGGGAACTCAAAGTAAAGGAGCCATTAGGAGGTAGTGACCATAACATGATAAGTTTCAATCTACAATTTGAGAGGGAGAAGGGAAAATCGGAAGTGTCAGTATTACAGTTGAACAAAGGGGACTATGGAGGCATGAGGGAGGAGCTGGCCAAAGTTGACTGGAAAGAGACCCTGGCAGGGATGCCAATGGCAGGTATTTCTGGGAATAATACAGAAGGTGCAGGATCAGTTCATTCCAAAGAGGAAGAAAGATGCTAAGGGGAGTAAGAGGCGACCGTGGCTGACAAGGGAAGTCAGGGACAGTAGAAAAATAAAAGAGAAGTATAACATCGCAAAGTCGAGCGGGAAGCCAGAGGATTGGGAAACCCTACTCTCTGGGCAAGAGATTCTGTGCATGTACCCCATCTATTCCTCTGATGATTCTACACATGCCGGTTTACACCGAAGATAGACACAAAATGCTGGGGTAACTCAGCGGGCCAGGCAGCATCTCTGGAGAGAAGGAATGGGTGACGTTTCAGGTCGAGACCCTTCTTCAGACTGAGAGTCAGTGGAGAGGGAGAGGAAGGGTAGGGTGTGAAAATACAGATCAAAGGGGACATTGATCAAGGAAATGTAGAATGGTGCATCATTAGCTGAGGGGCAGGTGACAACGAGGCCTAGAATCAGTAAAAGTTGATCAGGAGGACAGTGAAACTAGTCGGAGAACTAGGATGGGGGAGGGACGGAGAGAGAGGGGAAACAAGGTGTATTTGAAGTTAGAGAAATCAATATTTATACCGCTGGGTTGTGTGTGGGGAATAATAAAATAAATCTTTGTTTCCAGTCCTAAATATTCAGTAAAAGAGAGTCAAAAATGATTGACAGTGTTTCAGATTTTAGTTTGACTGCAACCAGCTACTACACTTATAGACCCGTCCCACGGTATGAGTTCATTCCACGAGCACTCCCGAGTTTGCCCTGACCCGAACTCGGAGATTTACGGTAATGGCCGCTCGTCGGTACTCGGGGCTCTCGTGGACATTTTTCAACATGTTGAAAAATCTTCACGAGTCTTCCCGTGCTTACCTGCCGTTAGCGAGTCTCCCGAGTACCTGCCGTTAGCGCTAAGTGACGTCCCCGAGCTCCGACGTACCCGCTACGTTCATTCTCCGTGCTTACCACGAGTTTGATTTTTTTTTAAACTCACTTGAATGAACTTGTACCATGAGACAGGGCTATTAGTATTCCATACAAATGGTCCCCATATCTGAGGATGGGCGGGCGGGCATTGGAGATGGGTCCAGAGGAGGTTTATGAGAATGATCGCAGGGATCGTTGAGTTAACATATGATGAGCGTTTGACGCCACTGGGCCTGTTCTCGCTGGAGTTTAGAAGGTTGAGGGGGGACCTCATTGAAACTTAGCGAATTGTGAAGGGCTTGGACAGAGTGGATGTGGAGAGGATGTTTCCACTGGTGCGAGAGTCCAGGACCAGAGGGCATTGACTCAGAATTAAAGGGCGCTCCTTTAGAAGGAGATGAGGAGAAATTTCTTCAGTCAGAGGGTGGAGAATCTGTGGAATTCATTGCAACAGATGGCTGTGGAGGCCAAGTCAGTGGGTATTTGTAAGGTGGAGATTGACAAATTAGTACGGGTGTCAGGGGTTATGGGGAGAAGGCAGGAGAATGGGGTTAGGAGGGAGAGATAGATCAGCCATGATTGAATGTCCGAGTAGACTCGATGGTCGAAAATAGCCTAATTCTGCTCTTATGATTTATGAACATGTGAAATGCAAATCCAACCAATTCACTAATTCGAGGAGACAGAGGTTGGAGAGGAAAGAAAAGGAAGAAATCCCAACATATTTGTCCAATGCAGGTCATACCACAAAAGTACGAGAAACAGTGAATCTATAATCACCCCATCTTAGAGCAGAGAGCAGTAAAGCGCTAGAACAGGCCATTTGGCCCACAAAGTCTGTGTCGAACACGATGCCAAGACCAACTCGTAGCTGCCTGCACATAATCCATACCCTTCCATTTCCTGCATCTCCATGTTTAGTTTAGTTTAGTTTAGTTTAGTTTAGTTTAGTTTAGAGATACAGCCTTGCCCATCGGGTCCGCCCCGACCAGCGAAACCCACGCACTAACACTATCCTACACCCACTAGGGACAATTTTTACACTTTGCCGAGCCAATTAACCCACAAACCTGCACGTCTTTGGAGTGTGGGAGGAAACCGAAGATCCCGGAGAAAAACCCACGCGGGTCACGGGGAGAACGTGCAGACAGCGCCCGCGGTCGGGATCGGACCCGGGTCTCCGGCGCTGCATTAGCGGTAAGGCATGTGCCTGCGCAAAGGCCTCTCAGATGCCACGACGGTACCTGCCTCAACTACCACCCCAGGCTGTGTGTCCCAGCCACTCACCACCCTCTGTGGAAACACCAATTCATAGGATTATTTTAATTTGCAAGGTGAATTTCTAAGTGTGAACTTCTGAAGAGTCATTTTTTCACACAGAGAGTGGTGAATCTGTGGAATTCTCTGCCACAGAAGGTAGTTGAGGCCAGTTCATTGGCAATATTTAAGAGGGAGTTAGATGTGGCCCTTGTGGCTAAAGGGATCAGGGGGTATGGAGAGAAGGCAGGTACAGGATACTGAGTTGGATGATCAGTCATGATCGTATTGAATGGCGGTGCCGGCTCGAAGGGCCGAATGGCCTACTCCTGCACCTATTTTCTATGTTTTTATTGGGTTCCGGCAAGATCATTTTCAAGAACAGTTCATGTTTTTAATATGGAAACTTTTAACATTAGAAAACGGCATGTGCGAATTAACTATTATGACTTATGAAAGAGCTGCTAATATTCAAATCGTTTACGTGAAAAGAAAATCGATTCTCCTAACTTGTGACCAAAAACAGGTTTAAGCAAGGGTTTATAATGAAATCACTGTTCTCTTGAAGAGGAAGCTGAGAAGGCCAATATTTGTTTCTACATTCCAGCAGGGGATTGTGTTTTTTACAGATCAATGGCAATCAATACCTCCAGTTACAAGGTGCTTCATCTCTGCCTCCACATTGACCAAGTTCCTTAATTATAATTTCAGTATTTCCAACACTAGGGATTGGCAAAGGCAGGTAGCCCAAACAGCAGCATCGGACTCAGGGAGGCACCAAAGAGCAGGCAAAGGAGGCGTCTCCTACTCATTCAGCTCTACAAAGCGGGTGGTGCGGTGGCACAGTGGTGGTGTTGCTGCCTGACGTACATAGAAACATAGAAAATAGGTGCAGGAGTAGGCCATTCGGCCCTTCGAGCCAGCATCACCATTCAATATGATAGACAATAGACAATAGGTGCAGGACTAGGCCGTTCGGCCCTTCGAGCCACAACCGCCATTCAATGTGATCATGGCTGATCATCCACAATCAGTACCCCGTTCCTGCTTTCTCCCCATATACCTTGATTCCTTTAGCCCTGAGAGCTAAATCTAACTCTCTCTTGAAAACATCCAGTGAATTGGCCTCCACTGCCTTCTGTGGAGAACAGAATTCACAACTCTCTGGGTGAAAATGTTTTTCCTCATCTCAGTCCTAAATGGCCTCCCCCTTATTCTTAAACGGTGTGACCCCTGGTTCTGGACTCTCCCAACATCGAGAACATTTATCCTGCATCTAGCCTGTCCAGTCCCTTAAGAATGTTGTATGTTTCTGTAAGGTCCCCGCTCATCCTTTGAAGATCCAGAGAATACAAGCCCAGTAGGTCCATTCTTTCATCATATGTCAGTTCCACCATCCCGGGAATTAATCTTCCTCAAATTAGGAGATCAAACCTGCACACAATACTCCAGGTGCGGTCTCACCATGGCCCTGTACAACTGCTGGAGGACCTCCTTGCTCCTGAACTCAAATTATCTAGCAGTTACAGCACCAGAGACCCGGGTTCAATCCTGACCACGGGTGCACCCTGTACTTTGCTCAAGGTTCCACTATCTGGAGTAACTTGCGTCTCTACATATAGCACACTCTTGCTTATCTAACATTAAAGGAAACATTACAGCATCCTCCGTAGCAGCCGTGTATACTGTTATTCTGAGGAAGTGTCTCGGCACCCGTTCCTTCTCTCCAGAGACGCTGCCTGTCCCGCTGAGTCACTCCAGCATTTTGTATCTGTCTCCGAAAGGTCTACCTAAAAAGCGGCACGGTGGCGCAGCGGTAGAGTTGCGGCCTCACAGCGCCAGAGAACTAGGCTCGATCCTGACCACGGGTGCTGTCTGTACGGAGTTTGTACGTTCTATCCGTGACCGGCGTGCGTTTTCTCCGGGTGCTCCGGTTTCCTCTCACACTCCAAAGACGTGCAGGGTATGTAGGTCAATTGGCCTCGGTAAAAAGAGTAAATTGTCCCTCGTGTGTGTAGGATAGTGCTAGTGAACGGGGATCGCTGGTCAGGTGATCGCAGACTCGGTGGGCCGAAGGGCCTATTTCGCCGCTGTATCTCTCAAGTCTAAAGTCTAAAGTGCGGGTTTGTACATCATCGTACTCCACCATTCACTCACGGCTGATCTGTCTCTCCCTCCTAACCCCATTCTCCCCATAACCTCTGACACCCGTACTAATCAAGAATCTATCTATCTCTGCCTTAAATATTTCCACTGACTTGGCCTCCACAGCCTTCTGCGGCAAAGAACAGGACAAAGTAAAGGAAGGCAACACTTTTTATTGGTGGAAGAGGTGGCAGTGTGAACTGTGAGGAGGATGCTATGAGAAAGCAGGGGGACTTGACAGGTGAGTGGGCCGATGCAGATTAATGTGGATAAATGTGAGGTTATCCACTTTGGTGGCAAAAACAGGAAGGCAGATTATTATCTAAATGGTGTCAAGTTAGGAAAAGGGGAAGTACAACGGGATCTGGGGGTCCTTGTACATCAGTCTATGAAAGTAAGCATGCAGGTACAGCAGGCAGTGAAGAAAGCGAATGGCATGTTGGCCTTTATAATAGAGGTGTTGAGTTTAGGAACAAAGAGGTCCTTCTGCAGTTGTACAGGGCCCTAGTGAGACCACACCTGGAGTATTGTGTGTAGTTTTGGTCCCCTAATTTGAGGAAGGACATTCTTGCTATTGAGGGAGTGCAGCGTAGGTTTACAAGGTTAATTCCCGGGATGGCGGGACTGCAATATGCTGAGAGAATGGAGAGGCTGGGCTTGTATACTCTGGAGCTTAGAAGGATGAGAGGGCATCTTATTGAAACATACAAGATCATTAAGGGTTTGGACACGCTAGAGGCAGGAAACATGTTCCCCGTGTTGGGGGAGTCCAGACCCAGGGGCCACAGTTTAAGAATAAGGGGTAAGCTATTTAGAACGGAGACGAGGAAACACTTTTTCACACAGAAAGTTGTGAGGTCTGGGGAATTCTCTGCCTCAGAGGGCGGTGGAGGCCGGTTCTCTGGATACTTTCAGTAGAGAGTTAGATAGAGCTCTTGAAGATAGCGGAGTCAGGGGATATGGGGAGAAGGCAGGAACGGGGTACTGAATGTGGGTGATCAGACATGATCACATTGAATGGCGGTGCTGGCTCGAAGGGCCGAATGGCCTACTCCTGCACCTATTGTCTATTGTCTATTAAAGGAAGAATGTTTAGTACAAGATGAAGCCAGTAAAGTCAGATCAAAGAGGTAGATAGCGAGCAAAGCAGGAAAGCACCAATTGTATTTAGTTCTTTCCAAAAAAATGAAATAAAGTTAGTGAACGATGTAATAACAGGAGCCTGATAAAAGAGACAGGCAGAGATTGTTGAAGATATTCACGCATATCACCCATCTGAGCAAGTGTGATTCCACGATGGTAAAATTAAAATTTCAACACCAGAAAGTTTGTTTGGCAATGTTTAAGAATGATCAAGTTTGAAAAATTCATTATCTCCTGCCTTTATCTGCTGTCATTTGGTAGGCAAATATCCCGCTGGTAAGTGTATTGAATTCATTGCCAATTACCTTGGCAGATCTCTCAGGGGAGAGAGTAACACACACTGTTCAATCCAGATTTTTCAATTTAACTGCAGCATGGCTTATTATTATTCTCTTTACAAAGTCTGCACCAAACCCTTTGATTTATGCATTTTCCCCCCTAAGAATCTGTAGTGAAGATAAATCTCTGTCCCCCGTACTTCTATAGAATTTAGAGACAGGCCCTGCGGCCCACCGAGCCCGGGCTGACCAGTGATCACCCCGCACGCCAGCAGTGTTCCGGAGGGTTCCGGAGTGCTGAGACCGCCGACTCCAACGTCGCGGAGCTGGGGGTCTGTGGAGCGCCCAGCTGCGGGCGGCGGCGCTGAACTCTAAACGCGGCGGAGCCTGGGATCTCTCGCCGAGATCGCCAGCGGCGGAGCTCCGACCGGCGCGGTCGCCGGGGAGGAAGCGGCCGTTCCAGACACTCCAGGCCGCTGAGAGGGTTCTCCCGTCGCCGGAGCTCCATCACCCGGCGAAGAAGGGCCTGGAACATCGGCCCCCGTAGGGGCGACTGCGGGGCCTCAATAGGCCCGACTATGGGTGAACGGGGGACGGGACTGGACTTTGCTGCCTTCCCCACAGTGGGAACCATTGGGGGGGGGATGTTTTTATGTTTATTGTTAAATTCTTTAATGTTGTGTCTTATTTTTATTGGTGAGCTGCAATGTCAAGTCATATTTCACTGCGCCAGTTAGTGTATGTGATAATAAATGTCCTTGGTAGACAAAAGTGCTGGTGAAAGTCAGCAGGTGCTGCAGCATCTATGGAGCAAAGGAAATGGGCAACGTTTCAGGCCGTAACCCTTCCCAAACGTCGCCTATTTCCTTCGCTCCATAGATGCAGCTGCACCCGCTGAGTTTCACCAGCACTTTTGTCTACTTTCGATTTTCCAGCATCTGCAGTTCCTTCTTAAATAAATGTCCGTTGTCCTTGTCCTTTGTCCTATCCTACACACCAAGGGACAATTGACAATTCTTTTACCAAAGCCAATTAACCTACAAACCTGGACAGGCACAAAAAGCTGGAGTAACATTACGGGCCGGACAGCATCTCCGGAGAAAAGGAATAGGTGACGTCTTGGGTGGAGACCCTTCTTCGTCTGCAGACGGGTCTCCACCCGAAACATCACTTATTTCTCCTCTCCAGAGATGCTGTCTGACCCGCCGAGTTACTCCAGCTTTTTGTGTCTATCTTTGGTTGGAACCAGCACCTGCAGTTCCTTCCCACACATTTAACCAAGACGTCTTTGGAGTGTGGGAGGAAACCGGAGCACCCGGAGGAAACCCACGTGGTCACGGGGAGAACGTGCAGGCTCCGTGCAGACTGCGCCCCGAGGCAGGATGGGACCCGGTTGCCTGGTGCTGCGAGGCAGCAACTCTACCACTGCGCCACCGTGCCGCTGGTGAGATTTCCGACAGTGCAACCTTGATCAAAACACAGAGTACATGAGGATCTCAGCGGGTCAGGCAGCATCTGTGGAGGGAATGTGGTGCCTGGCCATTCCCTCCACAAATGCTGCCTGACCCGCTGAGTTCCTCCAGCATTCTGTGCAATGTATCGTGGCTTTTTGAGATGCTACCTTCATGCATTTGCTGTTTTATTCCAGTGCTCAAGTGGTTTGGTCAGAGTTTAGTTTCGTTTCGAGATACAGCGCGGAAACAGACCCTTCGGCCCCCCGAGTCTGCGCCGACCAGCGATCCCCGCACACCAACATGACCCTACACACACTAGGGATAATTTACACTTACACCAAGCCAATCGACCTGCAAACCTGCACGTCTTTTGAGTGCGGGAGGAAACCGAAGATCTGGGAGAAAACCCACGCAGGTCACGGGGGAAATGTACAAACTCCGTACAGACAGCACCCGTAGTTGGGATTGAACCCAGGGTCTCCGGCGCTGCATTCGCTGTAAGGCGGCAACTCTACCGCTTTGGTGGAATGGAGATTGTGCCCTTCGAGCCAGCACAGACGCCATTCTCTGTGATCATGGCTGATCATCCCCAATCAGTACCCCGTTCCTGCCTTCTCCCCATATCCCCTGACTCCGCTATCTTCAAGAACCCTATCTAGCTCTCTCTTGAAAGTATCCAGAGAACCTGCCTCCACCGCCCTCTGAGGCAGAGAATTCCACACTCACAACTATCTGTGTGAAAAAGTGTTTGCTCATCTCTGTTCTAAATGCCTTACCCTTTATTCTTAAACTGTGGCCCCCTGGTTCTGGACTCCCCCAACATCGGGAACATGTTCCCTGCCTCTAGTCTGTCCAAAACCTTAATAAACTTATATGGTTTCAATAAGATCCCCTCTCATCCTTCTAAACTCCAGAGTATACAAGCCCAGCCGCTCCATTCTCTCAGCATATGACAGTCCCGCCATCTTGTGAACCTACGCTGCACTCCCTCAATAGCAAGAATGCCCTTCCTCAAATTTGGAGACCAAAACCGCACACAATACTCCTGGTGCCTGTAATTAAGCTGCGTGGATTAATCTGCAATATATATAAAGAAATTCTAAGTCAATTAAATTTGTTGGATTAGACAAAGCAGCTTGATAGTTTATTCAATGTCGGACAACAGAAGACACAACTATAATTTAACTTTGTCTCATTTTCTAATATTTTTTCCCAATCTCCTGCCGCAAAATCTAAGCGATAGATTTTATTATTATATCTGAGTCCATCCTCAAACTAGCTGTATCAAACTAATTTAAACATAACATGTAATTAACTGCTGTTATTACCAGTTTTGTCTCAAATAATTGCCATGTGTGGACAGCTACAATCTCACGGGCTTGTTCTTAGATATATCAAAATGTCAAGCCATGTATCTGGAAACTGAATTAATTTTATGATGTACTCAATTATTTTAAAGTTATTATTGAACTGCCTGAATGATTTTTTTTCGAGAAGGCTGTAATTTTCAGTTATCTGCAACGATCTTATCAAAATTCGGTCTTCATTCAATTTCAAGATTTTCTGTCTACTAAGTTTATAGTTTGGTTTAGTTGAGAGATACGGCGCGGAAACAGCCCACCGAGCCCGTGCCGGCCAGCGTTTCCCCGCACACTAGCGCTGTGCGACTTACCGGGCTGTCACGGTGTGGCGCAGCGGGTAGAGTCGCTGCCTTACAGCGAATGCAGCGCCGGGTTCGATCCCGGCTACGGGCGCTTGTCTGTACGGAGTTTGTACCTTCTCCCCGTGGCCTGCCTGGGCTTTCTCCGAGATCTTCGGTTTCCTCCCACATTCGCAAGACGTACATGTTTGTAGGCTAATCGGCTTGGTAAATGTAAAAATTGTCCCTCGAGTGTGTAGGATGGTGTGTTAAAGTGCGGGGATCGCTGGTCGGCGCGGACCCGGTGGGCCGAAGGGCCTGTTTCCGCGCTGTCTCTCTAAACTAAACTAAACGAAACACTGTCCTCCACACACTAGGGACAATTTTACATTTGTAGCCAATTGGCCTACAAACCTGCACGTCTTCGGAGTGTGGGAAGGAAATTAAGATCTCGGAGAAAACCCTCGCAGGTCACGGGGAGAGCGTGCAAACTCCGTGCCGACAGCACCCGGAGTCAGGATCGAACCCGGGTCCTCAGCGCTGCAAGGCAGCAACTCTACCCGCTGCGCCACCGTGCCCGCCCCATTTTTATGGTGGAATTAACCCTGATTCGTCAACGGGAGGTAGACATCAGCCAGAAAGTGGCAGAAGTGCCATGCAAGTCTGAGAGGTTGTGAGCGAGGGGTCATTGCAGGGTCCACCGCCCATTCATGCAGTTTTGTTTAAGGTAGACAAAAATGCTGGAGAAACTCAGCGGGTGAGGCAGCATCTATGGAGCGACGGAATGGGTGACGTTTCGGGTCGAGACGTTTCTTCAGACTGATGTCGGGCGGGGTGGGGGGCGGGAAAAAGAAAGGAAGAGGCGGAGACAGTGGGCTGTGGGAGAGCTGGGAAGGGGAGGGGAAGGCGGGAGAAAGCAAGGACTACCTGAAATTGTTCATACCGCTGGGGTGTAAACTACCCAAACGAAATATGAGGTGCTGCTCCTCCAATTTGCGGTGGTGCTCACTCTGGCCATGGAGGAGGCCCAGGATAGAAAGGTCGGATTCGGAATGGGAGGGGGAGTTGAAGTGCTGGGCCACCGGGAGATCAGGTTGGTTATTGCGAACCGAGCAGAGGTGTTGGTCTCACCGATGTCGAGCAGTTGCCTCCTGGAGCAGCGGATGCAATAGATGATACACAAAAGGCTGGAGAAACTCAGCGGGTGCAGCAGCATCTAAGGAGCGAAGGAGATAGGCGACGTTTCGGGCCGAAACCCTTCTTCAATAGATGAGGTTGGAGGAGGTGCAGCTGAACCTCTGCCTCACCTGGAAATACTGCTTGGGTCCTTGGATGGAGTCGGGGGGGGGGGAATATAAAGCGACAAGTGTAGCATTTCCTGCGGTTGCTAGGGAAAGTACCGGGTGAGGGGGTGATTTGGTGGGAAGGGACGAATTGACCAGGGATAGTTTAGTTTAGTTCAGTGTAGTTTATTGTCACGTGTACCGAGGTACAGTGAAAAGCTTTTGTTTTTCTGGCAACTAGTGACCTGGCACCTTCTTTAACCCGCTTTAAACGGGAAAGCGCACTTGAAATCAAAGATCCTACAGCGGAGCAAGATGGTCCACTCGACGAAAAGGCCGGAGTACGGTCATGGGCAGGTTCGTGGGTGATTTTCGGCCCCATTTCCGTAACCGGCTTCCGTCTCCGCACCAAAGATCCCGTAGGATACTAGTGCGGAGACGGAAGCCGGTTACGGAAACATCCTCGTAAAAATCAAGGTTCTTTGGTAAAATTCTACTCCTCATTTTCAGAATTATAAGTTATTAACACAAACTGTTCCCCGCAACGTTGATTACACTGCGAGAGGGATATACAAAGTCGGGTCGGGTTACTGAAATGGCCGAAGCAAAGGCCCACGTTCCGCTCCGTTGCGCACTACACGTCAGCCCGTTGGATTTAGCAGGAGTGCGCTATCTTGCTCCGCTATAGGATCTTTGCGTGAAATCCTCCCCAGGTTGTGTCGCCCGGGCCGGCTGAGACGTCCACTCTCGACCTCTCCGGGACTCCCGTGGCCGATCGGCTGGTGGAATTGTCCCCCCTGCGGCCGGTGCTCTGGAACTCCGACCAGGCCGGAGCCGGCAGATCCGTCCCCACGGCCGACTTCCGACTTTGCGGCACCGGTATCCGTCCCTTGGTGGCCTAGACGGAACGTTCCGGTACTGGCGGACTCCACTCGGAGGCCGCGACCACAGTTGGTCCGTCAAAACGGATAATCCGGAGAAGGCTCTGGAAAGTATGTGGACTTTCAGAAAGCATTTGATAAGGTCCCACATAGGAGATTAGTGGACAGAATTAGGGCACATGGTATTGGGGGTAGAGTGCTGACATGGATAGAGAAGTGGTTGGCAGACAGGAAACAGAGAGTAGGGATTAACGGGTCCCTTTCAGAATGGCAGGCAGTGACTAGTGGGGTACCGCAAGGCTCGGTGCTGGGACCGCAGCTATTTACAATATACATCAATGATTTGGATGAAGGGATTCAAAGTAACATTAGCAAATTTGCAGATGGCACAAAGCTGGGTGGCAGTGTGAACTGTGAGGAGGATGCTATGGGAATGCAGGGTGACTTGGACAGGTTGGGGGAGTGGGCAGATGCATGGCAGATGAAATTATTGAGGATAAATGTGAGGTTATCCACTTTGGTAGCAAAAACAGGAAGGCAGATTACTATCTAAATGGCGTCAAGTTGGGAAAAGGGGAAGTACAATGGGATCTGGGGGTCCTTGTACATCAGTCTATGAAAGTAAGCATGCAGGTACAGCAGGCAGTGAAGAAAGCGAATGGCATGTTGGCCTTTATAACAAGAGGAATCGAATATAGGAGCAAAGAGGTCCTTCTGCAGTTGTACAGGGCCCTAGTGAGACCACACCTAGAGTATTGTCTGCAGTTTTGGTCTCCTAATTTGAGGAAGGATATTCTTGCTGTTGAGGGAGTGCAGCGTAGGTTTACAAGGTTAATTCCCGGGATGGCGGGACTGTCATTTGCTGAGAAAATGGAGCGGCTGGGCTTGTACACTCTGGAGATTAGGAGGATGAGAGGAGATCTTATTGAAACATATAAGATTGTTAAGGGCTTGGACACGCTAGAGGCAGGAAACTTGTTCCCGATGTTGGGGGAGTCCAGAACCAGGGGCCACAGTTTAAGAATAAGGAGTAAGCCATTTTGAACGGAGATGAGGAAACATGTTTTCACGCAGAGAGTGGTGAGTCTGTGGAATTCTCTGCCTCAGAGGGCGGTGGAGGCCGGTTCTCTGGATACTTTCAAGAGAGAGCTAGATAGGGCTCTTAAGGATAGTGGAGTCAGAGGATATGGGGAGAAGGCAGGAACGGGATACTGTTTGGGGATGATCAGCCATGATCACAGTGAATGGCGGTGCTGGCTCGAAGGGCCGAATGGCCTACTACTGCACCTATTGTCTATCGTCTATAGCTGAAAACATAGAACATAGAACAGTACAACTGAGGAACGGGCCCTTGGGCCCACAATGTCCGTGCCAAGCACGACGGCAAGTTAAACTGATCTCATCTGCCAGCGTGTGATCCGTGTCCCTCCATTCCCAGCTCTTCCATGAGCCTATCTAACAGCCTCTTAGATGCCACCACCGTATCTGCCGTTGTGTCCTCTTGCGGAAAGATAAGAGTTGGCCGTGGCAGCGTGTTCGGCACCGGCATTGTGGGCTGAAGGGCCTGTCCTTGTGCCGTCCTGTTCTGCGGTCTACGGTGCGAGGGCAGTGTTGATTTGCCTTCCTCCAACGCAAGCTTTGATGCAGCGGGCTATTTCAGCGGAGCGCTGAATTGTCATCCTTTTGAGGCTGGGGTCGAAATGAAGCCTCGTCGACCAAGATGCCCCTACCCACAACTCCACAGAATACCACGAGAGTTTCATACATAGGCCAATATACTCACAGCCAGTATTACCGCATCTAATCTTTAGTCTGCATGTATCTAATTCATTGAATTTAATTTCCCCAGCTGCTGCTGTTGGTTTCAAGACTCAGCATTGTTGTAATGGGAAGTTTAAGAAACATTTAAAATATTACCCAGGTAGTGTGGCTTCCCTGCGATAATTCCTGGACAGGACATAAAAATCTATGTGAGATCTCTGTTAAGAATTACTATCTTTAATGGATTATTATTAACAAGTTTCATTATCGTTTAATCAATAAATTCAGCTTGCGTTCATTTTTCATCAGAGGCGGTTTCCAAAGTAGTGCAGAGCATCCACGCTCGATCTTATCTGGGGAAGCGCACACTCCAGCAAAATGCACGTTGCAACACAGCCCTTATGCTGACTCTGATGGGTGGCGGTGGAAAGTGTTTTAGCGCTGAGTCTGTCCGGGGACCAGGCTCGATTTTGCCCCCCAGTTTATTCCAACGTGCGGCAATCTCGGGAAACACGCGGGAATCAAAACGCTACAGAGAGTGGGGGGGAGAGAGAGAGAGATATTATGAGAATGGGAGAGAGTGAGAAAGAGACACAGAGAGAGAGAGAGAGAGAGAGAGAGAGTCAGAGAAAGAGAGAGAAAGAGAGCAAACAGAGAGAGAGATAAAGAGAGTGAGAGAGAGAGAAAGAGAGAGAGAGAGAAAGAGAGAGAGGAGAGAGAGAGAGAGAGAGAGAGAGAGAGAGAGAGAGAGAGAGAGAGAGAGAGAGAGAGAGAAAGAGAGAGAGAAAGAGAGAGAGAGCGAGAGAGAGAGAGAAAAAGAGAAAGATAGCGAGAGCGAGAGAGAGAGAGAGTGAGAGAGAAATAAAGAGAGACAAAGAGAAAGAGAGAGAGAGAGATAGAGATAAAGAGAGGGAAAGAGAGCAAGAGAAAGAGAGAGAGAGAGAGACAAAGAGAGCGAGAGAGAGAGCGAGAGAGAGAGGGAGCGAGAGAGAGAGAGAGAGAGAGAGAGAGAGAGGGAGCTAGAGAGAGAGCGAGCGAGAAGCCAGTGACTGCTTTGCTGTTGTGATTCTGCGAGCAGCTTGGACAATTTTGAGAAAAATAAGCTCAATTTGACAAAAGCGATAATGCCGGAGGAGTAATGAAGGCCAGAGCCTGGAGCCTGCAGCAGGGCGCGCCTGCTTGGAATACTGAAACGGACCCAAATGCTCTGGGGAGCGGAGGAAACTCGGGCTAAAATGAGGGAGGGCCAGAGATAGTGGGATGCAAGGAGACAGAACCTCCCAGCCAAGCACAGCGCAAGCTGAGCCTCCACAGTCATCATATTCTTTGACATCCATCCAACGACAATCTCAGCAGCAGCAGCAGCAGCTAAAGTCAAGCAGGGGATGCATTCTGAATGAGTTTCCTCCGACATCGATTTGCTTAAGAAAGAACTTAAGAGTGGCGATTTGCTTAAGAAAGAACTGCAGATGCTGGAAAAATATCGAAGGCAGACATAAATGCTGCAGAAACTCAGCGGGTGAGGCAGCATCTATGGAGCGAAGGAATAGGTGATGTCTCGACCCGAAACGTCACCTATTTCCTTCGCTCCATAGATGCTGCCTCACCCGCTGAGTTTCTCCAGCATTTTTGTCCATTCTTAAACTGTGGCCCCCTGGTTCTGGACTCCCCCAACATGGGGAACTTTGTTCCTGCATCTGGCCTGTCCAATCCCTGAAGAATGTTATATGTTTCTGAAGGAACATTCCTTGGAACCATACAGCCTGTTTCTCCAGCATTGTTTGTCCACCTTCCAGCGGGGGTTTGCTATTCACTGCACAGACTGCCAGTACTAAGGTCCCTGGGCCAAAGATAAATGCAATGCAATTTCTCCGCTCATTAGGGCGAGCGATGTCAACGTTGAGAGTGGAGCTCTTTGCATGTTTGCGGCTGCTGTCGGCATTGATACTGTCCAAGGTCATGTTGGGTATGATACTTGGGCAAGGGTGTATCGCGTGTCTGTTTTCATGGCAAGACCCACCGGCCACAACACACCTCCTTCACTGTACACTGACAGAGTGACAGTAGACAATAGACAATAGGTGCAGGAGTAGGTCATTCGGCCCTTCGAGCCAGCCCCGCCATTCAACGTGATCATGGCTGATCATCCCCAATCAGTACCCCATTCCTGCCTTCTCCCCATATCCCCAGACTCCGCTATCTTTAAGAGCCCTATCTAGCTCTCTCTTGAAAGCATCCAGAGAACCTGCCTCCACCGCCCTGTGAGGCAGAGAATTCCACAGACTCACAACCCTCTGAGTGAAAAAGTATTTCCTCGTCTCTGTTCTACATGGTTTACCCCTTATTCTTAAACTGTGGCCCCTGGTTCTGGACTCCCCCAACATCGGGAACGTTTCCTGCCTCTAGTGTGTCCAGACCCTTAACTATCTCGCTCTCTCTTGAAAGCATCCAGAGAATCCAGAGAAAGCATCCAGCATAAGAGGGAGACAGATGTGGCCCTTGTGGCTAAAGGGATCAGGGGGTACGGAAAAAAGGCAGGTACAGGATACTGAATTGGATGATCAGCCATGATCACATTGAATGGCGGTGCTGGCTCGAAGGGCCGAATGGCCTACTCCTGCACCTATTTTCTATGATTCTATGATTCTACGAACCGCCCTCTGAGGCAGAGAATTCCACAGACTCACCACTCTCTGCATGAAAAAGTGTTTCCTCGTCTCCGTTCTAAATGGCTTACCCCTTATTCTTAAACTGTGGCCCCTGGTTCTGGACTCCCCCAACATCGGGAACATGTTTCCTGCCTCTAGCGTGTCAAAACCTTAATAATCTTATCGGTTTCAATAAGATTCCCTCTCATCCTTCTAAACTCCAGAGTATACAAGTCCAGCCGCTCCATTCTCTCAGCTGATGACAGTCCCGCCATCCCGGGAATTAGTGTGCTTGCAAACAGCTCAGGCCTAGCTCTGTTGTGGAGGCCAAGTCAATGGGGCTGAGACTCAGGCTGCCAACTTCCGCAATTCCCAAAGAGACAAAAGCTCAAACTTCGGGACAAATTCCCAACGGCAATTCATTGACCGACTCAGCTGTGGTTGGGTGAATGATGAGTTGGCCCGGGTGCTGGACTGTTCCCGATGTTGGGGGGAGTCCAGAACCAGGGGCCACAGTTCAAGAATAAGGGGTATGCCATTTAGAACGGAGACGATGAAACATTTTTTCCCACAGAGGGTGGTGAGTCTGTGGAATTCTCTGCCTCAGAGGGCGGTGGAGGCAGGTTCTCTGGATACTTTGAAGAGAGAGCTAGATAGGGCTCTTAAAAATAGCGGAGTCAGGGGATACAGGGAGAAGGCAGGAATGGGGTACTGATTGGGGATGATCAGCCATGATCACATTGAATGGCGGTGCTGGCTCGAAGGGCCGAATGGTCGACTCCTGCACCTATTGTCTGTTGTCTATTGCCAAAAAGCCCAGCCAGTGAACCAGCTGAGGAGTTCAGGCCCGGGCCGCGCGAAGTCGTGCGCGGAAGAAGAAAGAAAGAGGAGGAGCCGGAGGGCTGAGGGAGAGCTGGGAAGGGGAGGAGACAGCAAGGGCTTCCTGAAATTGGACAAGTCAATGTTCAGGCCACTGGGATGCAGACTGCCCAAGCGGAATATGAGTGCCGTCAAATACGGGACAAGGGCGGTCCCGTACGGGACAACCCAATTTAGCCCAAAATACGGGATGTCCCGGCTAATACGGGGCAGTTGGCAACTCGAGCTGAGACATTGGTGGTAGATGGCGTGAATGCTCAGAGTCTTCTACCAAGAGTAGGGGATGATGAAGCAGAGGGCAGAGGGTTCAGGCGAGGGGTGCAAAGACTTAACAGGAACCTGAGTGGCAACCTTTTCACACACAGGTGGTGGGTGTATGGAACGAGCTGCCAGAGGAGGTAGTTGAGGCAGGTCCCACAACACCATTGAAAGGGCATTTGGGGCGGGAAGGCACAACATGCTGGAGTAACTCAGCGGGGCAGGCAGGCAGCATCTCTGGAGAGAAGGAATGGGTGGCGTTTCGGGTCGAGACCCTTCTCCAGTCTTGGGACAGGTACATGGATAGGAACCGGTTTAGAGGGATATGGGCTAATCACAGGCCGGTTGGACCAGTCGTGGATACAGCACGGAAACAGACCCTTCGGCCCAACTTGCCCATGCCGACCAACATGCCCCAGGTGGCATGAGCAAGCTGGGCCAAAGGGTCTGTTTCCTGTGCTGTATCACACCACGACTGTCGTCATTGGCTTATCCCTTATTTTGAGACCATTTGTACACTTGTCTCAGTGCGACATCTGTGTGGCGATGAGTTACAAAGATTTATCACAGTCTGGGTGAAAAAGAAATCTTCTCATCTCTGCCTTGCATGGCTAGCTTCTTCTTTTGCCTTGAGATTTATCTGCTGGGCTCTGTGTGTGTGACATTTATATGCGAGAAACAGGGCAATCTTTCAGACTGGGCGCCAAACATTCATCCACAGAATGCAATTGGAAAATGTCCTGTTCTAAATTGGTCTTTGTCTCTCGTTTGGCAGCTTTGATAGCGCACGACAGCGCAGTTCGGGTAGACGCACAGAGTCCCTTGCCCCGAGTAAGCGAATCGAGGACCAGAGGGCATAGGTTTAAGGTGAAGTGGGAAAGGTTTCCTAGGCATTCAAGAAACACTTGTTCTCACAAAGGGTGGTGGGTGCACGGAGCGAGCTGCCGGAGGAAGTAGTTGAGGCTGGGACTATCGCAATGTTATGTCATAAGGTCATAAGGAATAGGAGTAGAATTGGGCCATGCAATAGACAATAGACAATAGGTGCAGGAGGAGGCCATTCGGCCCTTCGAGCCAGCACCGCCATTCAATGTGATCATGGCTGATCATCCCCAATCAGTACCCCGTTCCTGCCTTCTCCCCATATCCCCTGACTCCGCTGTTTTTAAGAGCCCCATCTAGCTCTCTCTTGAAAGCATCCAGAGAACCGGCCTCCACCGCCCTCTGAGGCAGAGAATTCCACAGACTCACAACTGAGAAAACATGTTTCCTCATCTCCGTTCTAAATGGCTTACCCCTTATTCTTAAACTGTGGCCCCTGGTTCTGGACTCCCCCAACATCGGGAACATGTTTCCTGCCTCTAGCGTGTCCAAACCCTTAATAATCTTGTATGTTTCAATAAGATCCCCTCTCATCCTTCTAAACTCCAGTGAATACAAGCCCAGCCGCTCCATTCTTTCATCATACGTCAGCCCCTCCATCCTGGGAATGAACCTGGTGAATCTACGCTGCTCTCCCACAATAGCAATAATGTCCTTCCTCAAATAAGGAGACCAAAATTGTGCACAATACTCCAGGTGCGGTCTCCCCAGGGCCCTGTACAACTGCATCAAACCACATCAGTTAGTTTAGTTTAGAGTCAGGGTGCGGAAACAGGCCCTTTGTCCCACCAAGTCCGCAACGAATAAGAAAGGAAGATGAGAAGGAATTCCTTTGGGGGGGGGGGGGGGTGGTGAATCTGTGGAGGCCAAGTCAGTTTTAGCCTTGATGGGCTGAATGGCCTAGTTCTGCTCCTCAAACTTATGAACTGATGGACTCATTCTATCCCACGCACGAGGGACAATTTACAGAATCCAATTAACCTACAAACCTGCACGCCTTTGCAAACGGTGTGAGAGATTGAGTGGGCGAACGAGAGTTTGCTGGAGCCTCACCGCCATGATCATGAGATTGACCCTTAGGCATATAGCACGGGGGCAGAGCGAGACTGTGTGAAGAAAGTCAAACCCCCTTATCAGCTGCAGAACAATCGCAGCCGAGGTCAGGATCGAACCCGTCTGTCCCTGGCGCTGTGCGTCTGCCGCTGTGTCGCCATCCGCTCCCGCCTGAGCTCGTGCCGCTGCGCAGCTGCTAAAGATGATAAGATGACAAGCGATGGGAGCAGAAATCAATTCAATTCAATTCAACTTTAATGGCAAGCGTGGGTACAACGAAATGCAGTTTAGCGTCAGTTCGTGGTAATAGCAATATAGAAATAAATACAGAATGCAGACAATGTGGACGGAGAGACTGGAGAAATCTATCGGCGGGACTCTGAGTTCAGCAGTGTGATGGTGTTGTTGTGGAAGCTACTCCTCATCCTGTGGTGCGGGACCTGAGGCTCCTGTACCGCCTCCCGGATGGTAGGAGGGCAAACAGTCCATGGTTAGAGTGGGAGGGGTCTTTGATGATCTTCCCGGCCCGTCTCAGACACCGTTTTCGGTGGAGGGCATCCATGGCAGGGAGCTGGGGCATCGATGATGTGCTGGGCGGTTTTCACCACCCGTTGTAGTGCCTTCCTGTCTGCTACGGTGCAACTGCTGTACCAGACCGTAAAGCAGCTGGTCAGATGCTTTCATTGGTACATTGGTAGAAGTTGGTCAGGATCTGGGGGGACAGGTGGGCCTTTTTGAGCCTCCTCAGGAAGTAAAGGCGCTGCTGCGCCTTTTTGATCAGCTTGGGGGTGTTGAGGGACCAGGACAGATCCTCCGAGATGTGTGCCCCGAGGAATTTGTGGTTGGAGACCCGCTCCACCTCAGTCCCGTTTATATGGATGGGGGTGTGTCTGCCCCCTCTGTTCTTTCTAAAGTCAACAATGATTTCCTTCGTCTTCTGGGAGTTGAGGACGAGGTTATTGTTGGCACACCAGGTTGTCAGGTGCTGGGCCTCCTCCCTGTAGGTTGACTCCTCGTTGCCACTGATCAGAAATAGGCCATTCGGCCCATCGAGGCTTCTGTGCCTTAAAAGCATCCATGACTTGGCCTTCACAGATTCACCACCCTCTGACCAAAGGAATTCCTTCTCATCTCCTACTCCGCCATTCAATCATGGCTGATCTATCTCACCCCCCCCAACCCCATTCTCCTGCCTTCTCGCCATGACCTCTGACATCCGTACTAATCGAGTATATGTGTGGGACTTGGGCATGGCTGTGTTGTAGCAGGGCATCCAGGCACGTCAGCAGTGAGATCATGACCAGGCTGGTGGCGTTTGATTGATCCCTGGGATGGCGGGACGGTCATACGAGGAAAGATTGAAAAGACTAGGCATGTATTCACTGGGGTTTAGAAGGATGAGGGGGGGGGGATCTTATAGAAACATATAAAATTATAAAAGGACTGGAAAGCGAGATGCAGGAAAAATGTTCCCAATGTTGGGCGAGTCCAGAACCAGGGGCCACAGTCTTAGAATAAAGGGGAGGTCATTTAAGACTGAGGTGAAAAAAAAACCTTTTCACCCAGAGAGTTGTGAATTTGTGGAATTCCCTGCCACAGAGGGCAGTGGAGGCCAAGTCACTGGATGGATTTAAGAGAGAGTTAGATAGAGCTCCAGGGGCTAGTGGAGTCAGGGGATATGGGGAGAAGGCAGGCACGGGTTATTGATTGGGGACGATCAGCCATGATCAGAATGAATGGCGGTGCTGGCTCGAAGGGCTGAATGGCCTCCTCCTGCGCTTATTTTCTATGTTTCTATGATGAACGGTGAGTCTGTGGAATTCTCTGCCACAGAAGGTAGTTGAGGCCACTTCATTGGCTATATTTAAGAGGGAGTTGGATGTGGCCCTTGTGGCTAGAGGGATCAGGGGGTATGGAGAGAAGGCAGGTACAGGATACTGAGTTGGATGATCAGCCACGATCATATTGAATGGCGGTGCAGGCTCGAAGGGCCGAATGGCCTGCTGCTGCACCTATTGTCTATGTTTCTATGATGATTATTGGCCGGGAAACCCTGGAAAGTTTTCTCTGAAACTGCATCACTGTGACCTTCCCCTGCCTGCCTGGGAGAAGGGGGGGGGGGGGGCAGGGGGGGCTCTGTCAGACAGACGTGTATGCATTGACGCCGGGACAGGTCTCCGGGGGGCGATGGCAGCACGCCAGCACCTTAATTCGAGTCACCATTCCGAGCGCGAGCTGGCGTAACAGGAGGTGACAGGCAATTTGAGCGCAGGAGAATTGACTCTGACTCTGTGCGACATGCAGCCGTGTTCTCTGAAACCAGATAGGAATGGGCGGTGAAGGAGGCAGCTCGCCTGCTCGACTCCGTGTAGCCCCGCCGTTGATGAGTTCAGCTGCGGGGGGGGGGGGGGGGGGGGCTCCAACCCATGAGATCAGGTTCAGCTAACCCAGGACTTTGTGCCACTTCATTCCTCTTCCTGTAACTCACCGTTCTACGGGACGTCGGATAACAAAGTGCAGAAACGAAACTCTCCTCTCTCTCTCAGGAGAAACTCAGCGGACCGCAACCGGGAAGGAAACGTTTCGGGTCGCAACCGGGAGGGAAATAGGCGACGTTTCGGGCCGAAACCCGGAAGGGTTTCGGGCCGAAACCCGGAAGGGTTTCGGCCCGAAACGTCGCCTATTTCCTTTGTGCCCCGCTGAGTTTCTCCAGCAATTTTGTCTACCTTCGATTTTCCAGCATCTGCAGTCCCTTCTTGAACTCTCCTCTCTCTCTCGCTCGTTCGGATTAACTGAATTGATTGAAAGATGGATACCCCCGTGGTCCACCGATCCCACGCCAACCGTCGATCGCCCGTCACGCTGTAGACAATAGACAATGGGAGCAGGAGCAGGCCATTCGGCCCTTCGAGCCATTCAATGTGATCAATGGCTGATCGTCCCCAATCACTACCCCCGTTCCTGCCTTCTCCCCATATCCCCAGACTCCGCTATCTTTTAAGAGCCCTGTCCAGCTCTCTCTTGAAAGCATCGAGAGAAAACCGGCCCCCACCGCCCTCTGAGGCAGAGGATTCCACGGATGGTGTTATTCCACCCGGAGAAAGCCCACGCGGCCACAGGGGTAAACGTGCAAACTCCGTACAGGCAGCACCTGTGGTCAGGATTGAACCCGGCTCACTGGCGCTGTGAGGCAGCGACTCTACCGCTGCGCCACGGATGGAAACGTACCTTTAATACAACTTAAATGACGGCACAGTGGCAGCAGTAAGGATGCTGCCTTACAGCACTAACTTCGCCCGAGACCCCGGCTCGATCCCGGCTACGGGTGCTGTCTGTGCGGAGCTTGCAAGTTCTCCCCGTGATCTCCGTGGGTTTTCCCCGAGCCCTTTGGTTTCCTCCAACACTCCCAACAGTGTTTTGATAGGTTGGCTCGGTGTAAATGGCTTAGTGCAAATGTAAGATTGTTAAGGGCTTGGACACGCTAGAGGCAGGAAACGTGTTCCCGATGTTGGGGGAGTCCAGAACCAGGGGCCACAGTTTAAGAATAAAGAGTAAGCTTTTTAGAACGGAGACGAGGAAACACTTTTTCACACAGAGCGTGGTGAGTCTGTGGAATTCTCTGCCTCAGAGGGCGGTGGAGGCCGGTTCTCTGGATGCTTTCAAGAGAGAGCTAGATAGGGCTCTTAAAGATAGCGGAGTCAGGGGATATGGGGAGAAGGCAGGAACGGGGTACTGATTGGGGATGATCAGCCATGATCACATTGAATGGCGGTGGTGGCTCGAAGGGCCGAATGGCCTACTCCTGCACCTATTGTCTATTGTCTATTATTGTCTAAATGTAAAAAAAAACTGTCCCTATCTTGCGCAGGATAGTGTCAATATGCGGGGATCGCTGGTCGGCACGGACCCAGTGGGCCGAAGGGCCTGTTCCGTGCTGTAGCTCGCAACTAAACTACACTGCAGACGCAAAGATTTTGAAATGCCGATATTTCCTTTGGCGAACTTCAAAACTGACAAAGTGGTCTCGTTTTCCCTGTCTTCATTTTAGGCATCATCGGATAGAATGGAGCGCTGATGTCAAGGAAGGGAGAGGCTGGAAGGGAGATGGTGCTGGCCTTCCTACGAGGTGGCAGGCACGTCCCTCCTGTAACATCGCTGGCACTCACATTGTGATGGTGACAACAGTATCACCCAGCTTTGGTCTGACAAAGAGATAATTGCCAAATTAAACGCTTTGTCCCCTTGTTCAGATAGCGGCTGCTGTCAAAAGGGATTTGCGCAGAGCCGAGGATGCTCTGTGGGAGTTTGTGGAGGTGTCAGCTGGGCAGGCTTCGATACTGTAGAAACATAGAAACCTGGACAATAGATGCAGGAGTGGGCCATTCGGCCCTTCGAGCCAGCACCGCCATTCAATGAGATCATCAGTGATCATCAGTACCCCGTTCCTGCCTTCTCCCCATATCCCTTGATTCCGTTAGCCCCGAGAGCTCTATCTAACTCTCTCTTGAAAACATCCAGTAAATCGGCCTCCACTGCCTTCTGTGGCAAAGAATTCCGCAGATTCACAAATCTCTGTGTGAACATGTTTTCCTCATCTCAGTCCTAAATGGCCGACCCCTTATTCTTAAACTGTGACCCCTGGCCTCCACTGCCTTCTGAGTGAATCTGAGTGAATCCACTCTGGGTGATTTTTTTTTTAAATGGCCTATTCTTAATCTGTTTAAGAATAGAACTGCAGATGCTGGAAAGATCGAAGGTAGACAAAAATGCTGGTTTTGGGTCGAGACGTCACCTATTCCTTTGCTCCATAGATGCTGCCTCACCCGCTGAGTTTCTCCAGCATTTTTGTCTGTTCTTAAACTGTGACCCCTGGTTCTTGACTCCCCCAACATCGGGAACATTTTTCCTGCATCTAGCCTGTCCAATCCCTTAAGAATGTTATATGTTTCTGTAAGATCAGCGCGGAGGCGAGGATGCTTTTGTGGGAGTTTTTGTGGGATGCTTTTGTGGGATTACTCACGAGCACACGGGCGACGCCCTGGCGACATGTCGCGGGGTGAAGCCCGTATGGTCGCGAGTAGTCGCCCATAGAGCCGTACCTTGTTCTGGTCGCCGCTGGATTTTCTACATGTTGAACATTTTCCGGCAAGTCTCCGAAAAAGTCGCGTAAGTGGGACAGGCCCATAAGTCTGGAAGACATCAGGATCATCTGGGCCCAAGTGTATTTCTCCAATAACCAGTCTGACAAATATACGATGATCGTAATTACGGGACTAAATGAGCACACGGTGTTTCTCAGCCTGTGTCGGAGCCCGTTAATGATGTTATTGCCGATTGGAAACGAAAGACGGGGAAAATGATACAACTTCCTGTCAGACAGATGACTCTTCCAGGAACACAAGCATCGCTTCAACATATCACTTTCAATCTAATCGGCTCGCAGACGGATAGCCCTGTTATTAATATTCAATTCTTCCCATAATAAATGGCTGATCATCCCCTATCAGTACCCCGTTCTTGCCTTCTCCCCATGTCCCCTGATTCTGCTATCTTTAAGAGCCCGATCTAGCTCTCTCTTGAAAGTATCCAGAGAACCGGCCTGAGTAGCTATGGGAGGGGGAGAGAGAGAGAGAGAGAGAGAGCGACGGGGAGAGCGGAAGCGATGGGGGGGGGGGGGGGGGGGGGGGAGAGGTGGGGAGGAGACTGGGCGAGGCAGGGGAGAGAGGGAAGAGGCAGCAGGAGAGAGGGAGATGGAGTGGTGGAGAGGCAGGGGGAAGAGGGGAGGGGTGAGGGAGGGGGGAGAGAGGGAACAGAAGTGGAGAGGGGGGGGCAGAGAGATAAGGAGCAACTGAGAGAAGGGAGAGAGGGGGAGACAGAGGGAGTGGAGGGGTAGTGATGCGGGGAGAGAAGGAACAGCGGGAGAGAGAGAGGTGAGGGAGGGGGAGAGAGGGAGAGGTGGAGGGGAGAGAGGGGCAGGGAGAGAGGAAGAAGCAAGAAAGAGATGATTCTCAATCCTTGGAAAAAAATGCACATGTTTCCCATTTTATTCAACTCCACAGTCATCCCGGATTAAAGTGGGAGCCTGGGGCAATGAAGCATTTCATCTTTTATATTTGGAGCACCTTAATCATGGGACAGAAGGCAAGTGGTGGCAAAACGCAGGAGTATATAGCGGTGAGTACATTTAATCTATTGAGCGTACAATTTTAACAAACGCAATATTGATTTTGCTATTGCGTGCATTAATCATACTGGGAAGCATCCCAAGCCAGTGACAAACAGCGCCCCAGGTCACACAGCCCAGAGAAGCTGCTGGAGAGAAGGCAAGAGAGAAATGAAGCTCCACACACACAAGGTCAGAGATGACAGCATTAAATCCGCAAAAGGCATTTCCTTTCTTTCTCATTAGCTCCTCCGTGTTCGTACTGCAGCATCTTTTTATTTATCATTTTCGATGGTGGGGGAGATAAAGTAAGAACCCTTTGGCGTTTTCCCATTCTCCTCTCTCTGAAGCTGGTGCGCTTCAATGCTGAGAACTATATTCTGCTTTCTCTATGAAGGACCTGTCCCACTTGGAGAGTTTTCCGGCGGCTGCCGGCTTCATGTCAGGGTCGCCGAAGATCTTTTGTAAATTTCAAAATCCAGCGGCGACGAAGAAAAATGTTGCGACGCTCGAAGAAACGCCGCGCGTCCATACGTGATCGCGCCGCATCACGTCGCAAATTTTTCGGTGACCTGATACGTCAGTCAATGGTGCGGGCAGTCGCTGAAAGAAAATCGCCAAGTGGGACAGGCCCTTAACTCCCACGTAGTTTAGCTTAGGGACACAGTGTGGAAATAGGCCCTTCGGCCAACCGAGTCCGTGCCAACAAAGGATCTTCTTAGGCCCCCTTTTATATTGGCTGACCACGGGTGTCTACAGGGTTGGAGGACGCCTGTGCGTCACTTTGTTTAACGTGGGGAGACTGGTGCACAGACAGCCACCCCACGGTCCTTGACAGATCTGGGTCAGGATCCAGTGGCATGGAGTCCAAGACGACCGGAGACCCTTTTCTGCCGCAGCCTTCATCCGCCTTCCCAGCCGCTGTGACGCTCCACTAAGGTCAGCCATCGTCCTCCGCCTGTTCCACCGTTGAGGTCTTGGTTGGATTGCTCTTTGTCAGGGACCTCCCCCTCGACCTTACCCCCATGGGTGGCCCTACCAGGAGCACAGCTCCAGACGGCATCGCTCTCAGGATCTCAGGTCCACACGAGCTTCTCCACCACCACAAGGTGACAATCCACAGAGACTACACTAGTTCTATCCTACACACTAGGGACAATTTACAGCAGCCAGTCAACCTACAAAGTTCATCAGTGATCGGAGCAGAATTAGGCCATTCGGCCCATCTCTACTCCTCCATTCAATCATGGCTGATCTATCTCTCCCTCCTAACCCTATTCTGCTGCCTTCTCCCCATAACCCCTTGACACGTTTACTAACCAAGAAACTGGAGCAACCTGTCTGACACGTTTACTAACCAAGAAACTGGAGCAACCTGTCTGTGGAATTCTCTGCCTCAGAGGGCGGTGGAGGCAGGTTCTCTGGATGCTTTCAAGAGAGAGCTAGATAGGGCTCTTAAAGATGGTGGAGTCAGGGGATACGGGGAGAAGGCAGGAACGGGGTACTGATTGGGGATGCCCCACCCAAGGTTCCCGGAGGTCTTTGTCAGTTTCGACCATTAGCGGAGACTGACAAAAACCTCCGAGAACCTCCGGGAACCTTGGGTGGGGCACAAAGTCTCCAGAGGTTTCCGTTCAGGTTTCCGAAGTGGGACAGGGGCATTGCTCCAGCTTTTTGTGTCGATCTTCTAAAAAAAGTGTATGGTCTTATGAAGGCAACCAGAAAATCTTTCCCCAAGAATTTCAAATGCATTTCTGCCCATTTTCCCACCAGTATAATATTTACAAACAGAGGGTTGGCATGGTAGCCATTGTAAGAGGGGCAAAAATAAAATCAGAAATAAGACACTGTTGTTTTCACATGACAGCACTCGGGAAGATAAATTGCATCGGTGTAATTAGTGTCCAACCGCAAAGCTCGCTTCCACAATTACTTTGAAGAAAAATGTCATTTTCTCGGTAAAGTGTACTGTCTTAATCCAACCCTTCTTTACTTTAGAGAAGTAGCAATTATGATCAGTGCGGCAACCGCACAACAACAAGTAAAGCTTTTCAAAAAGAAATACCTCATTAATGAAAGAAATCCAAAAACACGACACAGAGCTGGCGAGAAAAATTGAAGGGAAAATCCGCAGAGACGACAGGTTCTGCAGCAGAACCTTCACCCCGGTCACTCCCTCTTCTCCCCTCCTCTCTCCCATCGGGCAAGAGGTGCAGAAGTGTGCAAATGCACACCTCCAGATTCAGACCCGGGTTCCATCCCGACTACGGGTGCTTGCCTGTGCGGGGTTTGCACGCTCTCCTCCCCGCGACCTGCGTGGGTTCTCTCCGGGCGCCCCTGTGTCCGGGTGCAACTACAGACAAAGTGCTGGAAGAACTCAGCGGGCCAGACAGAATTCGTGGAGAGAATGGACGGATGATGGTTTGAGTCGGAACCCTTCTCCACACGGAATCTCTTCTATTGCTTGAAACACAGCGCCAGAGACCCGGGTTCGATCCTTACCACGGGTGCTGTCTGTACGGAGTTTGTACGTTCTCCCCGTGACCTGCGTAGGTTTTGCCCAGGTGCTCCGGTTTCCTCCCATACTCCAAAGACGTACAGGTTTGTAGACTAATTGTCTTTGGTATAAATGTAAATTGTCCCTAGGATAGTGCGTAGGATAATGTTAGTGTGCAGGGACCGCTGGTTGGTGCGGGCTTGATGGGCTGAAGGGCCTGTTCCCGTGCTGTATCTCTAAACTTGTCAGGGGGACAAGGTTAATCCCCGGGATGGCGGGACTGTCAAATGCGGAGAGAATGGAGCAGCTGGGCTTGTACACTCGGGAGTTTAGAAGGATGAGAGGGGATCTTATTGAAACATATAAGGTTGTTAAGGGCTTGGACACGCTAGAGGCAGGAAACATGTTCCCGATGTTGGGGGAGTCCAGAACCAGGGGCCACAGTTTAAGAATAAGGGCTAAGCCATTTAGAACGGAGACGAGGAAACACTTTTTCTCACAGAGAGTGGTGAGTCTGTGGAATTCTCTGCCTCAGAGGGCGGTGGAGGCCGGTTCTCTGGATGCTTTCAAGAGAGAGCTAGATAGGGCTCTTAAAGATAGCGGAGTCAGGGGATATGGGGAGAAGGCAGGAACGGGGTACTGATTGGGGATGATCAGCCATGATCGCATTGAATGGCGGTGCTGGCTCGAAGGGCTGAATGGCCTACTCCTGCACCTGTTGTCTGATGTCTATTGTCTATAACTACTGTAACGTAGACAACCGGCAACAAGGAGAGCATTCCCCCCCCCCCCCCCCCCCCCCCCCCCCCCCACGCTCCATTATCACGAGGGTTTAACTGTACAATCTTGATGGATGATCTTTCGAGGAATCGCAATGACTGCTTAATGAACAGTTATATTCATCTCCGAACAGCATTAGTTAACAAAGGACTGATGATGATGTAAATAGGAGGGACGGAAACAGCGCGGAAACAGGCCCTTCGGCCCACCGAGTCCGCGCCGATCGGCAATCACCCTGTACACTAGCGCTATCCCACACACACACAAGCGACAGTTGATAAATCTTACCAAAGCCTACAAAGCTGAAGGCAGAAAAAAGTCCTGGAGAAACTCAGCTGGTGGGGCAGTACCTATGGAGTGAAGGGATAGGTGACGTTTCAGGTCGAGACCCTTCTTCAGACTGAAGAACTATCCCTTCGCTCCATGGATGCTGCCTCACCCGCTGAGTTCCTCCAGCATTTTCGTCTACCTTCGATTTTTCCAGCATCTGCAGTTCTTTCTTAAACAACCTACAAACTTTGGAGTGGGGAAGGAAACCGGCAGAGACAACCCACGCGGTCACGGGGAGAACGTACAAACTCCGCACAGTCAGCACCCCTGGTCAGGATTGAACCCGGGTCTCTGGCGCTGGGAGGCAGCAACTCTACCGCTGCCCCACCCACCACTGTGACTACTTCAGACAATGGACTGGCCCCCTTATATACTGGTCGAGATGTCTGAAGGAGGGTCTCCACCCGAAACATCACCCTTCTCTCCAGAGATGCTGCCTGCCCCGCTGAGTTACTCCAGCTTTTTGTGTCTGTCTTTGGCTGTACAATTAAAGGGCCTGTCCCACTTACGCGAGTTTTTCGGAGACTGCCGGCACAGGGCGTTGAAAATGTTCAACATGTTGAAAACCCAGCGGCGACCAGAAAGACGCTACGTCACGCTTTGGGTGACGAGGAGACGGCTCACGACCATGCCGGCGACAACGTCGCGGGGCAAAGCCTGTATGGTCGCGAGTCGTCGCCCAAAGATGGAAAACATGACTTGAACAATGGAAACACCATCTTTGCCATTCTGCAACTTAGCCGTTTTGCCATTCGGCATTATGCCAGAAATGTTTAGATTGTAATTCTTCACCTGTCTTCTATTAATGTAGCTGAAATATTTTAAAATCTCGTTACATTACATTCATTAACTAATGATAGAAAATAATCAGTAGGCTATTTTCATTCCCATTACATTCTAATTCTCCCTCTTTTACTTGTGGTGATCCATTTCAATGATAGATTACAACATGCTCTTGTTTATTGACCATTTCATTGATGCTTTCATGAGTTGAGATGCAGTTTTGTGAAACAGAGAAACATAGACAATAGGTGCAGGAGTTGGCCATTCGGCCCTTCGAGCCTGCACCGCCATTCAATGTGATCATAATCATCATAATCATAATCATACTTTATTAGCCAAGTATGTTCTGCAGCATACGAGGAATTTGATTTGCCGTACAGTCATATCAATAAAAAGCAACGGAACACACAAAACACATTTTAACATAAACATCCACCACAGTGACTCCTCCACATTCCACACTGTGATGGAAGGCGAAAGAAAGTTCAATCTCTTCCCTTCTTTCTCCTCCAGTGGTCGGGGGCCTCGAGCCCTCCGTTGACGGGAGAGCATGGGCGGAAATCATGGGGGGGACGGGGGGGACGGGGGGGACATGCCACCCCCCGTGCTTTGAGAGGTGGGGACAATCCCCCCCATGTTTTGTCATCCGGACTTTATCAGGCGCTTTCTAAGGGGTGAACCGGCCCGTTTGCGGGGCCTTTCAGCGCCCGTCGCGGCTTAAAATCAAGCTGCTGCATCGAGGCGATCGAGGCTCCCGATGCCGGCCGATGAAAGACCCCATGAACGGGCCGATTTAAGGCCCACGATTCGGGCGGACGACGCTGCTGTTGCTGGAGCTCGGAGTCAGTCACCGACTAGGTCAGCTCCCGATGTTACCGTCCACAGGGTCCACGGCCGAAGCCTCGCGTGTGTGCGAACGCGATCTTACTCCCATGGCCGGCAGCGGGCCTCCTCGTCGAGGCGATCAATCTCCTGCATCGGGGGGGATCTCAGCTCCCCGCGCCGGGCGATCTGACCCCGGGTCGAACGTCGTGCGGCTTTTGGAGCTTCCCGACGTCGGTCTCAACCCGAGACTGCGAGCTCCCGATGTTAAAGTCCGCAGGCCGCGGTTGGAGCGTGGATCCCAGGCAAGGGATCGGCTCCGATGGTTAGTCCACGTCCCCGCGCTGGGGCCCAAAGTCAGTCCCGAGCGAGGCCGCCAGCTCCACGATGTCAGGCCGCAGAGCGACCGGAGATACGACCCGGAAAACAATCGCATCTCCGGCACGGTAAGAGATTGAAAAAAGTTTCACATTACCCCACCCCCCACATAAAACAAGCCGGAGATCATTAACACAAACTTTTAAAACACACTAAAAATAACACATAAATGTTGAAAAAACAGACAGACTGTGGGCGAGGCTGCCATCGTGCGGCGCCCCCTAGGTTTTATTGAATTGTTTCTGGCTGATCATCCAAAATAGATAATCATGGCTGATCATCCAAAATCAGTAACCCGTTCCGGCTTTTTCCCCCCATGTCCCTTGATTCCCTCAGCCCTAAGAGCTAAATCTAACTCTCTCTTGAAGAAGAAATTAATTCATTTCTCATTAGTAATTGGAAGCAATATTCTGCACCCCACTCTCTGCACCAGTGCTACCCAATTTCACCTGGATATTAATGACCTCACTATGCCTACTGCCATAGACAGCATGGAAGCCCAGCGGTAGAATTGTTGCCTTATAGAGCTTGCAACGCCAGAGACCCAGGGTTTAAACCCGACAACAGGCGCTGTCTTTATGGAGATTGTACGTTCTCCCCGAGACCGCGTGGCTTTTCTCCGAGATCTTTGGTTTCCTCCCCACACTCTAAAGACGTACAGGTTTGAAGGTTAATTGGCTTGGTATAATTGTAAATTATCCCCAGTGTGTGTAGGATAGCGTTAGTGTGCGGGGATCGCCGGTCGGCGCGGACCCGGTGGGCCGAAGGGCCTGTTTCCGTGCTGTATCTCTAAACTAAACTAAACTAAAAACTTGCAGGTCCCGATTGTCGCTAAAATTAAATAAGACTAATTGCAGTTGAGCAAAAGAAATAAAAACTAGAACATTGTGCTACAAATCCCCAGATATTTCCAAAAGGTGGTTTAATTTAGCCTCGTTTAGTTTAGTTTAGAGATACCGAATTGAAACAGGCCCTTCGGCCCACCGAGTCCGAGCCGACCTGCGATCGGACAATTTACAACGTTACCGAGCCAATTAACCTGCCAACCTGCACGTCCTTGGAGTGTGGGGGGAAACCGAAGGTCTCGGCGAAAACCCACGCGGGTCACGAGGAGAACGCACAAACGGGTTCCTTGACTTGCCCAGCAGCAGACCTCAATCTGTATGGGTTGTAAACGATACCTCGTCCTCTCTGGCTCCAGGCTCAATCCCATGACTTACTAGCCAGACAGAGCCCCAATATCATCTATACATTCGCCAATTATACCATCGTCATAGTACGAATAGTTCAAGTTCACGTTCAAATTCACGTTTGTTGTCACATGCACCAATTAAGGTCCAGTGATATTTGAGTTACCGTACATCCATACAAGTGAAAAGAACACAATACATGACAGAGTTTAACATGAACACCCACCACTTTATAATGGACTCTAAATTCCTACCAACCCCCAAAGTCAGACTAACCGGCCTATACTTCCCACTATTCTGCCTTGCTCCACACCTGCGCAGCGGAGTAATATTGGCAATTTTCCGATCGTCTGGAACCACGCCTGACTCCAGTGATTACTGCAAAATCCCTGCCAATGCCTCCACAACGTCTAAAGCCACCTCTCAGAGATCCGGCCCAGGAGACTTATCCACCTTCAGCCCTTTCAGCTTGCCAAGCACCTTCTCCCTGGTAATAGCTACTCCACTAACGTCCGCCCCGACTCTCTTGAATTTCAGGCACGTTGCTGGTGTCTTCCACCGTGAAGACTGATGCAAACAAGTTATTCAACTCCAATGCCATTTCTTTATTCCCCATTATCGCTTCTCCTGTATAATTCTCCAGCGGCCCAACGTCCACTCTTGCCTCATTCTTACTCTTTATATAACAGGATTTCGTTGCTTCAGGTGTGATAGAATTGGAGGGACCAGAGGGGGAGGTGTTGCATTGCTTGTCAGAGAAGATATTACAGCAGTGCTTTGGCAGGATAGATTAGAGGGCTCGTCTAGGGAGGCTATTTGGGTGGAACTGAAGTGGGAACGGTGTAGCAACACTTTTAGGGGGTATTATAGACCGCCAAATGGGGAGCGTGAATTGGAAGAGCAAATATGTAAGGAGATAGCAGATATTAGTAGTAAGCACAAGGTAGTGATTGTGGGAGATTTCAATTTTCCAAAAATAGACTGGGAAACACATTCTGTAAATGGGCTGGATGGTTTGGAGTTTGTAAAATGTGTGCAGGATAGTTTTTTGCAGCAGTACATAGAGGTATTGACCAGAGAAGGGGCAGTGCTGGACCTCCTGTTAGGAAATGAGGCAGGTCAGGTGACGGAGGTATGCGTTGGTGAGCACTTCGGGACCAGTGATCACAATACCATTAGTTTCAATATAATTATGGAGAGAGTCAGAACTGGACCTAGGGTAGAGATTTTTGATTGGAGAAAGGTTAACTTTGAGGGAATGCGTAAGGATTTTAAAGGAGTGAATTGGGACACTTTGTTTCATGGGAAGGATGTAGAAGAGAAATGGAGGACATTTTAAAGGGGAAATTGTAAGAGTACAGAATTTTTATGTCCCTGTTAGGTTGAAAAAATAGTAAAAATTGGAATGAGCCATGGTTTTTCAAGGGAAATTGGACACTTGTTTCGAAAAAAGAGAGATATCTACAATAATTATAGGAGGCATGGAGTAAATGAGGTGCTAGAGGAGTATAAAGAATGTAAAAAGAATCTTAAGAAAGAAATTAGGAAGGCTAAAAGAAGATATGAGGTTGCTTTGGCAAGAAAGGTGAAAGTAAACCCAAAGGGTTTCTACAGCTATATTAATAGCAAAAGGATAACGAGGGATAAAAATTGGACCATTAGAGAACCAGAATGGACAGCTATCTGCAGAGCCAAAAGAGATGGGGGAGATATTGAACAATTTCTTTTTTTTCGGTATTCACCAAGGAGAAGGATATTGAACTCGGTGAGTTAAGGGGAAAGAGTAGAGTAGCTATGGAAACTATGAGATTCAAAGAGGAGGAAGTACTGACACTTTTGAAAAATATAAAAGTGGATAAGTCTCCAGGTCCTGACAGGATATTCCCTAGGACATTGAGGGAAGTTAGTGTAGAAATAGCAGGAGCTATGACAGAAATATTTCAAATGTCATTAGAAACGGGAATAGTGCCGGAGGATTGGCGTACTGCGCATGTTGTTCCATTGTTTAAAAAGGGTTCAAAGAATAAAACCTAGCAATTATAGACCTATTAGTTTGACGTCAGTGGTGGGCAAATTAATGGAAAGGATACTTAGAGATAATATATATAAGCATCTGGATAAACAGGGTCTGATCAGGAACAGTCAACATGGATTTGTGCCTGGAAGGTCATGTTTGACAAACCTTCTTGAATTTTTTGAAGCGGTAACTAGGGAAATTGATGAGGGTAAAGCAGTGGATGTTGTCTATATGGATTTCAGTAAGGCCTTTGACAAGGTTCCCCATGGAAGGTTGGTTAAGAAGATTCAATCTTTGGGTGTTAATGCGGAGTAGCAAGATGGATTCAACAGTGGCTGAATGGGAGATGTCAGAGAGTAATGGGGATGGCTGTTTGTCAGGTTGGAAGCCGGTGACCAGTGGGGTGCCTCAGGGATCTGTGTTGGGTCCACTGTTGTTTGTCATGTACATCAATGATCTGGATGATGGGGTGGAAAATTGGATAAGTAAGTATGCAGATGATACTAAGATAGGTGGTGTTGTGGATAATGTAGATTTTTCAAAGTCTACAGAGAGATTTGGGCCATTTGGAAAAGTGGGCTGAAAGATGGCAGATGGAGTTTAATGCTGATAAGTGTGAAGTGCTACATCTTGGCAGGACAAATCAAAATAGGACGTACATGGTAAATGGTAGGGAATTGAGGAATGCTGTGGAACAGAGGGATCTAGGAATAACTGTGCATAGTTCCCTGAAGGTGGAATCGCATGTAGATAGGGTGGTAAAGAAAGCCTTTGGTGTGCTGGCCTTTATAAATCAGAGCATTGAATATAGGAGTAGGGAAGTAATGTTAAAATTGTACAAGGCATTGGTAAGACCAATTCTGGAGTATGGTGTACAATTTTGGTCGCCTAGTTATAGGAAGGATGTCAACAAAATAGAGAGAGTACAGAGGAGATTTACTAGAATGTTGCCAGGGTTCCAGCAACTATGTTACAGAGAAAGGTTGAACAAGTTAGGTCTTTATTCTTTGGAGCACAGAAGGTTAAGGGGGGACTTGATTGAGGTCTTTAAAATTATGAAAGGGATAGACAGAGTTGACGTGGATACGTTTTTCCCATTGAGGGTAGGGAAGATTCAAACAAGAGAGCATGACATGAGAATTAAGGGACAGAGGTTTCGGGGTAACGTGAGGGGGAACTTCTTTACTCAGAGGGTGGTGGCTGTGTGGAATCAGCTTCCAGCAGAAGTGGTGGAGGCAGGATCGATTTTAACATTTAAGAGTAAAAAGTGGATAGGTATATGGACGTGAAGGGAATGGAGGGGTATGGTCTGAGTGCAGGTAGATGGGACTAGGGGAAAACAAATGGTCGGCACGGACTGGAAGGGCCGAGAGGGCCTGTTTCCGTGCTGTAATTGTTATATGGTTTATATGGTTAACTGAAGAAACTCTTGCTATCTTCTTTTATATTATTGGCTAGCTTACCTTCGTACTTCATCTTTCCTTTATCCGTATTGTCTTTTTAATTACCTTCTGTTATTCTGTTATTCTGCTTCCCAACCCTCTGTCTTCCCACTAATCTTTGCTGTGTTGTATGCCTTCTCTTTTACTTTCATACTGCCCTTGACTTTTCTTGTCAGCCACGGTCGCCTCTTTCTCCCCCTAGAATCTTTCTTCCTCTTTGTAATAAAAGGATCCGGCATCTTCCAAACTATTCCCAGAAATTCCTGCCATTGTTGTTCCACCGTCACCCCTGCTAAGGTCCCTTTCCAGTCAACTTTGGCCAGCTCCTCCCTCATGCCTCTGTTGGTCCTGTTTGCTCAGCTGCAATGCCGACACATCCGATTTCATCTCCCCCCCCCTCTCAAATTGCAGATGAATATTTATCTTGTTGTGGTCACTACTTCCTAGCGGTTCCTTTACCTTGAGTTCCCTTATCAAATCTGGTTCATTTGGATTTTGGTTCCACGGACAAGCTAGATGCAGGAAAAATGTACCCAATGTTGGGCGAGTCCAGAACCAGGGGCCACAGTCTTAGAATAAAGGGGAGGTCATTTAAGACTGAGGTGAGAAAAATGTTTTACACCCAGAGAGTTGTGAATTTGTGGAATTCCCTGCCACAGAGGGCAGTGGAGGCCAAATCACTGGATGGATTTAAGAGATAGTTAGATAGAGCTCTAGGGGCTAGTGGAGTCAAGGGATATGGGGAGAAGGCAGGCACGGGTTATTGATAGGGGACGATCAGCCATGATCACAATGAATGGCGGTGCTGGCTCGAAGGGCCGAATGACTTCCTCCTGCACCTATTGTCTATGTTTCATTACACAACACTAAATCCAGAATTGCCTTCTCTCTAGTAGGCTCCACAGAAGCTTCTCTAAGAATCTGTCTCGGAGGCACTCTACAAATTCCCTTTCTTGGGATCCAGTACCAATCTGATTTTCCCAGTCTGCTTGCATATTGAAATCTCCCCTGAACATCGTAGCATTCCCTTTCTAACATGCCAATTGCATCTCCTAATGTGTCGGAAAGAACTGCAGATGCTGGTTTAAATCGAAGCTAGACACAAAATGCTGGAGTAACTCAGCGGGTCAGGCAGCATCTGTGGAGAGAAGGAATAGGTGACGTCACCCATTCCCTCTCTCCAGAGATTCTGCCTGACCCGCTGCATTACCCCAGCATTCTGTGTCTACCTTGTAGCTCCATATGTAACTTGTAAGCTATATCCTGGCTACTGTTTGGGGGCCTGTAAATAACTCCCATTATGGTATTTTAACCCTTACAATTTCTCAGGATATGTAATGTGATATTCTCAGGATATAAAATGTCAGTATATATAATGTGTATTTGAGGTGTTATTGGTTGAGGGAATTTGAAAAATGATTATATTTCTGCTCAGCTAAATATTTAATTGTCGATTTTAGATGTGTGATTTAAATGGACCATTATAAAATATCATGGAATTATTTAACACATGTGGAAAGTTAGTACTGTACTGGGTTGGCTACATTCTTTTAAAAGAAAAGGATAATAGACAATAGGTGCAGGAGGAGGCCATTCGGCCCTTCGAGCCAGCACCGCCATTCAATGTGATCATGGCTGATCAGTGCCCCGTTCCTGCCTTCTCCCTATATCCCCTGACTCCGCTATCTTTAAGAGCCCTATCGAGCTCTCTCTTGAAAGTGTCCAGAGAACTGACCTCCACCGCCCTCTGAGGCAGAGAATTCCACAGACTCACAACTCTCTGTGTGAAAAAATGTTTCCTCATCTCCGTTCTAAATGGCTTACCCCTTATTCTTAAACTGTGTGGCCCCTGGTTCTGGACTCCCCCAACATCGGGAACATGTTTCCTGCCTCTAGTGTGTCCAAACCCTTAATAAATCTTATATGTTTCAATAAGTTCCCCTCTCATCCGTCTAAATTCCAGAGTGTACAAGCCCAGCCGCTCCATTCTATCAGCATATGACAGTCCCGCCATCCCGGGAATTAACCTTGTAAACCTACGCTGGGCTCCCTCAATAGCAAGATTGTCCTTCCTCAAATTAGGAAACCAAAACTGCACACAATACTCCAGGTGTGGTCTCACTAGGGCCCTGTACAACTGCAGAAGGACCTCTTTGCTCCCATGCTCATTCGGTAAGTACATTCGGTAAATGTACATCTTACACTTTATATGTAAGAATTATATGGAAGATAATTGACAAATTGATAATATTATCATTGTAGAGCAGAAAGCATATTTCTTTATGAGCTTTCTCCCTGTCCTATTAATGGAAAATAAATGAGAAGAACCTAGCGATCAATAAGAATTGAGCCTAATTGGTATTTATAAAAGGCTTTGCTTTAATCATGTTCCCTTTGTGAATTTTTTAATAGCTCAGGTTTCCACATGAATTTTAAGCAACATTCTCAATATGTCCAGACGCATCAAACAGATATTTGTATTCATATTATCTAGATCTCCTTGTTGCCGTTGCCATTTTAAAACTGAACAGCTGGCTCGACGTTGCTGCTCCCAAATATCTATCATAACAAATCTCGGCACTAAACTTCATTCCCAGCCGGTCTCTCTCTTTTCTCCACACTAACAACCGCCGTCCGCCAGGGTTCTGTTTAAAACCCTTCTCGCTTTTTGCGGCGTCTATTAATTTTGGAATGGAACTCTACATCCTAGACGCTCAGGCCACGTGTACCCGGGAAGATTCAGAATGTTGGCGGTCAGAGTTTATTTTCATCCTTTGTGAAAACCACCATATGCAAAGACTCGAAGTTATACACAAAAAGTTCAGCCCCTGTCCCACTTAGGCGATTTTTTCGGCGACTACAGGCGACGAGGCTGTCGCCACACGGTCGCCGGGGTGTCGCCTGTGAGGTCGTGAGTCGTCTCCTCAGTCGCCCAAAGCGTCTTTCTGATCACCGCTGGATTTTCAATGTTGAAACATTTTTGGCGACCGCGGGCTTGACGCTAATGAGCGTAGCTCGACGTAGGTGCTGTCGTAGGTTGTCGCCAGGTTAACGTAGGTTGTCGCCAGGATGTCGTAGGTTGCCGCCGCTGCTGACTTTGGTGAATTCCATTCTCGTATTCGCCGGCAGTCACCTAAAAAATCGCCTAACGTCGCCAGTTTTTCGGCGACCTGCTACGACTATGACAGTCGCCGGCAGTCGTCCAAAGATCGCCTAAGTGGGACAGGCCCTTTAGAGTAACTTGGCGGGACACACAAAGGGTGTATTTCACACAAAGGGTGGTGGGTGTACGGAACAAGCTGTCAATGGAGGTAGTTGAGGCTGGGACTATCCCAATGTTTCAGAAACAGTTAGACAGGTACATGGATCGGACAGGTTTGGAGGGATATGGACCAAGCGCAGGCAGGTGGGACTAGTGAGGCTGGGACATGTTGGCCGGTGTGGGAACATTGGGCCAAAGGGCCAGTCTCTCTCCACACTGCATCACTCTCTGACTGAGACAGTCTAAGACGGCCAACCATGTCATCTCTGGGTGCCCGCTCTACCACCCACCAAATGGAGCTCAGGGCCTGGCAGACATTGACACAGAGACAACAACCTGGCTGCTCAACACCCGGCTTGAGATCCAACTATTCCTTTGGTTTATGTTTCACTTGTAAGAAGAAGAAGAAGAGTCTATGACAGGCAGCATTTCTGGACAGAAGGAATAGGTGACGTTCCGGGTCAAGGCCTTCCTTCAGACTAGACACCTCAAATGCCTAGTCTGAAGGGTCTCGACCCGAAACGTCACCCATTCCCTCTCTCCAGAGATGCTTCCCGTCCCGCTGAGATACTCCAGCATTTAGTGTGTCTATCTTCGGTTCAAACCAGCGTCTGCGGTTCCTTTGTGAGGGGGCGCCGTCCAGTTGGAATGGCTGCCCAGCCTGCAGCTGTCTGTCTTTTAACTTCTTTATTTTATTTTTAGTGAGTTTCAGTGTTTTGTTTTGGAGTTCTAGTCTTTTTTATGTGGGGGGTGGGGAACTACTTTTCAGGGTCCCTACCTGGTCGGAGAGGCAGCTTTTCTCCGGGCTGCAACTTCGACCCGTCCTCGCGGCCTACCAGCGCGCCTGGAGCGGCGTTTCCTGAGGGAACCGCCCAGAACCTCGGCTTCGGCAGCGGCGCAGCGCTGGAGCGCCATCGCGGAGCGGAGCGGGCGATACCTTCCCTGGGTCGCCGCGCTGGAACTCCGGAATGCTGAGACCGCAGGTGAACATCGCGGAGCTGCGGGACTGTGGGGCGGCCGGCCGCAGGCGGCGGCGCTGAACTTTTGCATCGGGAGCCTGGGATCTCTCGGCGAGATCGCCAGGGGTGGAGTTCCATCCAGCGCGGCCTTGTCGGCTTCGGAAGCCACGGATTCCGGTAAGGAAGCGGCCGTTCCGGGTTTCCCAAGCCGCTCTGAGGACTCTCCCGTCCCGGAGCACCATCACCCGGCGTGAAGGCCTAAAACATCGGGCCGCTGTAGCGCCGACTGCGGAGGCCACAATAGGCCCGACTATGGGTGGACATGGGGATGGGACTGGACTTTGTGCCTTCCCCCACAGTGGGAGCCATTGTGGGGGGATGTTTTTATGTTTATTGTTAATTCTCTAGTGTTGTGTCTCATCTTTATCTGTGTGCTGCATGGCAAGACAAATTTCACTACACCAACTGGTGTATGTGACAATAAATGTCCTTTGTCCTTTGTCTTTCCTAAACATTTGCCATGACAGAGAGTTGTGAGTCTGTGGAATTCTCTGCCTCAGAGGGCGGTGGAGGCCGGTTCTCTGGATACTTTCAAGAGAGAGCTAGATAGGGCTCTTAAAGATAGCGGAGTCAGGGGATATGGGGAGAAGGCAGGAACGGGGTACTGATTGGGGATGATCAGCCATGATCACATTGAATGGCGGTGCTGGCTCGAAGGACCGAATGGCCTACTCCTGCACCTATTGTCTATTGACTTTCAGCTTGCTAAAGCATCAGCCCACTCTGAAACGCAGCCTCTGACCTTGCAACCCGGTAGATTTTAATTTAGCTAACAATTCCATTAGGAGATGCTTTGTCAAAAGCCTTTTGAAGGCCCATAAACAGGACATCAGTCATACGAGCCTCAGCTTGACAGAGCTTTGGACGAGCACAAACAGATGGCATCTGGAGCACCGCACCAAGTTGCCAGGATGATAAAGGAGCCATGAGGGTTAGTGACAATAGACAATAGGTGCAGGAGTAGGCCATTCGGCCCTTCGAGCCAGCACCGCCATTCAATGTGATCATGGCTGATCATCCCCAATCAGTACCCCCTTCCTGCCTTCTCCCCATATCACCTGACTCCGCTATCTTTAAGAGCCCTATCTAGCTCTCTCTTGAAAGTGTCCAGAGAACCGGCCTCCACCGCCCTCTGAGGCAGAGAATTCCACAGACTCACCACTCTTTGTGAGAAAAAGTGTTTCCTTGTCTCCGTTCTAAATGGCTTACTCCTTATTCTTAAATGACGAGGCAGGTTCTATAAACCCGATCTGCTCACAAGTTGGACGATCGAACAGTGCCCTAATTGAGATGATGGAGAGGAAGCTTCAGACTCGCGTCAACTTTAGTTTAGTTTAGAGATACAACGTGGAAATGGGCCCCTTCAGCCCACCGTGTCCATGCGACCAGCGGGCCCTGTGCACCAGCGACAATTAACCCACAGAACCTGCACGCTTTTGGAGTGTGGGAGGAAACCGGAGCACCCGGAAAAAAACCCACGCGGTCACGGGATGAACGGACAAACTCCTCACAGACAGCACCCGCAGTCGGGATCGAACCCGGGTCTCTGGCGCTGTGAGGCAGCAACTCTAGCGCGGCGCCACCGTGCCGTGCTGAAAGGGTTGAGAAATTCTGGACGGTCTCTTCCCGCTAAAAGGATGGAATCTTGGAATGTAAAAGAGAGGCAATGCAAATGCAGATTTTCAAGTTTAGGGAGGTAAATTATGTTCAATAATGTGGAATTCTCTGCCACAGAAGGCAGTGGAGGCCAACTCACTGGATGTTTTCAACTGGAGAGTTAGATATAGCTCTGAGGGCAAACGGAATCAAGGGATCAAGGGGAGAAAGCAAGAACAGGGCACTGATTTAGGATGATCAGCCCTGATCGTATTGAATGGCGGTGCTGGCTCGAAGGGCAGAATGTCCAACTCCTGCACCTATTTTCTATGTTTCTATGGTAGTATCTGTGGAGGAAATGGACAGGCAATGTATCGGGTCATGACCTTCCTCCAAACTCCTTACAAGAAACCCTATTCACAAGTTGACATTGGAGTCGACGCCATTCAACCATGGCTGATCTCTGCCTCCTAATCCCATTTTCCTGCCTTTCTCCCCATAACCCTTGACACCCGACTAATTTGTCCATCTCTGCCTTAAAAATATCCACTGACTTGGCCTCCACAGCCCTCTGTGGCAGTGAGTTCCACGGATTCACCACCCTCTGACTAAACAAGTTCCCCCTCACCTCCTTTCTATTCCTATTCCTAATCCCTAGGCCTTTCAGAATCCAGCACCTCACAAATCTACTAGTTTTTATATTATTCCATACTAAAGAGCCTGTCCCGCTTGGCCGTCATTTGCGCGCAATTTATGCGACATCATTTACGCGTCACGACGCATGAAGCGCATCGTGACACGCACGTGATGCACGTATAGGTGCGCATTACGCGCGCATGGGGCGCGGTGACATAGGCAGCGACGCGCGGTCGCGCGCGGCGTCCCAGGATTTCGTGATGTACAAAATCTTTGCGCGCCATCTGCGTGACGCGCAAATGTCGGCCAAGTGGGACAGGCCCTCCATTAGTAGGAAGCTGGGTCTCGATGCAAAACGACACACATCTGTATTCTCCAACAACCTACCACCTAGTTGACGTCCAGCTACAGCAAGCTACCGACAACCGGCGACCCTTTAGGACGTCCACCTACGACCACACCTACGACCTCACCTACGTCCACCCACGACAAGCCGCGTGACGTTTTGAACATTTCAAAATCCAGCGGTGACCAGATTCTTTGGGCGACTGAGGAGACGGCTCACGACCATACGGGCGACACCCCGGCAACGATGTGGCGACAGCCTACTCGCCTGTAGTCGCCTAAAAAATCACCTAAGTGGGACAGGGGCATAGCGCAAGACACCTGGGTACGAACCTGACTACGGGTGCTGTCTGTATGCAGTTGGTACATTCTCCCCGTGACCTGCGTGGGTTTTCTCCGAGATCTTCGGTTTCCTCCCACAAACCAAAGACGTACAGGTTTGTAGGTTAATTGGCTTGGTATGAATGTAAAATTATCCCTAGTGTGTGTAGGATAGTGTTAATATGCGGGGATCACTGGACGGCACGGACTAAGAGGGCCGAAGGGCCTTTTCCCCCGCTGCATCTCTAAACTAAACTCCCATCGGAGAGAAGAGAACTTCTTCAATGTAGGCAGATCTTGAGGAGATTCCTCAGTGAAGCAGACAAAATGTGCAGTAAGGAACTGCAGCTGTTAGTTTACACGGAAGATTGGCCAGGGATCTCCAGAGATGCTGCCTGACCTGCTGAGTTACTCCAGCACTTTGTGTCCTACCTTGGTAAACCAGCATCTGCAGTTCCTTGATTAAGAGCAAGGAGGTCCTTCTGCAGTTGTACAGGGCCCTCGTGGGACCACACCTGGAGTATTGTGTGCAGTTCTGGTCCCCTAATTTGTGGAAGGACATTCTTGCTATTGAGGGAGTGCAGCGTAGGTTTACAAGGTTAATTCCCAGGATGGCGGGACTGTCATATGCTGAGACAATATTGTGCCCTAGCATAGCAACAGTAATAAAATCAGTGTTGGTTGTCTAAGCCTGCTGACTCAGTGGCAAGAGAAACGCGCTGACTCTGTGTTCAGAGAAATGACACTTACAAATCCCAGAATCCATTATTTCCCAAGGTGAACCCACAGGAACCCTGATTCAATTCATTCAAGGTCTTTGTGAAGATGTTTGAGAGGTTCAGAGTGAGAGGAAAGTGTGCAAGTCACCACGTCGTCTCATTTTGCATTCCATGGCACTAAACGTTTGGCAAACTACAATTTGGTCAGTAGATTAACTACTTTCTGGGCAATAGACAATAGACAGCAGACAGTAGGTGCAGGAGTAGGCCATTCGGCCCTTCGAGCCAGTGCCGCCATTCAATGTGATCATGGCTGATCATCCACAATCAGTACCCTGTTCCTGCCTTCTCCCCATATCCCCTGACTCTGCTATCTTCAAGAGCCCTATCTAGCTCTCTCTTGAAAGCATCCAGAGAACCGGCCTCCACCGCCCTCTGAGGCAGAGAATTCCACAGACTCACAACTCTCTGAGTGAAAAAGTATTTCCTCGTCTCTGTTCTACATGGTTTACCCCTTCATCTTAAACTGTGGCCTCCCCCAACATCGGGAACGTTTCCTGCCTCTAGTGTGTCCAGACCCTTAACAATCTCATATGTTTCAATAAGATTCCCTCTCATCCTTCTAAACTCCAACAATAATAGTAAGATTAAAGGAGAACTTACCAAGTTCGAAGGTTGATCTTTATTTTATGAGTTGCAGTGAGGGATTTCGTGAAGACCCCGCCAGCACGCATGCGCGACATTCTTCAAAGCAGTGGTGTGGAATCACAGAACGCACCATGACTGGAGATAGTAAGATGAAGAACGTAGAACATACCAGTTGACCTTATGCTAGAGGGTGGGAGCGGAGGGCACGAAATCCCTCACCGCAACTCCTCATAAAATAACGATCAACCTTCGAACTTGGTAAGTTCTCCTTTAATCTTACTATTTTATTTTGGAGTCACGTGAGTGACTTTGTGAAGATTTCAAAGCTCTGTGATTTCACGCCCTGGACAACGTCCATGCTATCACACTGCCGCAATACTGATGGAGGAAGGCTGTTAATGCATTCCAGACTGAACAGGCTGAAAAATAATGCACAGTTATTAACACAAATAATAACAAAGCAAAAGACCCCTAATTCGGGGACAAATCTTTCACGGAGCGGCTCCCAGCACGGCTTCCGCTAACGTTGCGGAGGCGACCAGTGGCTTATTGTAGAACCTCTGGAAGGTAGCTGCACTGGCCCAGTCCGCGGTGGCGAGGATGTGGTCCATGGGCACCTCCATGGCCCTCGCCGCTGATGTGGATGCAGCCCTGGTAGAGGGAGATTTAGAAATGTTAGTACCTACTCCTGCTGCACCCAACACCGCCCTGAGCCCCCTTGCGATAGTTTGCACAGTCACCCGGTGATGTGGAGATTTGTGGCTGATGAGGAGCCCCTGCTCCATCTTCCGGATGGTTCGTTTAGTGCGGATGTAGATGCGTAGATGGGTGATTATGCAGAGGGTGGCATCAGTGGGGTACGCCCGAAAACTCCAACTGCAGCCCATGAGTCCCTGGCCTGTGCTGCTTCAATAGGTCCTGGACAAAGAAAGTCACCTTTGCAGGGGTGGAGACCATGCTATCCAGCCGCAGCTTCTGTGATGCCTGGACTCGTTGAGCTGTAGGCAGTGCCATCAGCATCACCACTTTGAGGGTGAGCTAATTGAGTGGTGACTCTGTCATAGGAGACCAGCTCCTCAGTAGGGTCAGAATGATCCCTACGTCCCAGGTGAAGTTGTATCTGGGCTGTGGAGGGTTGGTGTTAAACACTCCCCTCATGAATTTAGGCACCAGGTGGTTCGAGCCTACACCTATGTCTAGGTATGAGGACAGTGTACTCCTGGCGCTGTTTATGGAACTGTAGCTAAGGCCCGCATCGTAATGAAGGCCCACTAGGAATTCCAGGACATCAGGGATCGTATCCGAGTTGTAGGTCGTGTTGGTACGGGAGCAGAATGCCTCCCACTTCCTGACCTGGGTGAGGTACTGCCTCCTGGTTGATGCTCGGCATGACGCTGAGATGAGGGCCATGGCTCTTGGTGATATGCCGGTCTTGCCGAGCGGCCTCTTTAGAACCTGCAGGACAACATGTTTAGGTGACCATGGCACGGGTGACTGTGCCCCGTAATGGGGTGAGTAATCAATTCTGGGTTTTTACCAAACTGAATCCACGGACGTTTTCAAAATTTGGGAGGACCATCGTTACCATGGGTGTGTAGGCCAGTCGGGTACGATCAAATGCCAGTTGCAGAATCCAGTTGAATTTTCTGCAATACCCGACTGATGAGGCAGAATGGGGGAAATGCGTAGCAAACCTATTTCCCCCCCAATGGAGAGAAAAGCATCCATAGCTACTGCCCCAGGGTCTGGTTCCCAAGACACATACGTTGGTATCTGATGGTTCAACCTGGACGCAAAAAAGGTCTATATCTGGTGTGCCAAAGTTAGCTATAATTTCAGCAAAATTTGGGGTTCAACATCCAATCGATGGTATCATTGAACACTCGTGACCTGGTGTCTGCCACTGTGTTGAGCTTCCCTGGTAGATAGGTCGCTGTTATCCAAAGATTTCTCTCAATGCACCAGTGCCAGATTGAGTTAGCCAATTCGTCACAAGATAATGACCTGATACCACCCATAAGATTTATATATAAGCCACCACTGTTGTGTTATCTTTTAGGAGGCGGACATGTAAATGCTGTAAGTTAGTGCAGTATGCCCACAGCCCATGGAAAGCCCCTAACATCTCCAGATAGTCTATCCCTTGTGTCTGGAGGAGGGTAGACCCGTGAGGATCCCATCTGCCACCACAACTGGACGTGGTGTCAGTTGCACCCCAGCCTTGTGCGCTAGCGTCAGTCTGTAGCACGACTGATGGGTTGCTAACAATGATAGGTTTGTGACACTCACTAATATTGTCAATCCACCATTGTAAACTCAGCTTTTATCCTTAGCTTTTAACGTTGAGATCTTTGCTCTGTGTAAGTTTTGGTAATGTAATGGTCCGAAATGCGCAGCTGAGAATGTAGCTACCAAGTTCCCAATTACCTTGGCCGTCTGTCTGATAGTCGGTACCCTGGCGCAAGCAAGGCTGTTGCATGCTTCTTTAATGTCTGAAGCTTTGTTGGTCGGGATGGTGTCATCATTCGGTTTGTGTCAATGGTGAAGCCCAGGTAGTCCATAACTTGAGACGGGGTAGTTTGGATAGTAGGAACTTCTGTGAGATTCTATGATGGGGACTGTATAGTATGCATCTTTTAAATCGATGCAAGCCATAAAGTACCCCTGGTAAAGCAGCTGCTTAGCAGTTTCAAAGGCTTCCATTTTGAAATGGGTATAGTGTACAAAAGTGTTCAACGGGGTTAGGTCTATGATAATCCGACATCCACCATCTTTTTTGGTTTTGGAAAGACGTTGGACACAAACACAAGGGGTTCGTGAGTCGGTTTACCGATCACCCCTTTGGCAGCTAGCCGTAGAATTTCAGCATGTCCCTCCTTTATCTCGTTTTGAGAGAGCGTAAATGTGCGCTGAGGTGCATGCTGTGTAGGGGGATGTTTCCCATTAATAAATTCTATGACATAACTGTGAATACTTAGTAGAATAAACGTGTCTGTGGTTATTGCATCCCAAGCACCACGAAATGCCCGCAACCGTCCCGCTACTTGTGAGGTTATAATTGCTACTTCCTTAGACGAGCCAGACCCCCGTACCTCCATGGGCAACGGCGGTCTTGGTGTATGGCGTTTTGGGGGGACGTCGTGCTGTTTGTCGTGGCTGTGGCCGCATCTTCCATGCGAGCCTCTGCAGGCCTTGCCCTAAAAAAGGCCGCTGCTGTTGGGGAACTGGAGGTGGATAGGTCCTTGGTGTCCTATCCTGCTGGCGAGGTTTCCAGGTAGGGTACGGTTGCTGCCGTTGGTATGGGTGTACTTTAGCCGGTGGTGGTTGCATAAGGCCAACGGTCTTGGCCTCCTCGTCCATGTCTTTGACTTGTTTCGGCAGATCTTCCCCGAACAGCTGATGAGGTGGTGGAGTGGTGGAGGGACGGCACAACCCTGCAAATTTTGGGTTGAGAGTGGGCCGGATGGAGCTCTGACGAAGGCAGTTTATTTCCAACTGCGTATTGCAGAGAAGTGCCAGGGCATCCTGCTGCTCACTGGTCACGTTATCCCCATCAAAAATGCCGTGAAGCCCGTCGACAGGAGTTTGAGGATGCGCTGGAGGCGTACGTCCAGCATCTTGGTGGTGGTACTCAAATTCCCCCCAGATTTGGGCATTCCCACCGTAGGCACACTCAGGTTGATGCAGTTTTGTCCATGGTTGCATTGACTACTTGACCCAGAAGCTGGCGTGTGGTCAGATAGTCAATGGTGCCCGCCAGTTTGGGGTGCAGCGGCTCCCCGGTGTGGGTAGCTGTGACGGTCCAGCAGGTCCGCACCTTGCTCTGGATCTGCGGCCTCCGGCATCCCTGGTTCTTCATCGAAGTCAGCGTCCAGGCAACTTCTGGTACGGCTGGCTGGAGAAGATGAGATGCTGGCCGGTCTCCTGGCGTGGCTTGTGGAGGCCCGAGACTCCCGTTCATCCCGGTCCATGTCCCGCTGGACTAGTTGCTCCACCAAGAGCTCCAACCAGGGCAATGCGACCTTCCCCGCTACTCGCGGCGGACAAGCCGACTTCCCCAGGCTCTGCAAATTCCCTGGGGCTTCCACCAGCGGACCACACCTCCATAAGATGCAGACTAGGGTCCGAAGGTAGGTTGTCGTGGGCTACCGCTCCTGCAGGCCCATACGACTCCCGCACGGGCTTTACGCTAGTCGGCGTTCGAGCGGACTGTGGCGGTCCACCTGCCTGGTAGGAAGGCAGTGGAGATGAGTCGGCGCCGGTCCCCGGTACCTGGCTCCCCGAAGTCCGTGCAGGCTGACCTCCACTATCGCCCAATCTTCTGCGTGGAGGCGCATGGTCGGCAGCTGCCAGAACTAAGCTTTACTGACCATCTACTGCGGCCACCGGCGCCCTTGACCGCAGCCTGACGCGAGTGGTTATGCCGGTAGCTCCCGCTCCTGCAGGGCTGCTCGACGCAGCAGTAGCTCTGCCAGACTGCCCTACGGCAGATATCCCCGGCAGCTGTACGTGGCGTGCTGCGGCTGCGGGGCTCCCCTGTAGCGCAGCCGTTCCCCGGCCCGGCCCCCGTGGATCCACAGCAACACGGGGTGATGCCACTGTCGGTGAGCGAGATACTTCGCCACGTACCTGGTTGCTCCCCCGCTTGCTGGGGGGTGGGGGCACGAAGTCTGGGGCTGGAATTTCCAGCTCCAGTGCGGACATCCATTCGGGAGATAAGTCGGGCGCTGGTGTAACGGAAGCGCCCGACTTCCGCACCTTTACCCCCGGCCGTCCGGATGCTGCCGGCGGTGCTCGCAGCGCGGAGAAAGTGGCGTCTCGGGAAGTTATCCTTGCCCTGTCCTGTTGCCGTTGCCGTTGCCGTTGCTGTTGCCATTGCCGTTGCCTTCCATCCTGCACCCAGCGGAAGGTTAGTGTGCTTACCGTCACTGCACTGTAGAAGGAGGCGTGGAGGGAGCGCACTCCCCCCCCAGCTTGTCGATAGCAAACGCGTGCGACGATATGTCGCGCATGCGTGCTGGCGGGGTCTTCACGAAGTCACTCACGTGACTCCGAAACAAAATTCCAATTCAAATGGAACAAGTTGACCTGCACCTTTAGGCTGTGCACGCCATACGCAAGAAGAAGACGGCTGCGGTGGATGTTCATGCTAAAATGTATTTTGTGCGTTCTGTTGCTTTTTATTGGTATGACTGCCTTGGCAAATGAAATTCCTCGTATATGTTGCAAAACATACTTGGCTAATAAAGTACGATTGTGATTGTGGTTGTGTTTGGATTGTGATGTGATACTGATTCATTCAGAGTTACGAGGATCACATTTGTTGCCCATCCCGCAGTGACTTTGGCAAGTGGCTATACACCATCATCAAAGGTTCAAAGGTTCTTTGGTAGTCACATACACCAGTTGGTGAAGTGAAATGCGGATCGCCATTGCAGCACAGAAAAAAGAATACAACATAACAATAATAAAGAAATGTAACATAAAAACATCCCCCCACAGTGGTTCCCATTATGAGGGAAGGCACAAAGTCCAGCCCCCATCCCCAGTCCACCCATAGTCGGGCCTATTGAGGCCCCGACAGTCCCTTTTGCTTCCAGGCCGATCTCTCCAGTCCTCGCAGCGGCACACCCGGCCGCTTCCTTACCGACCCACCCCACCACTGGTGATCTCGGCGAGAGATTCTCCCGACTGGTTTCCACGATCCTCCCATCATGTTTTTTATGACCGTTGCAAGACCCTAGTTCTCCGACTAGTTTCACCATCCTCCTGATTAATTTTACTGTTTGCACGCCTCGTTGTCACCTTCCCCTCAGCCAACAATGACCAGCGATCCCCGCACATTAACACTATGCCACACACACACACACACACACTAGCGACTATTGACATCCACTCCAACCCAATTAATCCACAAACCTGCACATCTTTGGGATTTGACAGCAAAAAGTTGAGACCACTGCCCAGTCCATCGCCGGCTCTGACCTCCCCACCGTCGAAGGGATTTATCGGAGTCGCTGCCTCAAAAAGGCGGCCAGCATCATCAGAGACCCACACCATCCTGGCCACACACTCATCTCACCCCTGCCATCGGGAAGAAGGTACAGGAGCCTGGAAACTGCAACGTCCAGGTTCAGGAACAGCTTCTTCCCCACAGCCATCAGGCTGTTAAACACTACAACCTCATAGAGGCTCTAATCTACAATAGAAACATAGAAACATAGAAAATAGGTGCAGGAGTAGGCCATTCGGCCCTTCGAGCCTACACCGCCATTCAATATGATCATGGCTGATCATCCAACTCAGTATCCCGTACCTGCCTTCTCTCCATACCCCCTGATCCCTCTAGCCACAAGGGCCACAACTCCCTCTTAAATATGGCCAATGAACTGGCCTCAACTACCTTCTGTGGCAGAGAATTCCACAGACTCACCACTCTCTGTGTGAAAAATGTTTTTCTCATCTCAGTCCTAAAAGACTTCCCCCTTATCCTTAAACTGTGACCCCTTGTTCTGGACTTCCCCAACATCGGGAATAGACTAATATTATTATTGTTGCACATTTTGTTTGTTTTTTGAGTATGTGTGTGTATATATATATAAGCCCAGTGTGTATATATACAGTATGTGTGTGTATATATATAAGCCCAGTGTGTATATATACAGTATGTGTGTGTATATATATATAAGCCCAGTGTGTATATATATATATATAAGCCCAGTATATACAGTGTGTGTATATATACAATATATACAGCCCCCAGTGTGTATATATATATATATAAGCCCCAGTGTGTATGTATATATATATGTGCATATATACAGTATGTGTGTGTATATATATATAAGCCCAGTGTGTATATATACAGTATGTGTGTGTATATATATAAGCCCAGTGTGTATATATACAGTATGTGTGTGTATATATACTAGTATGTATGTATGTATATATATAAGCCCAGTGTGTATCCAAGTGTGTATATATACACATACTCACAACATACCATATATATAAAGTACTGGAGCCTATATATGTGGGTATGTTGTGTGTATGTGTGTATATACACACTGAGCTTCTCTCTCTCTCTCGTTTGTCATATCATACTATGTTTACATGTTCCGTTGTGTTGCAGTAAGTAAGAATGTCATTGTTCTATCTGGGACGCATGACAATAAAACTCTCTTGACTCTTGACTCTTGATCCCGGGGAAACCCCACGCGGCTCACGGGGAGAACGTACAAACTCCACACAGACAGCACCTGCAGTCAGGATGGAACCCGGGTCTCTGGCGCTGTGAGGCAGCGACTCCACATCTGCGCCCCCGTGCTGCCCGATATGGTTGAGGGGCAACTGGGCACAGAGCTACCTTCAGTGGATGTTGATTTTAGAGAGTTTGTGCGGTTTATAATCTCCAATGGAAAACGGCATGGCTTCACATCAAAAAGAATACTTGCTCAATTTTACTGAAACACGCAACATTTATCTTTTGGGATTTGATTCTGATCTTGTGCAGATTGTTCTTTCTCTCAACAACTGCAACTGGGACAAGTGTTTGATATATCCGAAACATTACTTTGTTGGATTATATTTCAGAAATAGAGTGCAATATTTCCAACATGGGTCAGGCAGCATTTCTGGAGAACATGGACAGGTGACGTTTCGGATCAGGATCATGTTTCGGACTGAAGAAGGGTCCTGACCCAAAACGTCACCTATCCATGTTCTCCACAGATGCTGCCTGACCCGCTGAGTTACTCCAGCACTTTTCTCTGCCACAGTTTAAGAATAAGGGGTAGGCCATTTTGAATAGGGTTGAGGAAAAACCTTTTCACCCAGAGAGTTGTGAATCTGTGGATCTGTGGATGCTTTCAAGAGAGAGCTAGATAGAGCTCTTAAAGATAGCGGAGTCAGGGGATATGGGGAGAAGGCAGGAACGGGGTACTGATTGGGGATGATCAGTCATGATCACAGTGAATGGCGGTGCTGGCTCGAAGGGCCGAATGGCCTACTCCTGCACCTACTGTCCATTGTCACCCATCACTTCTCTCCAGAGATGCTGCCTGTCCCGCTGAGTTACTCCAGCTTTTTTTGTCTCTCCAGGAAATGTAGATGGTTCATTGTTGGCTGAGTGGAGGGTGACACCGAGGCATACAGAAGTGAATAAGTATCCCAATTCCATCTTAGTGCCGAGACTTGTGGAACTTTACAGCTTAACTTGTCGAGGTATGGGTGATACGAACAGGTGAACTTCTGCCATCTTGGATCAGCCAGAATGTGGTATCAAATGTAACCCATCACAACCCACCACTCTCTCTCTACCCCCCTCCTCCCTCTCACCCCCCCTCCCTTTCTATCCCCCCCTCTCCACCCTCTCCCTCTCTACCCCCCTCCCTCTCTACCCCCCTCCCTCTCTACCCCCTTCCCTCTCTAGCCCCCCCTCCCACCCCCTCCCTCCCCCCCTCCCTCTCTACCCTCCCCTCCCTCCCTCTCTACCCCCCTCCCTCTCTACCCCCTTCCCTCTCTAGCCCCCTCCCTCTCTAACCCTCCCTCTCCACCCCCTCCCTCTCTACCCCCCTCCCTCCCTCTGCCCACTCTGCCCTCCCCTCCCTCTGCCCCCCTCCCTCTCTCCCCCTCTCCACTCCGCCCCCCCTCCCACTTTACCCCCCTCCCTCTCTATCCCCTCCTACCCCCTCCCTCCCTCTGCCCCCTCTCCCACCCTCCCTCTCTACCCCTCCCCTCCCTATCCCCTCCCTCCCTACCCCCTCCCTCCCTCTGCCCCCTGTCCCACCCTCCCTCTCTACCCCCTCTCCCTCTCTACCCTCTACCGCCTTCCCTCTCCCACCACTCCCTCTCTACCCCTCTCCCTCTCTACCCCTCCTCCCTCTCTACCCCTCCCCTCTCTATCTCCCTCCCTCTCTACCCCCCCTCTCTACCCCCTCTCCCACTCCGCCCCCCCTCCCTCTCTACCCTCTACCGCCTTCCCTCTCCCACCACTCCCTCTCTACCCCTCTCCCTCTCTACCCCTCTCCCTCTCTACCCCCCCTCCCTCTCTATCTCCCTCCCTCTCTACCCCCCCTCTCTACCCCCTTCTTCCTCTCTCCCCCCCTCCCACTCTGCCCCCTCTCCCTCTCAATCCTCCCACCCCCCCCCCTCTCCAGGGAGTGGTGAGTATTTGGACCTAAGGGTGAGTGGTGGAGTATTGCATTCGGGGACCAGCCCTCAACTGTGACACCGCCCCCCCCCCCCCCCCCTCCCCACCTTGGGATTCCCACTTGATCTAGTTATTACTAAAGTCATTTTGGGGTGAATTGGTTCATTTTAGTGAATGGGCACAATTGGAGCATTGGACAAGCACCTAATCGGGAGAAATGACCTTGTCTCTGATATTAAGGGGCTTTTATCCCCCCCCCCCCGCCTCCCATTTATTGCCACAGCCCTGTAATGTTGAACAACCATGCAAGAATTGGAGCTTAGGCGTGAGTTAAATTTCCATTCTAAGAAAGGCACAGCTGGTTCCCATTCTGTGTGATACGGCAGCAACTTAACTCCTGTTTCACACAGCCTTATTATTTCACTCCAGCTGTTTTAAGCTTTATCTGAATACTACCTGCCGCAATCTGATCACACACTGGAAGCCAGTTATTATCCTTTGTGTAGTACAGATCCTATAGCAATTCCTGCTCTAAATAAATCATGGTACGGACCTTGACAACATCAGCAGCCACCTGGTGCAATGATAAGACGAAAAATGCCGGAGTAACTCAGCGGGACAGGCAGCATCTCTGGAGAGAAGGAATGAGCGACATTTCGAGTTGAGACCTTTCTTCAGACTGAAGAAGGTAGTATCGGTAGTTGACAATAGACATTAGACAATAGGTGCAGGAGTGGGCCATTCGGCCCCTCGAGCCAGCACCGCCATTCACTGTGATCATGGCTGACCATCCACAATCAGTACCCCGTTCCTGCCTTCTCATCATATCCCTTGACTCCGCTATCTTTAAGAGCCCTATCTAAAAGGGCCTGTCCCACTGTACGAGGTAATTCAAGAGTTCTCCGAGTTCTCCCCTGATCCGAGCTCGTCTAATGTACGTAGTGGGTACGTCGGAGCTCGTGGATGTCCTGTGGCGGCTTGTAACGCCTACGGCAGGTCATGAAACGCGGTAAGCTCGTGAAGTTTTTTCAACAGTGGGGAGAGTGTCCAGGAGAGCCCCGAGTACCTACGAGCGGCTTTTACCGTAATTCTCCGAGTTCGAATCAGGGAAACACGGGAGAACTCTTGAATTACCTCGTACAGTGGGACAGGGGCTTAACTCGCTCTTGAAAGCATCCAGAGAATCGACCTCCTCTGCCTTCTGAGGCAGAGAATTCCACAGATTCACAATTCTCTGGGTGAAAAAGTTGTTCCTCATCTCCGTTCTAAATGGCCTGCCCCTTATTCTTAAACTGTGGCCCCTGGTTCTGGACTCCCCAACATTGGGAACATGTTTCCTCCCTCTAGCATGTCCAACCCCTTAATAATCTTGTATGTTTCAATAAGATAACCTCTCATCCTTCTAAATTCCTGAGTGTACAAACCCAGTTGAGGCAGGGACTATCCCAACATTTAAGAAACAGTTAGACAGCTACATGGATATGACAGGTTTGGAGGGATATGGACCAAATGCGGGCAGGTGGGACTAGTGTAGACGGGACATGTTGGCTAGTATGGGCAAGTTAGGCCGAAGGGCCTGTTTCCACACTATCACTCTGTGGCTCTATGACTCTAAATGGTTCCACATGGACCTCTCAGATCAGTGGTTAGGATGCCAAAGATGAATTTTCATAGAAACATAGAAAATAGGTGCAGGAGGAGGCCATTTGGCCCTTCGAGCCAGCACCGCCATTCATTGTTATCATGGCTGATCGTCCCCTATCAATAACCCGCGCCTGCCTTCTCCCCATATCCCTTGACTCCACTAGCCCCTAGAGCTCTATCTAAATCTCTCTTAAATGCATCCAGTGATTTGGCCTCCACTGCCCTCTGTGGCAGGGAATTCCATAAATTCACAACTCTCTGGGTGACAAAGATTTGTTTTACCTCAGTCTTAAATGACCTCCCCTTTATTCTAAGACTGTGGCCCCTGGTTCTGGACTCGCCCAACATTGGGAACATTTTTCCTGCATCTAGCTTGCCCAGTCCTTTTATAATTGTATATGTTTCTATAAGATTCCCCCCTCATCCTTCTAAACTCCAGTGAATACAAGCCTAGTCTTTTCAAACTTTCCTCATATGACAGTCCCGCCATCCCAGGGATCAATCTCGTGAGCCTACGCTGCGCTGCCTCAATCACAAGGATGTCCTTCCTCAAATTAGGAGACCAAAACTGTACACAATACTCCAGATGTGGTCTCACCAGAGCCCCATACAACTGCAGAAGAACCTCTTTACTACTGTATTAAAATCCTCTTGTTATTTTTACAATCCTCTTGTTATACATTGGGTTGTTTTTACCATCAATCCACACACTACACCCCAGAATGAAGAAGCGAAAACAGGTGTTTAGAAATTTTTGCAGTAATAAAAGATGACTGAAATATCACATTTACATAAGTATTCAGACCCTTTGCTATGACACTCAAAATTGAGCTTAGGTTCATCTTTTTAGAAACATAGAAACATAGAAATTAGGTGCAGGAGTAGGCCATTCGGCCCTTCGAGCCTGCACCGCCATTCAATATGATCATGGCTGATCATCCAACTCAGTATCCCGTACCTGCCTTCTCTCCATACCCTCTGATCCCCTTAGCCACAAGGGCCACATCCAACTCACTCTTAAATATAGCCAATGAACTGGCCTCAACTACCCTCTGTGGCAGAGAGTTCCAGAGACTCACCACTCTCTTGTGAAAAAAGTCTTTCTCATCTCGGTCTTAAAGGATTTCCCCCTTATCCTTAAGCTGTGACCCCTTGTCCTGGACTTCCCCAACATCGGGAACAATCTTCCTGCATCTAGCCTGTCCAAACCCTTATGAATTTTGTAAGTTTCTATAAGATCCCCTCTCAATCTCCTAAATTCTAGAAAGTATAAACTGAGTCTATCCAGTCTTTCTTCATAAGACAGTCCTGACAACCAGTCTGGTGAGCCTTCTCATTTTTCCATTGATTATCCTTGAGATGTTTCTACAACTTGATTGGAGTCCACCAGTGGTAAATTAAATTGATCGGACATGATTTGGAAATACACACACCTGTCTATATAAGGTCCCACAGTTGACAGTGCATGTCAGAGCAAAAACCAAGCCTTGAAGACGAAGGAATTGTCCGTAGACCTCCGAGACAGGATTGTGTCGAGACACAGATCTGGGGAAGGGTATAAAACAATGTCTGCAGCGTTGCAAGTCCTGAAGAGCACAGTGGCCTCCGTCATTCTTAAATGGAAGAACTTTGGGACCACCAGGACTCTTCATAGAGCTGGCCGCCCGGCCAAACTGAGCAATCAGGGCCTTGGTCCAAGAACCAGATGGTCACTCTGACAGAGGTCCAGAGTTCCTCTGTGGAGATGGGAGAACTTTCCAGAAGGACAACTATATCTACAGCACTCCACCAATCAGGCCTTTATGGTAGAGTAGCCAGACGGAAGCCACTCCTCAGTAAAAGGCACATGACAGCCTGCTTGGAGTTTGCCAAAAGGCACTTAAAGGACTCTGGTCTGATGAAACCAAGATTGAACTCTTTGGCCTGAATGGCAAGCGTCACATCTGGAGGAAACCAGGCACTGCTCATCACCTGGCCAATACCATACCTACGATGAAGCATGGTGATGGCAGCATCATGCTGTGGGTATGTATTTCAGCGGCAGGAACTGGGAGACTAGTCAGGATCGAGGGAAAGATGAACGGAGCAAAGTACAGAGAGATCCTTGATGAAAACCTGCTCCAGAGCATTCTGGACCTCAGACTGGGGCAGAGGTTTCACCTTCCAACAGGACAACAACCCTAAACACACAGTCAAGACACCGCAGGAGTGGCTTTGTGATAAGACTGTGAATGTCCTTGAGTGGCCCAGCCAGAGCCTGGACTTGAACCCAATCGAACGTCTCTGGAGGGACCTGAAAATAGCTGTGCATGGATGCTCCCCATCCAACCTGACTGAGCTTGAGGGTGCACAAAAGGCTGGAGAAACTCAGCGGGTGCAGCAGCATCTAAGGAGCGAAGGAGATAGGCGACGTTTCGGGTCGAGACCCTTCTTCAGACTGGTCAGGGATCAGGGAAACGAGAGATATAGATGGTGATGTGGAGAGATCTGAGCTTGAGAGTCGCTGCAGAGATGAATGGGAGAAATTACCCAAATACAGATGTGCCAAGCTTGTTGCATCATACCCTAGAAGACTTGAGGCTGTAATCGCTGCCAAAGGTGCCTCAACGAAGTACTGAGTAAAGGGTCTGAATGCCTATGTAAAGGTGATATTTCACTTATTTCTCTTTAATTACTTCGCAAAAATTTCTAAACGCCTGTTTTATTATGGGTTTTGTGTGTAGATTGATGGTAAAAGAAGAGAAGAATTTAACCAATTTTAGAATTAGGCTGTAACGTAACAAAATGTGGAAAAATTGAACGGGTCTGAATACTTCCTGAATGCACTGTATGTTGTCAGATTAGTGGATGACTAATGTTAGGTCCTCAATGTAATATAGACAGTAGGTGCAGGACTGGGCCATTCGGCCCTTCGAGCCAGCTCCGCCATTTAATATGATCATGGCTGATCATCCAATATCAATACCCCATTCCTGCTTTTTCCCCATATCTCTTGATTTTGTTAGCCCGAAGAGCTAAATCTAACTCTCTCTTGAAAACATCCAGTGAATTGGCCTCCACCGCCGTCTGTGGCAGAGAATTCCACAGATTCGCAACTCTCTGGGAGAAAAAGTTTTTCCTCATCTCGTGATTCTTGCTGATGAAAAAAGAAAGTTGAATGTGTGTTTTTATTCTTTCTGTTCTCTTAGTACAAAGCCTGCTGGGTCTTCTGGTTTGCTACCCGTTTTAACTCGCCATCCCGTTCCCACGTTGACCTTTCTGCCCTGGGACCTCCATTGCCAGAGTGAGGCGGCATGCAAACTGGAGGAACAGCACCTCATATTTCGCTTGTAGACAAAAATGCCGGAGAAACTCAGCGGGTGAGGCAGCATCTATGGAGAGAAGGAATAGGCGACGTTTCGGAGCAGGACCCTTCTTCAGACTGATGTCGTGTGGGGGGGGGGGGGAGGGGGCAGGAAGAGGCAGAGACAGTTGGCTTGTGGGAGAGCTGGGAAGGGGAGGGGAAGGAGGGAGAAAGCAAGGACTACCTGAAATTGGAGAAGTCAATGTTCATACCACTGGGGCGTAAACTACCCAAGCGAAATATGAAGTGCTACTCCTCCAATTTGCGATGGGGCTCACTCTGGCCAGTGAGGAGGCCCAGGACAGAAAGGTCGGATTCGGAATGGGAGGGGGAGTTGAAATGCTGAGCCACTGGGAATTCGGGTTGGTTAATGCGAACTGAGCGGAGGTGTTGGGCGAAGCGATCGCTTGGGTAACTTACAACCAAATGGTATGAAAATGGAGTTCTTCATTTTTAGGTAACTAAACTGCAAACATCCCCGCCTCCCCTCCCTCATCTTTTTCTTACCCCCCCCCCCCCCAAGCTGGACTTGCAACCACTTAGCCCCTTCTACCAACATTCCTTCCTCTTGCTTCACGATTCGCACCTTATCGATCCTTATCCAACAGAATTTGTCCAACCATCTGTATTTTTTAAAAACCTCACCTGTATCCACCTATCACTCATCGGGCTTTGTCCTGCCCCGACCGCCCTTCCAGCTTTCTTCCCCAACCCCCACCACAATGGGTCTGAAGAAGGTCCCGACCCATCGAGTTCTTGAGCTCGCTAGATCTTGGCTGCCCTCGTCTGGCCCACTGAGTTACTCCAGCACTTCGTGTCTTTTCCCGTAAACCACCATCTGCAGTTCTTTACTTCCGTGTTATTTTTCTACACTGTAGCCCGAGAAATCTTTAACTACTTTGAAGATTTGAAGTTCCTTTTGAGCTCACAACACCAGAGACCCGGGTTCGATCCCGACTACGGGTGCTGTCTGTACGGAGTTTGCACGTTCTCCCCGTGACCTGCGTGGGTTTTCTCCGAGATCTTCGGTTTCCTCCCACACTCCAAAGACGTACAGGCTTGTAGTATAATTTTCTTGGTATAAATGTAATATTGTGTGTGTGTGTAGGTTCGTGTTAGCGTGCGGGCGTCGCTAGTCAGTGAGGACTCGACGGGCCGAAGGGCCTGTTTCTGCGCTATATCTCTGAACTAAACAAAACTAAATTGAAGTGTTCAAACATCTTGTCTGGTTTCTGGCGAGGCGTCAAGCACTCTAGACAGATATTGCGAGCCAGACACTCACACCCAGACACTCACACCCAGACACTCACACCCAGACACTCACACCCAGACACTCACACCCAGACACTCACGCCCCCAGACGCACTCACCCCCAGACGCACTCACCCCCAGACGCGCTCACCCCCAGACGCGCTCACACGCAGACACGCTCACACCCAGACACACTCACACCCAGACATGCTCCCCCCCAGACGCTCCCCCCAGACGCTCACCCCCAGACACTCACACAGACATGCTCACACCCAGACACGCACACAGAGACGCTCACACCCAGACACGCTCACACCCAGACACCCCCCCCCAGACACCCAGACACCCACAGACACGCTCACACCCAGACACGCACAGACACCCTCACACGCCTCACACGCATATTCACACATCACCTATTTACAGCCTTTGAAATGATGCCAACTTCACCTGCTGTATTAATCATCAGCTCTGAACGAGACCCCACAGCTAATGATGCCTCTGGCAAGTGATGTTCCCTTCATATTTTCTCCACGAACACCCTTTGCATGGTCACAGGTGAGCATAACAATCAAACAGACCTTAAAGTTTATAGCAATTAGAGGCTGAAAGGGCAGGTCAGATCTTGGTATTGCCTAATTAAACAGTTGCTTGGGAGAGCACAGTTGAGGAGTACTCCCCGAGTTCCTGCATGACCGTGCTTTTGAAGCTGGGGAACGTTTCAAAGTCTGCCCGCATTATGCTTTATGAATTTTCAATGGTTGTTATCACAGCGCTGCATTTACACGCACATCACAGTGTAAAGGCAATTTGTGATATTTCGAGTGTGAAGTATAATAAAAAGCCAGTTAACAAATAAAGCGTTTTGAAGCTCTTTTTTGAGTATCCCTTAATTTATTCAAAAAAACGTTCTGTTTGCAGCTCACACTTCTGCAAGAGAGAGAGGGAAAGTATGCAAAACACTTCAGTAATCAGTCTTCCGATGATAGTTCTTGAGCCAGGAAGAAATAATAGGGAGGGGAATTTGACTTTGATCGCTCGGGTAAAACATGCTCACTCTGCTTTACTCCCATCCATTTGCTACCGTTTGCACTGCTGCACTGTTTGCAGCAGGTGCAGTGCAGTTTTGCTTATTGCCATATGTACCGAGGTACAGTGAAAAGCTTTCGTTAGATAGTGATACAGTGTGGAAACAGGCCCTTCGGCCCAACTTGCCCACACCCGCCAACACGTCCCAGCTACACTAGTCCCACCTGCCTGCGCTTGGTCCATATCCCTCCAAGCCTGTCCTATCCATGTATCTGTCTAACTGTTTCTTAAATGTTGGGATAGTCCCAGCCTCAACTACCTCCTCTGGCAGCTTGTTACATACACCCACCACCCTTTGTGTGAAAAAGTTACTCCTCAGATTCCTCTTAAATCTTGTCCTCTTTGCCTCGAACCTATGTCCTCTGGTCCTCGATTCCCCTACTCTGGGCGAGAGACTCTGTGCATCTTCCCGATCTATTCCTACACGATATGATACATAGAAACATAGAAATTAGGTGCAGGAGCAGGCCATTCGGCCCTTCGAGCCTGCACCGCCATTCAATGTGATCATGGCTGATCATCCAACTCAGTATCCTGTACCTGCCTTCTCTCCATACCCCTTGATCCCTTCAGCCACAAGGGCCACATCCAACTCCCTCTTAAATATAGCCAATGAACTGGCCTCAACTACCCTCTGTGGCAGAGAATTCCACAGATTCACCACTCTCTGGGTGAAAAACGATTTTCTCATCTCGGTCCTAAAAGACTTCCCCTTATCCTTAAACTGTGACCCCTTGTCCTGGACTTCCCCAACATCGGGAACAATCTTCCTGCATCTAGCCTGTCCAACCACTATTCCTTCTCTTCATGATACACAATGCATGATTACAATCGAGCCATTTACAGTTTACAGGTACATAATAAGGGAATGTGTAGGGAAGAAATGCAGAAGGTAGACAAAAATGCTGGAGAACCTCAACAGGTGAGGCAGCATCTATGGAGCGAAGAAAATTGGCAAGGTTTCGGGCCTAAACCCTTCTTCAGACTGAAATGCAAGATGCTGGTTTAAATTGAAGATAGACACAAAATGCTGAAGTAACTCAACTGAAAGAAGGGTCTCGAGCAAAAATATCACCCTGTGCCGTCACCTGATGGTCAGACCACTTATGGTCGTACCCTCATCGCTGTTACGAGGGCTGTCACTTGATGTCATGGGTTAAGGGGAGTGTCCTGCCACATAAGCTGATCTCACCTGGAGATCATGAGTCGACAGGTAGCTGAGCTCAAGACAGCAGCAGCAACAATGACATTATGTCAGAGGGCCAAACCTGCATGTACACCAACCATGCAACGTCTGAATAAACCAACTGTGTGTTCACCACGTTTGGTGCCGCTACATTGGTGACCCGCGACGATCCAAATTGGGATTTTGGATTTCTCCCGATGCACGCAACCTCCAGAGACCTGATGTCTGCAACAGCCCAGCCCTGCTGAACGATACCCGGCCCTAACGTAATGTATGCCGCCGTCGACCGCTCCAACGCGCTCCTGTGACTGGTCTCAGCAGCCACAGGGCGCCCGGGTTCGGGCCTTGTCTGACAGCCGCCAATCTCTCCCGCATGACCCGCCAGGAGCCGACCGCCGGAGCTGAGAGGCCGCGGCTGCCGTCGCTCTCCCCACCAGCCGTTGCTCCCCCACAAGCTCCTGCAGGAGCTGCGGGTTTAGCAGTCCCCCCTGCCCTCAGCACACTGGCCCCGGGAGCGGGGAGAGAGCGGGCCTGCCCCATTACCCCGCTGGCCGCTGCCCAAGGCCTAGCCTCCCGATCGAGTGTGCCTATCTGGGGCGGCTGCCCGAAGATTTCCTTCCGCTCCTCGCCAGCGCGGATTTCGACGATCGCTGGCTGCCCGTCTGGTCGGGCTGTGGTCGGCCCAGCAGCGGGGCGGAGCCTCAGCCAGTCGTTAGTCAGTGGTCCCGCGACGGATTCCTCAACAGCTTCCAGTCTCCGCTGAGGGCGCAGCAGCGCAGACGGTCTCCGATGGCGACGGTGAGCCCCTACCTGCAGTGGTGGGGCGAGGCCCGTCTACGCCGGTCGCCCCGCATGCATCCGGGAATCGCCTCGTTTGGCCCCCAAAATGGCCGCCGCCGCGACTGCAAAAATGGCGACCTGCTCTGACCACCATCAACAGCGTCACCTTCCGGCCGGATGCCAATAGACAATAGGTGCACGTGTAGGCCATTCACCCTAACCGTAACCACAAGGACACTCCACAATGTCCTTCCAACAATGAACGTGGATTGGACATAAACTTGTCACAGAATCTGCAAATCTACACTTGAATAAACGAGGCAGGGTCCTTACAATGGTTAACCATGTGAAATAAAATTGACTTAATCCTGTTTTAGTTCAGAGGATTAACCTGGTCACTAGCAAGTTTTTGTTTCACTATTGGCCGTGACAAAGTCAAAGTCAATTTTATTCGTCACATCCACCCGAAGGTGCAGTGAAATTAAATTGCCAGCAGCGCTACACTTAAAAAGAACACACACAATACACAATAAGATTTAACACAAACGTCCACCACAGCTTTCTTCACTGTGGTGGAAGGCAACAAAGTTCAGCCTCCGTGGTCGGGGCCATGGGTGTTCAAGAAGACCCGGGTCTACTTGGGAGAACAGTTTCGAACAAGTGCAGAATTTATGCCACAGCACTTACTTTTAGGGGGGGGGGGGGGGGGGGTGAGGGTGGTGGGGGGGGGGGGAGGGTGAGGGTGGTGGTGGGGGGAGGGTGAGGGTGGTGGGGGGGGGGAGGGTGGTGGGGGGGAGGAGGGGAGGAAGAATGGAGGACTCAGGGGCCCGCTTTAAGGTAGGGGGAAGATTAATGGACAATGGGGGGGGGGGGGGGGAGAGGGGTAAGGGGGGGAGAACAATGATCAATGGGGACCAGGCGTGGGGGGGACCTGGCATGCGGGGGGGGGGGGGGGAACGAAGGAGGAGCCGCTGTGCTTTGTAACTTTGTCACCGCCGTGGGTGACCGCTATTTGTTTCCATCGGGTCGGCAACAAGGAATTTCACCGTGCCTCATCACATGTGACAATAAAATATTCCATTCATAAGGTCATAAGGAACAGGAGCAGAATTAGGCCATTCGGCCCCATCGAGTCTACTCCGCCATTCAATCATGGCTGATCTATCTCTCCCTCCTCACCCCATTCTCCTGGCTTCTCCCCGTCACCTCTGACGCCCCGCACTGATCAAGAAATTCCATTCCAATTCTACGCTTGAGAAAATGAACTCGTTCGAAAAGAAAACCGATTTAGCGTAATGCTGAAATTAAGGCGACTAGCTATGTCATTCAATTAAGACAAATATATATCTAACAATAGGTTTACTCACCATATATGCCAGTAGATATACAAGGAAACGCCTGTAATTAAAGAGAACAAACATGATTAGAGAAAGAACAAAATATATTTTAAAATATCAAAACCATCAGAAGATGGACGGCACGGTGGCGCAGCGGTAGAGTTGCTGCCTCACAGCGCCGGAGACCCAGGTTCGATCCCGACTACGGACGCTGTCTGTACGGAGTTTGTTCCTTTGCACACGTGGGTTTTCTCCGAGACCTTTGGTTTCCTCCCACACTCCAAAAACGTGCAGGTTTGTAGGTTATGTGGCTTTGGTATACGTGTAAATTGTCCCTAGTGTGTGTCGGAAAGTGTTAGCGTGCGGGGATCGCTGGTCGGCGCGGACTCGGTGGGGCGAAGGGCCTGTTTCCGCGCCCTATCTCTAAACTAAACTAATGCCGATCTGATGAAGTAATTAATCAAGATTCAGAAAGTACAGCTGCGCCTGAACTACCTGTCACTCAGTAAGAAACTATTGTTATTGTTATTAAGTATTGTTAATAATATTATTATTATTTAGCTTAAGAGTCATGCTTTTGTTGCTTGCTAACCAGTCAGCAGAAAGACAATACATGATTTTGACCGAGGCATTTACAGTGTATACTCACTTGTCCCTTTACCCCCCCCCCCCCCCCCCCCCCCCCCCCCCCCCCCCCTTCTCCCCCCTTGACTCCAACCAAGGACCTAAATAGCCTTTCCAGGTGCGGCAGAGGTTCACCTGCACCTCCTCCAACCTCATCTATTGCATCCGCTGCTCTAGGTGTCGGCTGCTCTGCATCGGTGAGACCAAGCGTAGGCTTGCCGATCGTTTCGCCCAACACCTTCGCTTGGTTCGCACTAACCAACCTGATCTCCCGGTGGCTCAGCACTTCAACTCCCCCTCCCATTCCGAATCCGACCTTCCTGCCCTGGGCCTCCTCCATGGCCAGAGTGAGGCCCACCGCAAATTGGAGGAGCAGCACCTCATATTTCGCTTGGGCAGTTTACACCCCAGCGGTATGAACATTGACTTCTCCAATTTCAGGTAGTCCTTGCTTTCTCCCTCCTTCCCCTCCCCTTCCCAGCTCTCCCACAGCCCACTGCCTCTGCCTCATCCCTTCTACTTCCCGCTCCCCCACCCCACATCAGTCTGAAGAAGGGTCTCGACCTGAAACGTCACCTATTCCTTCGCTCCATAGAAGCTGCCTCACCCGCTGAGTTTCTCCAGCATTTTTATCTACATGCTGAATAATCAGTGCTGGTGGATAATGAAGATGCATGTGTTTTCACATAGGGGTGCACACATTCCACGTTGGACTACTTCTCAATTTACTTGCGTAAATATGAACTGTCGTCTTGACGGATCTGCATCCATTATTTGACCATGAACTGGATTTCTGCAACCAGCTATTAATCACAACTGGAAGCAAACACATCTGAAATGCATTTTTAGTTTAGTTTGGAGACACAGCGCGGAAACAGGCCCTTCAGCCCACCGGGTCCGCACCGACCAGCGATCCCCGCACACTAACACTATCCGGCACACACTAGCGACTATTTTACATTTATACCAAGCCAATTAACCAGCAAACCTGTACGTCTCTGGAGTGCGGGAGGAAACCGAAGATCTCGGAGAAAACCCACGCAGGTCACGGGGAGAACGTACAAACTCCATACAGACAGCACCCGTAGTCGGGATCGAACCAAGATCTCTGGCGCTGTGAGGCAGCAACTCTACCGCTGCGCCATCGTGCCACCCTTTGTTTGTTTAATAAACAGACAGAGAGTGCTGGAGTAACTCAGCGGGTCAGGCAGCATCTCTGGGAAACACAGGTAGGCGATGTTTCTGGTCGGGACATAGAAACATAGAAATGTAGAAAATAGGTGCAGGAGCAGGCCATTCGGCCCTTCGAGCCAGCACCGCCATTCAATATGATCATGGCTGATCATCCAACTCAGTATCCTGTACCTGCCTTCTCTCCATACCCCCTGATCCCTTTAGCCACAAGGGCCACATCTAACTCCCTCTTAAATATAGCCAATGAACTGACCTCAACTACCTTCTGTGGCAGAGAGTTCCAGAGACTCACCACTCTCTGTGTGAAAAATGTTTTCCTCATTTCGGTCCTAAAGGAATTCCCCCTTATCCTTAGACCGTGACCCCTTGTTCTGGACTTCCCCAACATCGGGAACAATCTTCCTGCATCTAGCCTGTCCAACCCCTTAAGAATTTTGTAAGTTTTTAAAAGATCCCCCCTCAGTCTTCTAAATTCTAGCGAGTACAAGCCGAGTCTATCCAGTCTTTCCTCATATGAAAGTCCTGACATCCCAGGAATCAGTCTGGTGAACCTTCTCTGTACTCCCTCTATGGCAAGAATGTCTTTCCTCAGATTTGGAGACCAAAACTGTACGCAATGCTCCAGGTGTGGTCTCACCAAAACCCTGTACAACTGCAGTAGAACCTCCCTGCTCCTATACTCAAATCCTTTTGCTATGAATGCTAACATACCATTTGCTTTCTTCACTGCCTGCTGCACCTGCATGCCTACTTTCAATGTCTGGTGTACCATGACACCCAGGTCTCGTTGCATCTCCCCTTTTCCTAATCTGGCCACCATTCAGATAATAGTCTACCCTCCTGTTTTTGCCACCAAAGTGGATAACCTCACATTTATCCACATTATACTGCATCTGCCATGCATTTGCCCACTCACCCAGCCTATCCAAGTCACCTTGCAGCCTCCTAGCATCCTCCTCACACCTAACACTGCCCCCCAGCTTAATGTCATCCGCAAACTGGAGATGTTGCATTTAATTCCCTTGTCCAAATCATTAATATTGTAAATAGCTGGGGTCCCAGCTCTGAGCCTTGCGGTACCCCACTAGTCACTGCCTGCCATTCTGAAAATGACCCGTTTTTCTCCTACCCTTTGCTTCCTGTCTGCCAGCCAGTTCTCTATCCACATCAATACTGAACCCCCAATACCGTGTGCTTTAAGTTCGTATACTAATCTCATATGTGGGACCTTGTCGAAAGCCTTCTGAAATTCCAGATATAACACATCCACTGGTTCTCCCTCATTCACTCTACTAGTTACATCCTCGAAAAATTCAATAAGGTTCGTCAGACATGATTTACCTTTCGTAAATCCATGCTGACTTTGTCCAATGATTTCACCATTTTCCAAATGTACTGCTATCCCATCTTTAATAACTGACTCTAGCAGTTTCCCCACTACCAATGTTAGACTAACTGGTCTGTAATTCCCCGTTTTCTCTCTCCCTCGTTTTTTAAAAAGTGGGGTTACATTAGCTACCCTTCAATGCTCAGGAACTACTCCAGAATCTAAAGAGTTTTGAAAAGTTATCACTAATGCATCCACTATTTCTGTGGCTACTTCCTTGAGTACTCTGGGATGCAGCCTATCTGGCCCTATCGGCCTTTAATCCGTTCAATTTACCCAACACCACTTCCCGGCTAACCTGGATTTCACTCAGTTCCTCCATCTTATTTGACCCCTGGTCCCCTGCTATTTCTGGCAGATTATTTATGTCTTCCTTAGTGAAGACAGAAGCCAAAGTAGTTATTCAATTGGTCTGCCATGTCCTTGTTCCCCATGATCAATTCACCTGTTTATGACTGCAAGGGACCTACATTTGTTTTAACTAATCTCTTTCTCTTCATATATCTATAAACATTTTGCAGTCAGTTTTTATGTTCCCTGCCAGTTTTCTTTCATAATCTATTTTCCCTTTCCTAATTAAGCCCTTTGTCCTCCTCTGCTGGACTCTGAATTTCTCCCAGTCCTCTGGTAGGCTGCTTTTTCTGGCTAATTTGTATGCTTCATCTTTTGTTTTTATACTATCCCTAATTTCCCTTGTTATCCACGGATGGCACTACCTTCCCTGATTTATTATTTTGCCAAACTGGGATGAACAATTGTTGTAGTTCATCCATGCAGTCTTTAAATACCTTCCATTGCACATCCACTGTCAACCCTTTAAGAATCACTTGCCAGTCTATCTTGGCCAATTCACGTCTCATGCCTTCAAAGTTACCTCTGTTTAATTTCAGAACGCTTGTTTCTGACTTAATTATGTCAATCTCCATCCTAATGAAGAACTCAACCATATTATGGTCACTCTTGCCCAAGGGGCCACGCACAACAAGACTACTAACTAACCCTTCCTCACTACTCAATACCCAGTCTAGAATAGCCTTCTCTCTCGTTGGTTCCTCTACATGTTGGTTTAGAAAACTATCCCGCATACATTCCAAGAAATCCTCTTCCTCAGCACCCCTGCCAATTTGATTCACCCAATCTATATGTAGATTGAAGTCACCCACTATAACTGTTTTACCCTTGTTGCACGCATTTCTAATTTCCTGTTTGATGCCATCCCCAACTCCACTACTACTGTTAGGTGGCCGGTACACAACTCCCGCTAGCATTTTCTGCCCCTTAGAGTTTCGCAGCTCTACCCATATCGATTCCACATCCTCCAAGCTAATGTCCTTCCTTTCTATTGCATTAATCTCCTCTTGCACCAGCAACGCTACCCCACCTCCTTTTCCTTTCTGTCTATCCCTCCTGAATATTGAATATCCCTGGATGTTCAGCTCCCAGCCTTGGTCACCCTGGAGCCATGTCTCCGTGATCCCAACTATAGCATAGTCATTAATAGCTATCTGCACATTCAACCCTTCCACCTTATTGAGACACAAAGCCTTCAGGCTTGTTTTTACAACACTCTTACTCCTTATACAATTATGTTGACAAGTGACCCCTTTTGATGTTTGCCCTGGATTTGTCTGCCTGCCACTATTAATTTTCATCTTGCTACCGATTGCTTCTACCCTCATTTTATACCCCTCTTTCTCTCTGCTCACACATTTAAGAAACCCACCACCTCTTATTCTCTATTTATTATTTTTTTCATCTTTCCTCCCTACATGTTGGGTCTGAGTGCTTCCCTTCTCTGCCTCCTGCATCAGACCCTGTCTACTAGCTTTCTCTATTTGAGTCCCTCCCCCCCAACCGTTCTAGTTCAGACTGGGGAATGTGGGGCAGGACAAAGCCTGGTGAGTGATAGGTGGATACAGGTGTGGAGCGGGTTCAATAGGCAGATTGTTGGAGAAAGGCCACAGATGAAAGCACAAAGGTCGAAGATGAAATGTCAAAGGTCCAAGGTATGGATGGACGAATTGTGAAGCCAGAGGAAACTTTGGTAAATGTTATTTCTTTGAACATGTTCTTATCTCAGGAGCTCTCGACAACTTCACCTTCCTATTCAACTACTAAACAGATTCTATGGATTCATTTGAGTAGCATCAAGAAAATCATTCATTTATATTTAATAAGTTCACATTTATTGTCACATGCACCAATTAAGGTGCAGTGAAATTTGAGTTACCATGCAGCCACACGATCAAATAGAACACAATACACGATAGAATTTAACACAAACATCCACCACAGTGGAATCAGCATTATTCACGGTGATGGAAGGCACTCAGTCACTCTTCCTCCTTTTGTTCATCCGTGGTCAGGGGCCACACACACCACCCTGGCCACACTCTCATCTCACTACTACCATGAAGAAACATAGAAACATAGAAAATAGGTGCAGGAGTAGGCCATTCGGCCCTTCGAGCCTGCACCGCCATTCAATATGATCATGGCTGATCATCCAACTCAGTATCCTATACCTGCCTTCTCTCCGTACCCCCTGATCCCTTTAGCCACAAGGGCCACATCTAACTCCCTCTTAAATATAGCCAATGGACTGGCCTCAACTACCTTCCGTGGCAGAGAATTCCACAGATTCACCACTCTCTGTGTGTGTACATCGCAGAGGGTACAGGAGCCTGAAAAAAAGTGGCCACCAGTGTGAAGGACAGCTTCTTCCCAACAACCATCAGGCTCTTGAACGCTGCACAGCGCTGACCCCGGCAACTGTGATCCCCTTTGGCTGTGTCTTTGGTTTCAAGACGACTGTTGCAGATTTTGCAATATTATAGTGACCTAATGTTAGCTATTAATGTATTATAGTTTTGATTATTTCTGTATTTTAATCGGCATGTTATTGCGTTAATGGGCATGTTAAGCTGCAGCAAGTATGAAGCAATCCATTGCACTGTTGTTGGGAGATTTCACACGGAGACAGCAAGTGGAGCAGCGGTAGGGTTGCTGCCTTACAGCGCCAGAGACCCGGGTTCCATCAGCATGGGTGCTGATTGTACGGGGTCAATAGACAATAGACAGTAGGTGCAGGAGGAGGCCATTCGGCCCTTCGAGCCAGCACCGCCATTCAATGTGATCATGGCTGATCATCCCCAATCAGTACCCCGTTCCTGCCTTCTCCCCGTATCCCCTGACTCCGCTATCTTTAAGAGCCCTATCTAGCTCTCCCTTGAAAGCCTCCATCGCCCTCTGAGGCAGACAATTCCACAGACTCACAACTCTCTGTGTGAAAAAGTGTTTTCTCATCCCTGTATTAAAATGGCTTACCCCTTATTCTTAAACTGTGGCCACTGCTAATTCTGGACTCCCCCAACATCGGGAACTTGTTTCCTGCCTCTAGCATGTTCAAATCCTTAATAATCTTATGTTTCAATAAGATCCCCTCTCATCCTTCTAAATTCCAGAGTGTACAAGCCCAGCCGCTCCATTCTCTCAGCATATGACAGTCCCGCCTTCCCAGGAATTAACCTTGTAAACCTAAGCTGCACTCCCTCAATAGCAAGAATGTCCTTCCTCAAATTAGGGGACCAAAACTGCACACAATACTCCAGGTGTGGTCTCACTAGGGCCCTGTACAACTGCAGAAGGACCTCTTTGCTCCTATACTCAACTCCTCTTGTTATAAAGGCCAACATGTCATTCGCTTTCTTCACTGCCTGCTGTACCTGCATGCTTACTGTCATTGACTGATGAACAAGGATCCCCCGATCCCGTTGTACTTCCCCTTTTCCCAACTTGACACCATTTAGATAATAATCTGCCTTACTGTTTTTGCTAGGGTGTGTACGTTCTTCCTGGGACCATGTGGGTTTCCTCCAGGTGCTCCAGTTTCCTCCCACACTCCAAAGACGCACGGGTTTGTAGATTAAATGGCTTTGGTAAAATTGTAAATTAACCCCAGTGTGTGTGGGACACTACTAGTGTACGATGTGATCACTGGCTGAAGGGCCTGTTTTCACGTTGTCTCTCTAAAGTTTAAAGTAAAGACAATTACACACTCTTGATGAATGCCTTGTGTGCTTGTCAAATTGTGAGAGTTAAGGTTTAAGGCAGAAAGTCAGAAAAATAAATGAGAAATAAAACTAAGAAGACCAGTTATAATCTTAGAGTCATATAGTGAGACAGTGTGGACAGACGCCCTTCGGCCCAACTTGCCCACACCGGCCAACATGTCCCAGCTACACTAGTCCCACCTGCCTGCGTTTGGTCCATACCTCTCCAAACCTGTCCTATCCATGTACCTGTCTAAATGTTTCTTAAACGTTGGGATAGTCCCAGCCTCAACTACCTCCTCCTGCAGCTCGTTCCATACACCCAACACCCTTTGTGTGAAAAAGTTACCCCTCAGATTCCTATTAAATCGTTTCCCCTTCACCTTGAACCTATGTCCTCTGGTCCTCGATTCCCCTACTCTGAGCAAGAGACTCTGCGCGTCTACCCGATCGATTCCTCTCATGATCTTATGCACCTCTATAAGATCACCCCTCATCCTCCTGCGCTCCAAGGAGTAGAGACTCAGCCTACTCAACCTCTCCCTATAGCTCACACCCTCTAGTCCTGGCAACAGCCTTGTAAATCTTCTCTGAACCCTTTCCAGCTTGATAACATTTTTCCTATAAAACGGTGCCCAGAACTGAACACAATATTCTAAATGTGGTCTCACCAACGTCTTATACAACTGCAACATGACCTCCCAACTTCTATACTCATACTGAATAGTGCAACATACTGGAGGATCGTGGGTTGTTGATCGCCCTGACTGCGGATGGTTTGACTTTCCCCGAACTGCGGGAGAATAAAGAGGAAGAAGTTTGGACTTTATTGCCTTCCATCACAGTGAGGAATGTGGAATCCACTGTGATGGATGTTTATGTTCACTTTCCTGGGTCTGGTTGCTTTTCACTTAGTATGGCCCTATGACTCAAATTTCACTGTAAGATTGGTACATGTGACAATAAACTGGCCTTGAAACCTTGAAACTTTGAAACTACCAAACGCAGGCAGCTGGGACATGTTGGCTGATGTGGGCAAGTTGGGCTGAAGGGCCTGTTTCTACGCTGTGTCACTCTATGACTCCATGACTTCTTAAGTTGGTACATTGATAAAATGCCACTTTGTAAACTGGGTCAACTCAATCTCGTTCACATTCCAAAGCACTTGGCTGATCTGCAGATTTAATTGCTTGTAAGCTAAATTTAATTTAATATTACCATTTTAATATAAATCCCAATGAAATCTTTCTTTCGTCAACTTTTAAAATTACATTTCACGGTTGCTGATCCCTATATTGGCTCAATATCATTAATTCAATAAAAATATAAACAAACCAGCTAATTAGTTTCACTAATTTAGTTTAGTTACATTTAGTATAATTAATAAGGTAGTGTGTAAGAAGGAACTGCAGATGCCGGTTTAAACCAAAGGTAGACACAAAAAGCTGGAGTAACTCAGCGGGACGGGCAGCATCTCTGGAGAGAAGGAATGGGTGACGTTTCGGTTTGAGACTCTTCTTCATGGTTAGGGATAAGGGAAACGAGAGATATACACGGTGATATGGAGAGATAAAGAACAAATTAATGAAAGTGGCAAAAAAGTGACGATGATAAAGGAAACAGGCCATTGTAAGTGGTTTGTAGGGTGAAAATGAATGCTGGGGGGGGGTACTTGAAGTGAGAGAAATCAATATTCATACCACTGGGCTGTAAGCTGCCCAAGCGGAATATGAGATGCTGTTCCTCCAATTTGCGTTTAGCCTCACTCTGACAGTGGAGGAGGCCTAGGACAGGAAGGTCGTTGTGGGAATGGGAAGGAGAATTAAAGTGTCCAGTAACCGGGAGATCCTCACACGGGCTGAGCGAAGGTGTTCTGTGAAATGATCGCCAAGCTAAGCTGATCTCAGCACATAGAAGCAAGGAACTGCAGGTGTTGGTTTCAAAAAAAAGGGACACAAAGTGCTTAGCTAGGCATGGTGTTCACCACGGACTTTTCTACGTACTTAAAGCCCTGTCTCACGGTGCGAGTCCACCCTCGGGTGATCCCGAGTGAAAGAATAAAAATCAAACTCGTGGTTGTCTACGGGATTCCAAGTGTATATTCACGAGTTTAAACGAGTTCCCACGTGTATGTCTAAGTTTGCCGTTTACTTCTCATTTCTGTGATGTACCAAGTTCCTCTCCCGAGTTACTCCTGAGGCAACAACGACTACCGACGTGTGGAAAAATCATCACATGGTAAAAACGATGTCATGCAGTTTCGTTTTCACTATAAAAAGACCCAGCCTGAAGAACGATCTCGACCCGAAACATCACCTATTTCTTTTCTCCAGAGATGCTGCCTGACCAGCTGAGTTAGTCCATCATTTTGTGTCTATCTTTGGTTTAAACTAGTATCTGCAATTCCATCCTTCAAACCTTTAGAGCAGTTTGTCTCAAGAAACAAGCCTTCTACAATTGCATTCAAAAGCCCATTTGAACTGCATTTGTTTAAGGTCTGGCATCAATCATTGAAAGGCATAGGCTGTTTTGTGTCGGGAGGAACTGCAGATGCTGGTTTACACCGAAGATAGACACAAAATGCTGGAGTAACTCAGCGGGACAGGCGGCATCTCTGGAGAGAAGGGATGGGTGATGTTTCTGGTCGAGTCCCTTCTTCAGACTCAAAAAACGTTTCGACCCTTCTCTCCAGAGATGCTGCTGGCTTGGCTGAGTTACTCCGGCTTTTTGTGTCCAGTAAGATTGTTTTATTCCCGTAATTTATCTCTCATCAAAGCGTTGGCAAACTTCGAACAAAAAGATGAGGTAAATTGCACATTAACATTTTTCCCCCGACAGGGTCGACTGAGACAGGGGTTCAAATTATCAGAATGGATCTCAACAGAAACCTTCAAACGTCACAGACATCCATGGAATATCGGTAGGTGAAGTTTCAAGTAAGAGTCACCTATCCATGTTCTCCAAAGATGCTGCCTGACCCGCTGGGTTACTCCAGCACTCTGTGTCCTAAACTTAGGCATGATCACTATACCTTATGGGGCTGTGCACTGAATGAGCTAATTCAAGAGCTCTCCCGAGTTTAAAAAAAAAATCAAACTCGTGGTAAGCACGTAGAATGTACATTACGGGTACGTCGGAGCTCGAGGACGTCTCTTAGCGGCTCGTAACGCTAACGGCAGGTACTCGGGAAATGCGGTAAGCTCGTGAAGACTTGTGAAGATTTTTCAACATGTTGAAAAATGTCCACGAGAGCCCCGAGGACCTACGAGCGGCCATTATCGTAATTCTCCGAGTTCGAATCAGGGGAAACTCGGGAGAACTCTTGAATTAGCTCGTACAGCCCCATGAATTCCCTGCAAAATCATGGGACTATCTAAAAGTTTAGTTTAGAGGTACAGTGTGGAAACTGGCCCTTCTGCCCATCGAGTCCGCGCCCACCAGCGATCACCCGGACACTAATTCCATCCCCCACACAAGGGCCAATTTACCGAAGGCAATTGACCAGCGAACTTGCACATCTATGGAATGTGGGAGGAAACTGGAGCACCGGGAGAAAACGCACGCGGGTCTCGGGGAGAACGTACAAACTCCGCCAGGATCTAGGCCGGGTCTCTGGCGCTGTAAGGCAACGACTCTACCGCTGTGCTGCCCTACCACCCCAAATCCCGACCCCTCCATTCCCCGCTTATCCATCTGATTATCTAAAAGCCTCTTAAACTTTATGAGCAGAGTTGGCAAGTTTTAGTTTTGGAGATACAGCACGGAAACAGGCACTTCGCACATTAACACTATCTTACGCACACTAGGGGCAATTTACACTTATACCAAGCCAATTAAGCTACAAACCTGTACGTCTTTGGAGTGTGAGATGAAACCGAAGATCTCGGAGAAAGCGCACGCAGGTCACGGGCAGAACGTACAAACTCCATACAGACAGCACCCATAGTCGGGATCGAATCCGGGTCTCCGGCGTTGCAAGCACTGTAATGGGCCTGTCCCACTTATGCGATGTTTCAGGCGACTCCCGGCGACTGTCAACTTGCCGGCAGTAGCCTGAAAAACCGGGAACTGGAATGGCGACTGTCAGAGTGGAACACGCACGCACGCACGCACGCACGTACACACACACGCACACACACACACACACGCACGCACACACACACACACACACACAAATACACACACACACACACACACACACACACACACACACACACACACACACACACACACACACATCGCAGGCGGGGGACGGGGGAAGAGGGGGGAATTAGTGTGAAATTCACACGGTGCAAAGCCAAGGTGATACAGACACACACCACGATGAACAGGAAGGTAATTAAAACGGCTAAAACACAGTGTACGGTAAGTCCTTTAAAAGAGGGGGGAGGGCGGGAGGGGGGAAGAAGGAGTGGAGACAACATTTAAGAAGCCAGTGATACACGGCGGTGAAGCTCGGCGGACATTTAACATTACCGGTCGGTCATCCTCGGTTCTGAAAACTACTGCTTACGTTCTTTTTCCCCCAATGACCCAATGAAATTCACCGGTCAGCACCGGCTACAACCTACGAGAACCTACGAGAACCTCCGACCTCCTGGCGACCCACTAGGACCTCCTGGCGACCCACCTACGGCACGTCAATTCTCGCTACTCTCCAAGGCGGCTTCATTCTAGTCGCTGCTAATTTTTCAACATAATGAGGCCGCGACTAGTTCCCAGAATACGGGAACTCCTCGCGACCATGAAGGCGACTCCCCGGCAACCACCCGCGAACATGTGGTGACCATGTGGCGACCATATAGTCTCCTGCAGTCGCCTAAAAAGTCGCCTACGTGGGACAGGCCCATAAGGCAGCAGACTACCACTTGCGCCACCGCGCCGCCCCTGTACTAGAGACCTTTGGTATTTTCATAGGTAGACAAAAATGCTGGAGAAGCTCAGCGGGTGAGGCAGCGTCTATGGACCGAAGGAATAGGTGACGTTTTGGGTCGAGACCCTTCTTCAGACTGATGTGGAGGTGGGGGTGGGGGGGGGCGGGAAGAAGAAAGGAAGAGGCGGGGACAGTGCGCTGTGGGAGAGCTGGGAAGGGGAGGGGAAGGAGGGAAAAAGCAAGGACTACCTGAAATTGGAGAAGTCAATGTTCATACCGCTGGGGTGTAAACTGCCCAAGCGAAATATGAGGTGCTGCTCCTCCAATTTACGGAGGGCCTCACTCTGGCCATGGAGGAGGCCCAGGACAGAAAAGTCGGATTCTGAATGGGAGGGGGAGTTGAAGTGGTATTTTCATTGGCATTTCAGAGTTGAAACTGGAGTTTGTGTGCAACCCAGGGGGCCACATGAGTGGCACGGGTGGGGGATAGATTTGTGAAATTTTGAGAAATGTATAGACTGTATTGAACAATTTGTATAGCCTCCGAAAATGTCGGATGGATTTTTCGCACGGTTCACGTATTGTATATAATTATTCCCTGAATAAAGTCTATTTTGAAATTTTTAAAAAGAGTTTGTGTGAAACCCAGCGCTCTGCGTTCTTACATTTCCTCAATGAACATTGAATGCACCTCATGGATAACTGTCAAGTCTTTTACCTGGATACAATGAACCATTTGCATTTGTTAGATAATGGCTAACAGTAAATCCAAGCACGGTTTATCTGTACTTGCGACGAGGTACCCAATTTGCCAAGGATGTTTTAGTTTGCAATCCACGGGGACCTAATTACTCAGAAAATGTTCACTTTTAAACCAATCTCACTCACTGCCTCTTCTCGTTCCAACATTGAAGAATACATCCGTTTTCCATTTTTTTGCACAATAACTCTGCAGAGATCAGGGTTAAAATGGGACTGATCACTTACAACAATCCTTCGGATTTTGTTCCTCTTTTAGCTAGTACATATCATAATTATTAAGGACTCCCCTGGCTTCATCATGCCATGACTGCTGGTTAGGTCTCTGATCTCACTAGCCGTGGCTACAACAAAGGATTGGAAAATTATTAAAACACAAACTGCTAATCCTCCAAACTGTGGCCCCTGGTTCTGGACTCCCCCAACATCGTGTTTTCTGCCTTGTAAGTAATTGAAGGCACAGAGGCAGGCACTCTATAGATCTTAGCTTTTTACATTCTAAATCATCTTAGCTTTGGTATACAAAATCATGAGAGGAATAGATCAGGTAGGGTCTTTTACCCAGAGTAGGGGACTCGAGGACCAGAGGACATAGGTTTAAGGTGAAGGGGAGAAGATTTAATAGGAATCCGAGGGGTAACTTTTTCACACAGAGGGCGGTGGGTGTATGGAACGAGCTGCCAGAGGAGGTAGTTGAGGCTGGGGCTATCCCATCGTTTAAGACACAGATGGACAGGTACATGGATAGGACAGGTTTGGAGTGATATGGGCCAAACACAGGCAGATGGGACTAGTGTAGATGGGACATGTTGGCTGGTGTTGGCAAATTGGGGCAAAGGGCCTGTTTCCACATGGATAGGACAGGTTTGGAGGGTTATGGACCAAGCACAGGCAAGTGGGACTAGGGTAGACAATAGACAATAGGCAATGGACAGCAGTTTGAATCAACCACAACACCTTGGTTTGGTTTAGTTTAGTTTAATTTAGACAATAGACAATAGGTGCGGGAGTAGGCCATTCGGCCCTTCGAGCCAGCACCGCCATTCAATGTGATCGTGGCTGATCATCCCCAGTCAGTGCCCTGTTCTTGCCTTCTCCCCATATCCCCTGACTACACGCTACATGCTTCAGTCGATCAATTTTCAAGGTGATTGGGCTGTGCATATACATCATAATTCATCACTCCCGTCTACTACTGCACGGAATGCCTGAGGGAACTCACCCTGTGGTCGCCATTAATAACCCAAGCAGGTTGTCGTATTGAAAGGGCGGCTCAAAACAAAATGTCACATTTATTTCAATATGCATCAGATCAATGAAGGATCGGGTGTAAAGGCACATCTAATCAGTGATCAGGTCTACGCAGTATGTCCAACAGAGGAACGGCAAGTGTGACTGCATTTGATCAAAAGATGGAAACATGTCAGAGGTTTAAAGTGGGATTTCCACCAGTGTTGTGCAAATTCAGAGGCACCGATTAGACAATAGACAATAGGTGCAGGAGTAGGCCATTCGGCCCTTCAAGCCAGCACCGCCATTCAATGCGATCATGGCTGATCATCCCCAATCAGTACCCCGTTCCTGCCTTCTCCCCATATCCCCTGACTTTAAGAGCCCTATCTAGCTCTCTCTTGAAAGCATCCAGAGAATCTGCCTCCACCGCCCTCTGAGGCAGAGAATTCCACAGACTCACACTCTTTGTGAGAAAAAGTGTTTCCTCATCTCCGTTCTAAATGGCTTACTCCTTATTCTTAAACTGTGGCCCCTGGTTCTGGACTCCCCCAACATCGGGAACATGTTTCCTGCCTCTAGTGTGTCCAAGCCCTTAACAATCTTATATGTTTCAGTGAGATATCCTCTCATCCTTCTAAACTCCAGAGTGTACAAGCCCAGCCGCTCCATTCTCTCAGCATATGACAGTCCCGCCATCCCGGGAATTAACCTTGTGAACCTACGCTGCACTCCCTCAATTGCAGATTGCAGATTATTGTATCTGAATTGTAAATTGTTTCATTTCCATCATCAAATGTAGTCTACCACTAATGGTGTTTTACTTAAAAGCCACATAATGTTCCTACGTGAATGAAACTCCATATCGCTCATTCTGACAGATGACTGGAACGCTATAATTAACGAGGCTGAGTGATATGCGATCAGACTTTAATTCGCTGAGAGGAAAAAAAAACACACGTTTCATATTTGCACATTAGTTAACGGGAAAACGAAAGTGTCTTTCAAGCTTGCAATGAACATAAAACAGTGCAGCATTAGAACAGGCCCTTCGGCCCATACTGTCCTCGCCGAACATGATGCCAAAACCAACTCTTATCTGCTCCGCACTTAATCCATATCCATAAGTTCACAAATTCCTAAGTGACAGGACCAGGATTAGGCCATTCGGCCCGTCAAGTCTACTCTACCATTCAATCATGGCTGATCTATCTCTCCCTCTCGACCCATTCTCCTGCCTTCTCCCCATAACCCCAGACTCCCATCCTACCATTACCACATAGCTATCCAAAATTCTCTTAAATGCCACTATCGAATCTGCCTCCACCAGCACGTTCCAAGAACTCACCAGCCTCTGTGTAAAATAAAACAACCTTGCCCCGCACACCTCTGTTAAAATTTGCCTCTTTCACCTTAAAGCTATGCCCTCTACTATTTGACTTTTCCAAAAAGGTTCTGACTGTCTACCCTATCTATGCCTTTCATAATTTTATGTACATCTATCAGGTCTCTCTGCAATCTCCAGAGTTCCAGAAAAAACAATCCAACCTTTTTCGGTAGCTAATACCCCCCAATCCAGGCGTCATTCTGGTAATGAACATAAAAATGAAAAAAACTGACAGGGAAAAGATTTAAGATCTTTAAGATTTAAGGTGAGGGGTGATCTTACAGAGGTGTATAAGGTCACGAGAGGAATAGATCAGGTAGACCCACAGAGTCTCTTGCTCAGAGTAGGGAAATCGAGGACCAGAGGACATAGGTTTAAGGTTTAATAGCGGGGTAACTTTTTCACACAAAGGGTGGTGGGTGTATGGAACAAGCTGCCAGAGGAGGTAGTTGAGGCTGGGACTATCCCAACGTTTAAGAAACAGTTGGACAGGTACATGGATAGGACAGGTTCGGAGGGATATGGACCAAACGCAGGCAGGTGGGACTAGTGTAGCTGGGACATGTTGGCCGGTGTGGGCAAGTTAGGCCGAAGGGCCTGTTTCCACGCTGTATCACTCTATGACTCTATAAATAATGTCAACACATCCAATACTTGCTTTGAAAAATTCTTTAACGGTGGAAATGCCATGAATTGATGCAAAAAAAACAACAGGATTTTGTTTTGTTAATCTTCCCCTCCGCCTCCCGCAATTATCTCTGCAAGCTAAAAACTATTAGTTGGAAGAACTGCTTAATGTCCAAGTGTGTCTTTGCAGACAGGGATTAATCAAGTAAATAAAAAGTCCTCAAAGACTAAGTCAGTGGATCAATTATCATTGTCTGTGTTTTTTCAGCTTGCTAAACTGTTAAATCTCCTTTGATGAAAGGGCCTGTCCCACGTGGTGATTTTTTTCGGCGACTGCCAGCGTCATATCAGGGTCGCCAAAAGATTTTGAAAATGTCAAAATCCAGCGACGACAAAATAAATATTGCGACACTTGAAAAAACACCGCGCGTCGATACGTCATTTTTCGGTGACCTGACATAATAGACAATAGACAATAGACAATAGGTGCAGGAGTAGGCCATTCGGCCCTTCGAGCCAGCACCGCCATTCAATGTGATCATGGCTGATCATCCCCAATCAGTACCCCGTTCCCGCCTTCTCCCCATATCCCCTGACTCCGCTATCTTTAATACGTCAGTCAATGAAAAAAATCGCCAAGTGGGACAGGCCCTCAACCATTTTCTATCAAGAAACACTGATTTCTTCCAAAGCTGCAGAAAAATGCGAATACCGTGATATTCCTCAGGACCTCAAACCTATTAAACATCCAAAATTAATTAAATGTCGAATCCATTAAAATGACTGATTTTTTTTTTCCAGACCCTTGTCTCTGACCTGACGTTTCCCTCTCCCCTCCATCCTAATCATACAACCAAGTGTTGCAATTTAATTAACGTTTTTGAAAGAGGTCATTCAATAAAGTCAAAGAGAAATGCAAAAAAAAAATTAATAAAAATGTGACGGGTTGAAGGGCTGGCAAGAGACACAATTGGATGTTCAAGTTTTGATCTTCCTCACCTTTCCGACGTAGCCACTCAATCCAAAATGTATCTGTCAGTGTGAGCAAATTAAGAAGGAATTACTCTGCGGTGATTTTTTTTAACTCAGCAGTTTCTCTGGCTGCCAAAGATTTGTGCAAACCCGCGCAACCACCTGTCATCCATTTCATCCTTCGTGAGAAATCAATGAACGTACGGAAGACTCGTGTTCTGTCCACACGCCACCCCAAATCTTATGCTCAAATGTCCACCATTGATTGTTAACTTTCACCAAGCCAAACAGTGCGTTCCGACACTTTTCCTATTGTAGTCCAGCGGTATGAATATTGAGTTCTCTAACTTCAAGCAACCCTTGCATCCCCTTCCTCTCAGTCCCAAGTTGAAATACCAGCATCAAAGTTTTCTTGTTGAGTCTCATTGTCTGTAACTCGTTTTCACCTAGCCCACACCTAACAATGGCCTGTTTAGAAACATAGAAAATAGGTACAGGAGGAGGCCATTTGGCCCTTCGAGCCAGCACCGCTATTTCATTGTGATCATGGCTGATCGTCCCCTATCAATAACCCGTGCCTGCCTTCTCCCCATATCCCTTGATTCCACTAACCCCTAGAGCTCTCTCTCTCTCTTAAATCCATCCAGTGACTTGGCCTCCACTGCCCTCTGTGGCAGGGAATTCCACAAATTCACAACTCTCTGGGTGAAAATGTTTTTCCTCACCTCAGTCTTAAATGGCCTCCCCTTTATTCTAAGACTGTGGCCCCTGGTTCTGGACTCGCCCAACATTGGGAACATTTTTCCTGCATCTAGCTTGTCCAGTCCTTTTATAATTGTATATGTGTCTATAAGATCCTTTCTCATCATTTATTTCCTTTATCATTTAATCATCATTACTTTTTTGCATATTTCATTCATTTGCTCTATATCTCTCTTGTTTCACCGTCTATACCCCTCATTTCCCTTTCCCCTGAGCGAAGAAAGGTCCCGACCAGCAGTTGGAGGAACAGCATCTCATATTTCACTTGGGCAGCTTACAGCCCAGCGGCATTCCCTCTCTCTCCATCCCTCCCCCACCCAAGTCGCACCAGGTCACTGGTATCACCTAGCAACCAGCTAACAATGGCCTGTTTCCTTTATCATCAATACTTTTTTAATCTCTCGTTTCCCTTTCCCCTGAGTCCGAAGGAGGGTCTCGACCCGAAACGTCGCCCATTCCCTTTCTCCAGAGATGCTGCCTGACCCGCTGAGTGACTCCACGTTTTTGTGACTACTATTCCTAATAATGTGGCTACGAGGAACTGCAGGTGCTGGTTTACCAAAACAAGACACAAATTGGTGGAGTAACTCAGCGTGCCAGGAAGCATCACTGGAGAACACGGATTTGTGACCCTTCTTCAGACTGCAAAAGGGATCCGATCCCCATCCATGTTATCCAGAGATGCTGCCTGGCCTGCTGAGTTACTCCAGCACTTTATGTATTCTATCCCTATTAATAAATTATTTGCTATTCATACTCATCACTATTAGATGTTTTTCTTCGCACGACGCTCAAAAAATATCTGCTGATGAAAGTTACAGTTTTTACCTCAGGAACGGAATTATTTTTAGTCTTCTTACATTATTTTTAGTATGTGTATGTTTCAATCTTTTCTCCAGAGAACAGACGACCACCGTGCTTAATCTCAACTCTTACAGGAAACCTGCTGTCCTGGGAATGAATCCAGCGAACCTTGACTGCACTCCCTCAATTGCAAGGATATTCATCCATAGAAAGGGAAACTGAGAGAATGGAGCAGCTGGGCTTGTACACTCTGGAGTTTAGAAGGATGAGAGGGTATCTCATTGAAACATATGAGATTGTTAAGGGTTTGGACACGCTAGAGGCATGAAACATGTTCCCGATGTTGGGGGAGTCCAGAACCAGGGGCCACAGTTTAAGAATAAGGGGTAAGCCATTTAGAACGGAGACGAGGAACCACTTTTTCTCACAGAGAGTGGTGAGTCTGTGGAATTCTCTGCCTCAGAGGGCGGTGGAGGCAGGTTCTCTGGATGCTTTCAAGAGAGAGCTAGATAGGACTCTTAAAAATAGCAGAGTCAGAGGATATGGGGAGAAGGCAGGAACGGGGAACTGTTTGGGGATGATCAGCCATGATCACATTGAATGGCGGTGCTCGCTCGAAGGGCCAAATGGCCTACTCCTGCACCTATTGTCTATTGTCTATTGAAACCAGATCTGGAGGCAGCATCCCAGATAGAGGTCTCACCAACAATATATCTGAAGCAAAACACCTCTGCTCTTGGACTTAAAATTCACTTGCAATGGCAGTCCAGTGGTGCAGCTGGTAGAGTAGCTACCTCACTGTGCCAGAGATCCGGGTTCGATCCTGATCTCGGGTGTTGTCTGTACGGAGTTTGTACCTTCTCCCTGTGACCATGTGGGTTTTCTCCGAGATCTTTGCTTCCCCCCCCCACACTCCAATGACGCACAGGTTTGTAGGTTAATTGGCTTGGTATAAATTGTCCCTTGTGTGTGTAGGGTGGCGTTAATGTGCGGGGATCGCTGGTCGGCGTGGACCCGGTGGGCCGAAGGGCCTGTTTCCGCGCTGTGTCCCGAAACTGAACTAAAACTGCCTGTTAAATGTGAAAGTCCTTGCTGACAGCAAATTATACACTTTAACTTGTGTTCAATTTAAATGTCAGCTCTCTTTCACCCTATTGACGAAACATCTGAAGAAACAGGCATCTTCCGCTTTGATGAAATATCCCACATTTTAAAGTCAAACTGGCGGAATCATTAATTTAACGCAACAGTTTTAATGAAGCCTGTGTGTCAGGATGAATATTAACAACAGCAAGCTTACATATGCAGACACGCAAAGCCAATTAATGTATTAATGAAAGCAAACTATTTACATAGTCCGTTGTCAGTGCAAACAGCTTCCTGATGTAATCCAGACTTTTGTCTGTACACTATGATTTCAGAGCCGTTTCACCTTCGCTTTTGGTTAATTCTCTTAACGCATTTGCCCCTCGCTTTGGATCACTATTATACGTATCAATATTTGTACAGCATGGATAATAATCATCAGAGCAGATTGAAATTTCAGAAAAGAACAAATTAACCTTTGGAACATTGTTATAGCTGCAGAAATTAGCGGGGTAGGAAACAAACCGCGCGCATTTCCAGTCCAACGTCGCAATTCTATTGCACAGTGTAAAACCGAATGCGGCACAGAGGCGCAGAGGTGGAGTTGCTGCCTTACAGCCAACTACGGGCGCTGTCGGTACGGCGTTTGTACCTTCTCCCCGTGACCTGCGTGGGTTTTCTCCGAGGTAGACAATAGAGAATAGGTGCAGGAGGAGGCCATTCGGCCCTTCGAGCCAGCACCGCCATTCAATGTGATCATGGCCAATCAGTGCCCCGTTCCTGCCTTCTCCCCACACCCCCATATTCTGTTTCCTCCCACACTCCAAAGACGTACAGGTTTGTAGGTTAATTGTCTCGGTAAATGTTAACATTGTCCCTAGTGGGTGTAGGATAGTGTTAGTGTGCGGGGATCGCTGGTTGGCGCAGACTCGGTGGGCCGAAGGGCCTGTTTCCGCACTGTATCTCTAAACTAAACTAAAACACTTCAACACGAGGTGAGAAATAATCAACCTTTGAAAGAAATTGAGAGTTTTTTGTTCTTTGTATTACATATATTTTCAACTGCACACATTACCCGCTTGCTTTCTTTTAAATATAAGTAAAATATAAAGTGCTTGTGTAACTCAGCACCTGTGAAGGTTGAAAGGACAGGCGACGTTTTGAATCAGGATTTTTATCCATCATTTTGTATTTTGCCCAAGTTTCCAGCATCTGCGGTTCCTTGTGTCTCGCTTTAAAACTGCTGAATGTATTCATTCTCTCACTTGGTGGGAGAGTCTCGGATCAGAGGGCAGCATCTACGGAGAGAAGTATAGGCAACGTTTCGGTCTCGACCCGAAACGTCGCCTATTCCTTCGCTCCACGGATGCTGCCTCACCCCCTGAGTTTCTCCATCATTTTTTGTCTACCTTCGATTTTTCCAGCATCTGCAGTTCTTTCTTAAACAGCCCCAGAATAAAAGGGTGTACCTTCCATCAGTGGAGGAATGTCTATGTCCAGAGGGCAGCAAATCTATGGAAGCCATTGCCACAGACGGCTGTGGAGGCCGCCTTTGGGTAATTTTAAAGAGGAGGTTGATAGATTCTTGATTGGTACGGGTGTCAAAGGTTACGGGGAGAAGGCAGGAGAATGGAATGGAGAGGAAAGATAGATCAGCCATGATCCGCAAGGCTCAATGGGCCGAATGGTCTAATTCTGCTCCTAATTCCAACTCAGACCCTCTGAGTTACTCCAGCGCATTGTGTCCTTTTTGGAATATTGTTATGGTTAGGTAGAAGGCTTGAAAGATGCCTTGTGGTCTTAAGTACAATATGATAAACCTCACATTTAGATATCCAGCATAGGCACAAAATGCTGGAGTAACTCAGTGGGCGAGGCAGCATCTCTGGAGGGAAGGAATGGGCGACGTTTCGGGTCGAGACCCTTCTTCAGACTGAAGATTCCTTCTCTCCAGAGATGCTGCCTCACCCACTGAGTTACTCCAGCGTTTTGTGCCTACCTTCGATTGAAACCAGCATCCGCAGTTCTTTCTTAAAGCCCTGTCCCACTGTACGAGTTAATTCAAGAGTTCTCCCGAGTTTGCCCTGATTCGAACTCGGAGATTTCCGGTAATGGCCGCTCATAGGTACTCGGGGCTCTCGTGGACATTTTTCAACACGTTGAAAAAACTTCACGAGCTTACCGCGTTTCCCGAGTACCTGCCGTTAGCGTTACGAGCCGCTAAGAGACGTCCCCGAGCTCCGACGTACCCGCTACGTACATTCTACGTGCTTCCAGGAGTTTGATTTTTTTTTTTTAACTCGGGAGAGCTCTTGAATGAACTCGTACAGTGGGACAGGGCTACACATGGATATCCAGTGCACCCGGTTTATTCAATGGCTCTTGAAACACTGAACGGAGATGATGTTTTGAATACATTTCAGGAGGATGGTTTAGTTTTTTTCCTCCTGATGAAATCCCAGCCCTTGCTGAAATCTCCTCCAGTCACTTGTCGGAGCCGCCCGACTTCACACAGTTGTTCGACAATTCTTTACGGGGAAAGCTTGAAAGTATTTGCACCTGCCACTCCCCGGCAGAATGCTTCACTGACGTGCAACGGTCACGCATGTGAAAGGGTAATCGTAAACTCAAAGGGGAACTCCAGAATATACAGAAATAGCGGGCAAAATATGGAACTACTATATCGAGGCAACTGCTTAATACAAAGCTGAGTAAATATGATGGGGGAGTAAAAGAGGAGCTCAGCGGGAATGTTGATAGGAGACGTTAGGTCATCAGGAATAGAAGTAGAATTTGGGACAAAAGTTTACAATATATACATCAGTGCTCGTTAAATGCCAGACATGCTTTAATACAATTTAAAGTATTACACAGATTACACTACTCTAAAGTTAAACTGAATAGAATCTTCCCACATGTCTCTCCTATCTGCGATAAGTGTCAGCATCTAGAGGCTAACTTAACACACACTTTTGCAAATTGTATAAAAATTAAACATTTCTGGATTGAGATTTTTAGACTAACTTCTGAAGTTATTAATACTAAACTGGATCCGGACTCAAAACTAATAATACTTGGAATATCAGAACAAAGTTTAACACTTAAAACAAGCCAAAGAAATTTCCTAGATTACCACAGTATAATAATTGGGAAGAAATTCATATTAAAATTTTGGAAAGGCCCTATAACCCCCACAATTAAAATGTGGATTATGGAAATGTCGGAGACCCTACACCTGGAAAGAATCAGATTTGCCTTAATGGACAAACAAGAACTCTTTGTTAGAATATGGTCTTCTTTCATCGATTACTTAAAAGGGTAGATTGGTTCGGCAGGGGGACCTAACTGAAACTTGGACTCAGGATCAGATGAAAAGTTATACTCAATATTCCTTGACCTTATCTCCAATGCTGTATTAATGGTAAATTATTCCATTCCTTATGATTTATTTTTTTCTCTCTCTCTTTCTTTTTTATTATTCTTAATCTATTAAAAAAAAACTATTAGAGGCAGAATGATTCGATTGATAATATTAATAATGTATGATTGGTGTACACGAAATGTTTCTACCATAATATGTGTTTGCCAATTTATTGTTTACCTCCAATAAAAATATATTTTAAAAAGGAATAGAAGTAGAATTAGGCCATTCGGCCCATCAAGTCTACTCTGCCGTTCATTCGTGGCTGATGGGTTTATTACAAGTGATCACAACCTTACATTTACCACCAGCATAGTTTAAGAGAGAAAACAGGGTCAATTTTTAATCGCGCAACATATCTAAAATTATTAGACAATAGACAATAGACAATAGGCGCAGGAGTAGGCCATTCGGCCCTTCGAGCCAGCACCGCCATTCAATGTGATCATGGCTGATCATCCCCAATCAGTACCCCGTTCCTGCCTTCTCCCCATATCCCCTGACTCCGCTATCTTTAAGAGCCCTATCTAGCTCTCACTTGAAAGGCGTAGAGAGGGTAGACACTCCTTTGTCCCAGCGTGGATATATCAAGCTTTAAGATGAGGAGGAAAGTTTAAAGGATCAGTCTGAAGAAGGGTCTCGACCCAAAACGTCACCCATTCCTTCTCTCCAGAGATGCTGCCTGCCTGCCTGCCTGTCTCGCTGAGTCACTCCAGCATCTGGTGTCCATTTTAAAGTTTAGACGAGATGTGCGGAGCAATAACAAAAACCGGCAGCGGGTGGTGGGTGGGTGGGTGGGCCCGGGGTGCGCGGCCTGGGGTGGATGTGGAGGCAGATACACCAGCGACATTGAAGAGGGACATGGAGATGCAGGGAATGGAGGGGATACGGATCACGTGCAGGCAGAGGAGATTAGTTGGCATCATGTTTGACAGTATGGACAGTATGGGCCGAAGGGCCTGTTTCTTTTGTAATTTGGTACAAGGGAGCACTGCCGTAAATAAATAGCCAGCATAATTTAAGAATGAGATCAAGGTGTATTTTTATCATTAGATGTGAGGAATATTCACCCGAATGTCTGCAAATGCTGGCTCAATCAAAATGTGCATGACTGACACTAAAATAGTTTTATTAGGTAAGAACAGCAAGGGATGTAACACGAGGTACAGAGGTATTGGGATAAAGATGTCAAGGTCTAATTGATTGGCAGAATGGCCTCCTCCAGTTCCAGTGGGTTTAAGGAAACTTCATTTAAACTTTTTTCTAATCTCTTTCCTCGACATAGCTGCGACTTTTTCCGTGTCGTATCGCCGTCCGCACTGCGGCCTAACACCGTGGAGCTGGAGATCCCTTTGTCAGGGATCGACCTCGGGAGCTCCAACCACGGGAGCCTACGGACCTAACATCGTGGAGCTCGCGGTCCCTTGGTTAAGGATCGACTTCGGGAGCTCCAACCGCGGGAGCTTCGCCCGCCCCGATCGCGGGAGCTTCGATCGCACCGACTGCGGACGGTTCGACTGCCGCGACCGCAGGAGAATAGGAGGGAAGAAGATAATACGTTATTGCGTTCCATCACAGTGCGCTGTGGTGGATGTTTATAGGAACATATAAAATTATAAAAGGACTGGACAAGCTAGATACAGGAAACATTTTCCCAATGTTGGGCGAGTCCAGAACCAGGGGCCACAGTCTTAGAATAAAGGGGAGGCCATTTAAGACTGAGGTGAGAAAAAACCTTTTCACCCAGAGAGTTGTGAATTTGTGGAATTCCCTGCCACAGAGGGCAGTGGAGGCCAAGTCACTGGATGGATTTAAGAGAGAGTTAGATAGAGCTCTAGGGGCTGGTGGAGTCAAGGGATATGGGGAGAAGGCAGGCACGGGTTATTGATAGGGGACGATCAGCCATGATCACATTGAATGGCGGTGCTGGCTCGAAGGGATGAATGGCCTCCTCCTGCATCTATTTTCTATGTTTCTATGTTTCTATTATGTTAATTTTTATGTAGTCATGTGTCTTGTTGCTTTTTTGGTACGACTGTATGGCAAATCACATTCCTTGTATGTTTTTACACACTTGGCTAGTAAATTAATTACTTCCTTATACTTATACTTTAATTATAACAGACTTGGTACTGGAGTTGGGCGTTTCAACGCCAGCGTGTGGAGATGGGGGCTCCGCCAGAGCCCAGCCTGTGAATGCGGAGCAGAACAACAGACAGCCAACCATGTCATCTCTGGGTGCCCGCTCTACCACCCACCACATGGAGCTCTGTCAGGGCCTGGCAGACATCGACGCCAACAGAGACAACAACCTGGCTGCTCAACACCCGGCTTGAGATCTAACTATTCCTTTGGTTTATGTTTCACCCGCAAGAAGAAGATGCAGCGCGATGCAAAAAAATCACAATTAATTTTGTAAATGAGGGGTCCGGGAGTGCAGCTACATATATCTCCTTGAAAGTGGCATCACAAGTGATCTGGTGGTCCAGAAGGCACTCAGCACATCGGCCAGCCTTCATCAGTCAGAGTTTTAAGTATGGAAGTTGGCAGGTCATGTTACAAGACATTGGTGAGGCCACATTTAGAGTGCCGTGCACAGTTTAGGTCACCCTGTTATCTGAAAGATGGTGTCAAGCTGGAAAGTGGTGCGGAGAGGATTCATGAGGATGTTGCCAGGACTCAAGGGCACGAGCTGCAGGGAGAGGTTGAGCAGGCAAGGTGACCTTGTCTAAGAGTCGACCTTTGAGCAAATTCCGACTTTATTCCTTGGCACACAGGAGGACGAGGGGTGATCTCAGAGAGTTTTTGTTTCGTTTAGTTTAGAGATAGAGCGCGGAAACAGGCCCTTCGGCCCACCGGGTCCGCGCGGACCAGCGATCTCCGCACATTAACACTATCCTACACCCTACATTCACCAAGCCAATTCACCTACAGACCTGCACGTCTTTGGAGTGTGGGAGGAAACCAAAGATCTCTGAGAAAACCCACGCAGGTCACGGGGAGAGCGTACAAACTGCGTACAGACAGCACCCATAGTCGGGATCGAACCTGGGTCTCCGGCGCTGAATTCGCTGTAAAGCAGCAACTCTACCGCTGTGCCACCGTGGCCAGTGTATAAGATCATGAGAGGAATACAGAAGGTCTTTTGCCCAGAGTAGGGGAATGAAGAACCAGAGCACATTGGTTTAAGGTGTGGGGGGGGGGGGAAAGATTTAACGGGGAACCTGATGGGCAACTTTATTTAAACAAAGGGTGGTAGGCACACGGAACAAACTGCCAGAGGATGTAGTTGAGCCAGGTATTATCACAAAGTTTAAGAAACATTTGGACAAGTAGATGGATAGGATGGGTTTAGAGGGATATGGGCAAACATGGACAGATAGACATGTGGGTCGGCATGGGCAAGATGGGCCGAAAGGCCTGTTTCCAGGCTGTGTGACTATCAGTAGAATTAGAGGGCACATGATGATAGAGCATGAACAAGTCTCCAATAAAGCTGGAGCTAATTAATTTTACAACTGGGCTTGTACACTCTGGAGTTTAGAAGGATGAGAGGGGATCTTATTGAAACATATAGGATTATTAAGGGTTTGGACACGCTAGAGGCAGGAAACATGTTCCCGATGTTGGGGGAGTCCAGAACCAGGGGCCACAGTATAAGAATAAGAAGTAAGTCATTTAGAACAGAGACGAGGAAACACTTTTTCACACAGAGATTTGTGAGTCTGTGGAATTCTCTGCCTCAGTCCAGTTCTCTGGATACTTTCAAGATAGAGCTAGATAGGGCTCTTAAAGATAGCAGAGTCAGGGGATATGGGGAGAAGGCAGGAACGGGGTACTGATTGGGGATGACCAGCCGTGATCACAGTGAATGGCGGTGCTGGCTCGAAGGGCTGAATGGCCTACTCCTGCACCTACTGCCTAGTGTCTAATATCAATCTATATTGTGACAGGGAAAGGTTTCTCGGCGAACCCAATTCATATTTAAGCGTTTCATAAATAAGTCTAAATGAAGTGTAGGAGCCTCGGTTGGATTTGTGTTTAAGGTCGCTGCCTGAAGGTCAAACATGAAGCAGGGCTTGGGCGGATCGGCAGTCAAAAATACTTAGTGGGAAATCCATTGCAAGCCCAATGAAAGCTGGCGTGGGTCAAGTCAGAGAGCTGTCCCCTCCCATTAGCTATCAGAGCTGAAAGTTGGGCTGACACATGAACATTGAACCTGATGATTAATTATCCTGTTAAACTCTGAAATAGTCTGTCATTGATTGTTTAACTCAGCGAGAGAGGGAGAGGAAACCTGAGCAGGTCTACCTTCAGGAGTGCTTCCGCACGACTCAGTTCTCCAGACTTGAGGCTGATGTGACAGCCTAGTTAGGCTTCCAGAGACAATGCAATTTCAGCTGCAGACATCATTGACTAAATGCAGGCCGACTGCTGCACTTTGATGTCAAACAATATGGCCACACGCACAGGATTTGGGCCCCTTTTTATTTTGGTGAATGCTCTCTTACTAAATATTCAGTGCACATTACAAGTCATAATTTCAATAGACAATAGACATTAGACAATAGGTGCAGAAGTAGGCCATTTGGCCCTTTCTAGCCAGCACCGCCATTCAATGTGATCATGGCTGATCATCCCCAATCAGTACCCCGTTCCAGCCTTCTTCCCGTATCCCCTGACTCCGCTATTTTAGCCCTATCCAGCTCTCTCTTGAAAGCATCCAGAGAACCTGCCTCCACCGCCCTCTGAGGCAGAGAATTCCACAGACTCATAAGTGATAGGAGCAGAATTAGGCCATTTGGCCCCATCAATTCCACTCCGCCATTCAATCATGGCTGATCTATCTCTCCCTCCTAACCTCATTCTCCTGCCTTCTCCCCATAACCTCTGACACCCGTACTAATCAATAATCTATCTTAAACATATACATCGACATGCCCTTCACGGCATTCTGTAGCAGATATTCATCGGGCCATGCTATCTTCCGTTACTATATGACCGCTGTGATGAACAGCCAGAAATTGGACCAAGGGCAGACTTCATGAGGCCAAACTGAACCACTGTGGCGTCACCTAATGGTCAGACCACTTACTGTCGAACCCCGCCAGTGGTTACGCGGGCTGTCACGTGACGTCATGGGTGAAGGCGCGTGTCCTGCTACATCAGCAGATCTTGCCCTGAGATCATCAGTCAACGGGGAGCGCAGGTCAAGTCAACTCCCTCGCTCAGCTGCAGCAGCAATGACTCATAATGTTAGAGAGTCCCAAACGCACATGGGTGTCAAACTTACCTCACCGAATAAAGTAACTGTTCGATCACAAAGTTCGGACTTGCTACACCATGCTACCACAACTAGGGAGCAGTCCGGAACTACTATCTACTCATCGGTGACCCTCGGACTATCCTTGATCGGACTTTGCTGGCTTTAATTTGCACTCAACACTATTCCCTTATCTTGTGTCTGTCTGTGCACTGTGAATGGCCCGATTGTAATCATGTATTGTCTTTCCCCTGACTGGTTAGCACGCAACAAAACCTCGGTACACGTGACATTAAACCAAACTGAACTGGTTCATAAGTCACACGAGCAGAAATGGGCCATTTGGCCCATCGGGTCTACTCCACCATTCAATCGGGGCTGACCTATCTTCCCCTCTCTAACCCATTCTCCTGTCTTCTCCCCCGTAACATTTGATGCCCTCTCTGATCAATAGACAATAGATAATAGGTGCATGAGTAGGCCATTTGGCCCTTCGAGCCAGCACCGCCATTCAGTGTGATCATGGCTGATCATCCCCATTCAGTACCCCGTTCCTGCCTTCTCCCCCTATCCCCTTGACTATGCTATCTTTAAGAGTCCTATCTAGCTCTTCTGTCTTTAAAATACCAAATGACTTGGCCTCCACAGCCATCTGTGGTAATGAATTCCACTGATTCACCGCCCTCTGACTAAAGAAATTCCTCCTCATCTTTCTAAAGGTACATCCTTTTATTCTCAGGTTGGCCCCTCTAGTCCTAGACTCCCCCACCAGTGGAAACATCCTCTCCACATCCACTCTATCCAAGCCTTTCACTATTCTGTACGTTTTCAATGAGGTCCCAACTCATTCTTCTAAACTCCAGCGAGTACAGGCCCAGCGCCGACAAACGCTCATCATCTGTTAACCCACTCATTGCTGGGATCATTCTTGTAAACCTCCTCTGGACCCTCTCCAGAGCCAGCACATCCTTCCTCAGACATGGAGCCCAAAATTGCTCACAATACTCCAAATGCGGCCTGACCAGCGCCTTATAGAGCCTCAGCGTTACATCCCTGCTTTTGTATACAGGCCCTCTTGAAATAAATGCTTGTCCCTTCTTGAGATTCAAATTTCAGTTTACATCTATCCATGTTCCCCAGAGATGCTGCCTGAACTGTCGAGTTGTCCCAGCACTTGAGTGGGGAAAAAAACTGCAGATGCTGGTTTACATCAAAGATACAGGCAAAATGCTGGAGTGACTTAATTATCCCAGCAGCATTTCTGGAGAAAAGGAACTGGTAGCATGCCTCGAGTTTCTCTCTCCCCGACACTCAGTCTGAAGAAGGGTCTCAAACCTAAACGACACCTATTCCTTATCTCCTGAGATGCTGCCTGACCCGCTGAGTTGCTCCAGCACTTTGTGTCTTCCTTTTGTAAATCGGCATCTGCAATTCCATGTACCTACCTGGGACGCTTGTCGAGCCTCCTAAAGGCGTATTGCCCTGGCACAAGAAATGATATGAACAATTCCACTTCCCTGCTCCATGCTAAAGAAGTGCAAAATACTTACTATTTTGTCCCCATTGTGAACCCATCATGTTCAGGCCTTGGCAGTAAAAACTGCACGAGTTTGGGTAGCAACCTGCAGTTGGACGAACAGCATCTCATATTCCGCTTGGCCAGCTTTCAACCCAGGGGTATAACTCTTGATCTCTCTAACTTCAAGTAACCCCTGCACTCCCTCTCCCTCCATCCCTCTCCCACCCAAGTCGCACCAGCTTCTCGTTCTCACCCAACAAACAGCTAACAACGGCCCGTTTCCTTTATCATCGTTACTTTTTTTGCTTGTCTTGTTCTGTATCTCTTTACATCACCGTCTATATCTCTCGTTTCCCCTTTCCTCCGACTCTCAGTCCGAAGCGTCCAGGAGCGGAAAAGGATGCAGAAAGTCGTAACCACTGCCCAGCCCGTCATCGGCTCTGACCTCCCCACCATCGAGGGGATCTATCGCAGTCACTGCCTCAAAAAGGCTGGCAGCATCATCAAGGACCCACACCATCCTGGCCACACACTCATCTCCCCGCTACCATCCGGTAGAAGGTACAGGAGCCTGAAATCTGTTACATCCAGGTTCAGGAATAGCTACTTCCCCACAGCCATCAGGCTATTAAACTCACCAACAAACAGACTCTGAACTGTAACTGCCTATTGCACTTTATCTGCTTATTTATGTGTATATTGAACTGAACTGTATTTATGCTTACAATACTCTGTTGTGCTGCAGTAAGCAAGAATTTCATTGTCCTGTCTGGGACACATGACAATAAACTCTCTTGACTTGACTTGAGAAGAGTCTCGACCCGAAACGTCACCCATTCCCTTTCTGCAGAGCTGCCCCTGTCCCGCTGAGTTACTCCAGCATGTTGTGTCTACTAGTCCTAATAATGTGGATACAAGGAACTGCAGATGCTGGTTTTACCAAAACAAGACACAAATTGGTGGAGTAACTCAGCGTGTAAAAGGGATCCGACCTAAAATATCACCTATCCATATTATCCAGAGATGCTGCCTGACCTGCTGAGTTACTCCAGCACTTTATGTATTCTATTCCTATTAATAAATTATTTGCTATTCGTGCTCGTCTTTGGATGTTTCAATCTTTTCTCCAGAGAAACAACGGCCAACTTGCTTATCCTCAACTCTTATAAGAAACCTGCGGTCCTGGGAATTAATATTTCGCTTGGCCAGCTTACAACCCAGGGGTATGAATATTGATCTCTCTAACTTCAAGTAACCCCTGCATTCCCCCTCTCTCTCCATCCCTCCCCCACCCAAGTCGCACCAGCTTCTCGTTCTCACCCAACAAACAGCAAACAACGGCACAGTTTCCTTTATCATCCTGACTTTTTTGCATATCTTTCGTTCATTTGTTCTACATCTCTCTACATCACCATCTATATCTCTCCTTTCCCTTTCCCCTGACTCTCAGTCTGAAGAAGGGTCTCGCGACCCGAAACGTCACCCATTCCTTCTCTCCAGAGATGCTGCCTGTCCCGCTGAGTTACTCCAGCATTCTGTGTCTATCTGCGGTTGTAAACCAGCATCTGCAGTTCCACCCCACACAGCAGTTCTTTTTGTTTAAATCGTAAAATATGGACACACTGATCTGTTCTGTATTCATGCCTACCATGTCCTGTTGTGCTGAAGGACAGCAAGAATTTCATCGTCCTATCAGGGACACACGACAATAAACTCTCTTGAATCTTGAATCTTGAAATCTTGAACTTGCTCAGTTTCAGACAGATCGTGGACTATATATGCCAGGCAGGAGAGAAGACTCAACACCTTCCACCTAAGAAGCAATCCGCTGTATCCTGGGCATATCCTGGCAAGACAGTGTGTCCAACGCCGAGATCCTGTCTCGCGCTGGCCTTCCCAGTATGTACACTCTACTCAGGCAGCGCAGACTGCGGTAGCCGGGCCATGTCCACCACATGGAGGATGGCCGTATTCCTAAAGACATCCTCTATGAAGAGCTGACATCTGGGAGGAGAACCATCGGCCGCCCCCAGCTACGTTACAAGGATGTCTGCAGGGCGCTCGAAATCGATGTGGAGTCCTGGGAGAGACTTGCAGCTGACCGCACGAGGTGGCGAGGTACCCTGAACCTACAAGGTTAATTCCCGGGATGGCGGGACTGTCAAATGCTGAGACAATGGAGCGGCTGGGCTTGTACACTCTGGAGTTAAGAAGGATGAGAGGGGATCTCATTGAAACTTATAAGATTGTTAAGGGTTTGGACACGCTAGAGGCTGGAAACATGTTCCCGATGTTGGGGGAGTCCAGAACCAGGGGCCACAGTTTAAGAATAAGGAGTAAGCCATTTAGAACGGAGACGAGGAAACACGTTTTCTCACAGAGAGTTGTGAGTCTGTGGAATTCTCTGCCTCAGAGGGCGGTGGAAGCAGGTCCTCTGGATACTTTCAAGAGAGAGCTAGATAGGGCTCTTAAAGATAGCGGAGTCAGGGGATATGGGGAGAAGGCAGGCACGGGATACTGATTGGGGATGATCAGCCGTGATCACATTGAACGGCGGTGCTGGCTCGAAGGGCCAAATGGCCTCCTCCTGCACCTAATGTCTATTGTCTATTATCCCACATTGGTCTCTTCAGCCACAAGCAACGCTGCTCCAGTCGAGGTTTGGAGCAAGCGGCCAACAACTAGGATGCACCACCCACGGTCAGTCATGACCGAGGGGGGGGGCCTACTTCTACTACAGATACAAAATGCTGGAGTAACCCAGCAGGACAGGCCGCATCTCTGGAGAGAAGGAATGGGTGACGTTTCGGGTCGAGACCCTCCTTCTCTCAGTCTGACGTAGCAAACCATGGAACATCCAAACTTAAGCTGCCTTTTAAACAAAATTCAGGAGAAGCCACAGCGTTAAATAATATATCCGGTTCACAAATATAATTTTAAACTGGAACCAGTATTAATGATTTGCTTCAGAATAAACTGGCGGGTATATTCTTCCAGAGAGATAAGAGGCAGTAGGTACACCATAGCTTTTATATTAAAACTGTCACATTGGACATGGGGCATGAATAATTAAAAAGGCCGAGACGCTCCCACCAGTGGGAACATCATAGAAACATAGACAATAGGTGCAGGAGGAGGCCATTCAGCCCTTCCCAGCATCGCCATTCAATGTGATCATGGCTGATCTTCCACAATCAGTACCCCGTTCCTGCCTTCTCCCCATATCCCTTGATTCCATTAGAATGAAGAGCAAAATCGAACTCTCGCTGGACATGTGGCATAAATAATTAAAGAGCCATATTCCCTCACCGCAAGCTGTTTCCAATCGTATTATCTTCTTTCACATGGCGGCAATGTCACCGTTGCAACGACTTCATAAGTTCCCAAGTGATAGGAGCAGAATTAGGCCATTCGGCCCTTCAAGTCTACTCCGCCGTTCAATCATGGCTGATCTATCTCTCCCTCCGAACCCCATTCTCCTGCCTTCTCCCCACAACCCCTGACACCCGCACCAATCAAGAATCTATCTATCTCTGCCTTAAAAATATAAACTGACTTGGCCTCCACAGCCTTCGGTGGCAAAGAATTCCACAGATTCACCACCCTCCGACTAAAGAAATTCCTCCTCATCTCCTTCCTAAAGGAACGTCCTTTAATTCTGAGGCTGTGACCTCTGGTCCTAGACTCTCCCACCAGTGGAAACATCTTCTCCACACTAAACTAAAGCAGACTCCATCGAAGTTTATATGTCCCCCATTTTAACTTATCTTAAATTATGTTCCGAGCAATATTTCCATGATACTCAACATGAATAATGTTAAATGGATATGCAGGACTTAATAGCAAACACACTGTATATCTTGATCTCTTGCAAGTTGACAGAGGTAGTAGCTCGCCATCTTCTCAATAAGAATATGATGTATCTTTACTTTGCAATGAAATGTAAATCATTTCAGAGATTAACCGGGCAAATCCATCTTGTGCAATACAGCTATTTTCTCCTATTATTGAGTCATGCAGCATGGAAACAGGCCCTTCGGCCCAACTTACCCACACAGGCCATCAATGTCCCAGCTACACTAGTCCCACCTGCCCGCGTTTGGCCCATATCCTCCAAACCTGTCCTGTCTATGTACCATATTGTACTTGCAGTCTAGATTTGCAGTCTAGAAGCTCCTGGCTGACTAAAGAGGCAGCCTACATAGAAACATAGAAACATAGAAATTAGGTGCAAGAGCAGGCCATTCGGCCCTTCGAGCCTGCACCGCCATTCAATATGATCATGGCTGATCATCCAACTCAATATCCTGTACCTGCCTTCTCTCCATACCCTCCGATCCCTTCAGCCACAAGGGCCACATCCAACTCCCTCTTAAATATGGCCAACGAACTGGCCTCAACTACCTTCTGTGGCAGAGAATTCCACAGATTCACCACTCTCTGTGTGAAAAACGATTTTCTCATCTCGGTCCTAAAAGACTTCCCCCTTATCCTTAAACTGTGACCCCTTGTCCTGGACTTCCCCAACATCGGGAACAATCTTCCTGCATCTAGCCTGTCCAACCCCTTAAGAATTTTGTAAGTCTCTATGAGATCACCCCTCAATATTCTAAATTCCAGCGAGTACAAGCCGAGTCTATCCAGTCTTTCTTCATATGGATGTCCTGCCATCCCAGGAATCAGTCTGGTGAACCTTCTCTGTACTCCCTCTATGGCAAGAATGTCTTTCCTCAGATTAGGAGACCAAAACTGTACGCAATACTCCAGGTGTGGCCTCACCAAGACCCTGTATAACTGCAGTAGAACCTCCCTGCTCTTGTACTCAAATCCTTTTGCTATGAATGCCAACATACCATTCTACTGCTGCATCAATGACTGGTGTACCATGACACCCAGGTCTCGCTGCATCTCCCCTTTTCCTAATCTGCCACCATTCAGATAATAGTCTACCCTCCTGTTTTTGCCACCTAAGTGGATAACCTCACATTTATCCACATTATACTGCATCTGCCATGCATTTGCCCACTCACCCAGCCTATCCAAGTCATCTTGCAGCCTCCTAGCATCCTCCTCACAGCTAACACTGCCCCCCAGCTTCGTGTCATCCGCAAACTTCGAGATGTTGCATTTAATTCCCTCGTCCAAATCATTAATGTATATTGTAAATAGCTGGGGTCCCAGCACTGAGCCTTGCGGCACCCCACTAGTCACTGTCTGCCATCCTGAAAAGGACCCGTTCACTCCAACTCTTTGCTTCCTGTCTGCCAGCCAGTTCTCTATCCACATCAATACTGAACCACCAATACCGTGTGCTTTAAGTTTGTATACCAATCTCTTGTGCGGGACCTTGTCGAAAGCCTTCTGAAAGTCCAGATATAACACATCCACTGCTTCTCCCTTATCCACTCTACTAGTTACATCCTCCAAAAATTCAATAAGATTCGTCAGGCATGATTTACCCTTCGTAAATCCATGCTGACTTTGTCCAATGATTTCACCACTTTCCAAATGCGCTGCTATCCCATCTTTAATAATTGACTCTAGCAGTTTCCCCACTACCGATGTTAGACTAACTGGTCTGTAATTCCCCGTTTTCTCTCTCCCTCCCTTTTTAAAAAGTGGGGTTACATTAGCTACCCTCCAATCCTCAGGAACAACTCCAGAATCTAAAGAGTTTTGAGGCAAAATTATCACTAAGGCATCTGCTATTTTTGGGGCTACTTCCTTAAGTACCCTGGGATGCAGCCTATCTGGCCCTGGGGATTTATCGGCCTTTAATCCATTCAATTTACCTAACACCACTTTCCGGCTAACCTGGATTTCACTCATTTCCTCCATCTCATTTGACCCGCGATCCCCTGCTACTTCCGGCAAATTATTTATGTCTTCCTTAGTGAAGACAGAACCAAAGTAGTTATTCAATTGGTCTGCCATGTCCTTGTTCCCCATGATCAATTCACCCGTTTCTGACTGCAAGGGACCTACATTTGTTTTAACTAATCTTTTGCGCTTCACATATCGATAAAATATCTTTTTCTTTTTCCTGCCAGTTGATACTATTTTCCCTGATTTCCCCTCCTGTTAATTTGTACCTTCATCGGATGCGCCATCTTCCCTGATTTATTCTTTTGCCATACTGGGATGAACAATTGTTGTAGTTCATCCATGCAGTCTTTAAATGCCTTCCATTGCATATCCACCGTCAACCCTTCAAGAATCAATTGCCAGTCCATCTTGGCCAATTCACGTCTCATACCCTCAAAGTTACCTTTCTTTAAGTTCAGGACCCGTGTTTCTGAATTAACAATGTCACTCTCCATCCTAATGTAGAACTCAACCATATTATGGTCACTCTTGCCCAAGGGGCCACGTACAACAAGGCTGCTAACTAACCCTTCCTCATTACTCAATATCCAGTCTAGAATAGCCTGCTCTCTTGTTGGTTCCTCCACATGTTGGTTTAGAAAACTATCCCGCATACATTCCAAGAAATCCTCTTCCTCAGCACCCCTGCCAATTTGATTCACCCAATCTATATGTAGATTGAAGTCACCCATTATAAACGGTTTTACCTTCGTTGCACGCATTTCTAATTTCCTGTTTGATGCCATCCCCAACTCCACTACTACTGTTTGGTGGCCTGTACACAACACCCACTAGCGTTTTCTGCCCCTTAGTGTTTCGCAGCTCCACCCATATCGTTTCCACAACCTCCAAGCTAATGTCATTCCTTTCTATTGCGTTAATCTCCTCTCTAACCAGCAACGCTACCCCACCTCCTTTTCCTCTCTGTCTGTCCTTCCTGAATATTGAATATCCCTGGATGTTCAGCTCCCAGCCTTGGTCACCCTGGAGCCATGTCTCCGTGATCCCAACTATATCATAATTATTAATAGCTATCTGCACATTCAACTCATCCACCTTATTACGAATGTTCCTCGCATTGAGACACAAAGCCTTCAGGCTTTATTTAGCCTGTTTAGAAAGGAACTGCAGATGCTGGTTTATATCAAAGATAGACTCAAAATGCTGGGGTAACTCAGCGGGACAGGCAGCATTTCTGGAGAGAAGGAATGGGTGATGTTTCGGGTCGAGACCCTTCTTCAGACTGGTTAGGGAGATATAGACGGTGAAGTGGAGAGATAAAGAACAATGAATGAAAGAATGAAAGTCCCTTCTTCAGGCTGACGTCAGGGTAGTGGGAGTTACAGAGATAAGGAAGTGTATTGGATAAGGAAATGCAAGGTGTGAAAATAGGTCAAAGGGAATGGAGATCAAAGGCAGCTATTTGTTGATTTCGAATAATGTTGAGGTTGTATTACACTACATGCTAAATGGAATTTTCACTTACAATCTTATAATTTGCTGCTTTGGTGAAACTGTGCTTATATTATGAAATATAAAAATATTGACAAATAAATGGGGAATTCGTGACTCATAAATTCATCGGGCGGCGCAGCGGTAGAGTTGCTGCCTCACAGCGCCAGAGACCCGGGTTCCATCCTGACCTTGGGTGCTGTCTATGTGGAGTTTGCACGTTCCCCCGTGACCGCGTGGGTTTCCTCCGGGTGCTCCGGTTCCCTCCCATCTTCCGAAAGATCTTTCAGGGTTACTGAGCCCTCAGTAAAAAAAATGCCCCTAATGTGTTAGTGGTGGATGAGAAAGCATCAGCCAATCTTCCCTGTCCCGCCTGCAACTGGTCCAAAACGCCGCAGCGAGACTCCTGACGGGCACCCGTTAAAGGGACCACATCACCCCGATCCCGGCCTCTCTCCACTGGCTCCCTGCGCGGTTCCGAATAAATTTCACGATCCCCCTTTATGTTTACAAAGCCCTTAACGGGCTTGCCCCCACCTACACCAAAAGTCTGCTCACCCACCACACCACCTCCAGGTCCCTCAGATCGGCCGACTTGGGGTTGCTGAACATCCCGCGGTCTAGGCATAAGCTCAGGGGCGACCGACCGCGCCTTTGCGGTTGCAGCTCCTAGACTGTGGAACAGCATCCCTCTTCCCATTAGAACTGCCCCCTCCGTCGACTCTTTTGAGTCGAGACTTAAAAAAAAACCTCATCTTTACTCTCAAGCCTTTCTTGACGTCCTCTGTGGGAGGGCTATATGTATGTATCTATGTGGTGAATCTGTGGAATTCTCTGCCACAGAAGGTAATTGAGGCCAGTTCGTTGACCATATTTAAGAGGGAGTTGGATGTGGCCCCTGTGGCTGAAGGGATCAGGGGGTATGGAGAGAAGGCAGGTACAGGATACTGAGTTGGATGATCAGCCATGATCATATTGAATGGCGGTGCAGGCTCGAATGGCCTGCTCCTACACCTAATTTCTATGTTTCTATGTTTCTATGTTTGTATTTAATCTATGAACCACTGTTGTATAACGTTAGTACCTCCACCAATGTAAAGCGCTTTGGTCAACGAGAGTTGTTTTTTAAATGTGCTACAGAAATAAAAGTGACTTGACTTGATGAAGGGTCCCAGCCCAAATCCTCATTTGACCATTGCCGCCAACAATGCTGCCTGACCTGCTGACCTCCGCCCGGTACTTTGTGCTTTGCTCAAATCTGTGGCTGTCTGACCATCTTCCTCTTCAGTTCGCAAGTGCCTGCAGTCACAGGACTACTTGTGGAACAAGGGTCCCCGACCCAAAACCTGGGGGAAAAAAGACACAAAGTGCTGGAGCAACTCAGCGGTTTGGGCAGCATCCCGGAAGAACATGGATAGGTGGCTAGGAAGGAACTGCAGATGCTGGTTTAAACTGAAGGTAGACACAAAATGAGGAACACCACCTCCTATTTCGCTTGGGCAGCTTACACCCCAGCGGTATGAACATTGACTTTAGTTTTTTTAGTTTTTAGTTTCGAGATACAGCGCGGAAACAGGCCCTTCGGCCCACCGGGTCCGCGCCGACCAGCGATCCCCGCACACTAACGTCACCCTACACCCACTATGGACATTACTTACATTCACCAAGCCAATTAACCTACAAACATACACGTCTTTGGCATGTGGGAGGAAACCGAAGATCTAGGAGAAAAATGACGCAGGTCACGGGGAGAACGTGCAAACTCCGTACAGACAGCGCCCGTAGTAAGGATTGCACCTGGGTCTCTGGCGCTGCATTCGCTGTAAGGCAGCAACTCTACCGCTGCGCCACCGTGACAGCCCTCTAACCTCTCTAACTTCAAGCAACCCTTGCTTTCCCTCTCTCTCCATCCCTCCCCTTCCCAGTTCTCCGACCAGTCCGACTGACTCCGACTACATTTTATCACTGTTTGCTTTGTTGTCACCTTCTCCCAGCTAACAATTCTACCTGTTCCTTGATCTCCATCCCCTTTGTCTCATTTTCACACTGTGCACTTCCTCATCTATGTATCTCCCTCGCTCCTGACTTCAGTCTGGAGAAGGGTCTCGACCTGAAACCTCACCCATTCCTTCTCTCCCGAGATGCTGCCTGTCCCGCTGAGTTACGCTGAGTTGGTCGGTGGGGGCGCTGCGAGACGGCTGCCATGCCAGCAGCATGTTGGTCAATTCTACTTTTTTTGTTTTTTATAGTATGTCCAAATGTGTGTTTTAATGTCTCTCGGTGTGTCTTGTGTGGGGGGTGGTGAGGAGGGGTAAGGGGGGGAACCGCTTTCAGTCGCCTCCTCCGCAGAGAGGAGACTTTTTCCACGTCGCCTCCCTCGCGGCCTAACACCAAGGATCGGTGCGGCCTTTCCCGGAGACAGGCCCGGAGCTTCAGCAGCGGGCGCAGCGTGGTCTTTTTCATCGTGGAGCGGGCGAGCCCTCGCCGGGGATCGCCAGAACAGAGTGCTCCGATCGCTGGCCCGCGGCAGCCTGAAGCCGCGGTCTGTGGAGATTCCAGCTGGCGCTGCGTCCGGAGCCTGGGATCCCTCGTCGGGGACCCCGGAGGAGAAGAGCTCCGACAGCCGGCCCGCAGCCTACAACAGCTTGACGCCGTGGTTTGCGGTGCTTCTAGCCGCGGGCGCGGCGGGGACTTACTTACTTACCATCCGGAGCGGGATCCCTCGCCGGGAATCCCTGGAGAAGAGCTCCGACCGCTGGTCTGCGGCCTACGTCATCTTCACGCCGCGGTCTCCGGTAGGGAAGCACCGATTCGGGACTCACCTTGCCGGTACATCTGGCCACCCACAGCGGCGACTGCGGAGGCTTATGGTCCCGACCACGGGGAAAAATGGAGGAGGACTGACTGAACTCGGTGCCTTCCACCACAGCGAAGAATGCTGTGGTGGATGTTTTGCGTTACATTTTTATCGTGTATTGTGCATTTTATCCTTGTTGATTGTACAGCTGCTGGCAAGCTCATTTCGCTGCACGAATAAATGTGACTGTTGACTATTGACTATTACGGCAGCGTTTTGTGTCTATCGAGGCGTGGCTATTGCCCTAGTCTGTGCCTGAGCAGAAAGAGCCAGTGCAGCTCCAGACTGCAAGCAAAAGTTGAAAAGAACAAGAAAAACAACATTTGTTAAATTAATGCAGTTTCCGCTACTCAATTTATTGATAAGAACGCTGGAAGATTTAAGCTAATTGAATTTTGGAAAGCAACAAAAAAAAAAGTTACAGGATCTACAGTATTTATCAAGAAAGTGCACGACTGCTAAAGGCCACCTCGTTAACGATTCAGTTTGCAAGCTAGGTTATTCATTTACTGAATAATCCAAGGTAGTGACAGTGCCTCTTTGATAACCCTTGATAAATGATGCGAGAGTAATCTTCCCAGAGTGTACAGTGCTGGATGTAGCAAAACCACACTGATCAATGGCATCTTCCGATAAATAACACTGTCCCGTAAGATTATGTCTGGACATTAACAGGCAAATTTAAAACACCTTTTGCCCCATCTTTTCACACTCCACGCCTAACAAAAACTAAACATATCCACATATTCCATCACACCTCTCCAGGTTCACGATTTGCACTTACAGTGCGAACACCTTCAGCGAGTGTAAAGGTTGAAGTCTATTCACGCTGAGAGCTACCAAGCAAAGATTTGACTTTGTGTCACTGAAGGACAAATGATGAAAGGCTCGTTCAAAGAGACGAGCTTTCTGGCAGCTTTTACGCAGCGAAGAGACGTGGAGAAGCACAGGATGCGCAGGCAAGAGCGTTAAGGGCCTGTCCCAGCTGGGGGTCACGCTGGTGGCGCGCAAAGATTTTGTGAATCCCAAAATCCTGGGGCACTGCGAGCGGCCTCGCGTCACTGCCCACGCCACCACGTTTCACCACGCGCCGTGCGCGCGTAATGCACGCCATGAGCGCGACACATGTGTGTCGTGAGTCGTGACGCGTAAATGATGTCGCCTAAATGACGCACAGATGACACCCAAGTGGGACAGGCCCTTTAGGGTGAGAGGGGCAAAGTGGATGTGTGGTCCAAGTTTTTTTTTTAACACACACAGGGTGGTGAGCGCCTGGAATCTACTACCAGGGCTGTAGGTCGCGGTAGATATGAAGGCGTCATTTCAGAGGCTTTTGGATAGGCACATGGTTATCCAGGGAATGGAACGGTATGTGGAATTCTTTGCCACAGACGGCTGTGGAGACCAAGTCAATGGACATTTTTAAGGAGGAGATAGACAGAATCTTGATTAGTACGTGTGTCAGGGGTTATGGGGAGAGGGCAGGAGAATGGGGTTGAAGGGGAAAGGTAGATCTGCCAAGATTGAATGGCGGAGTAGACAGCGCGGAAACCGGCCATTCGGCCCACAGTGTCCGTGCCGACCAGCGACACCCGCTCATTAACATTATCCTACACGAGGGACAATTTTTACATTTACTCCAAGCCAATTAACCTACAAACCTGCACGTCTTTGGAGCGTAGGAGGAAACCGAATTTCTTGGAGCAAAACCAACGTGGTCACGGGGAGAACGTACAAACTCTGTACAGACAGCACCCGTAGCCACGATGGAACCCGGGTCACTGGCGCTGTGAGCGCTGTAAGGCAGCGACTCTACCACTGCACCACCGTGCCTGCCGTGGGCCAAATGGCATAATTGTGCTCCTAGAACTGATGAACTGATGAACGGCTCTCCTTCTGCAGTTGTACAGGCCCCTGGTGAGACCACACCCAGAGTATTGTGCGCAGTTTTGGTCTCCTAATTTGAGGAAGGACATTCTTGCTATTGAGGGAGTGCAGGGTAGGTTTACAAGGTTAATTCCCGGGATGGCGGGACTGTCATATGCTGAGAGAATGGAGCGGCTGGGCTTGTACACTCTGGAGTTTAGAAGGATGAGAGGGATCTCATTGAAACATATAAGATTATTAAGGGTTTGGACATGCTAGAGGCAGGAAACATGTTCCCGATGTTGGGGGAGTCCAGAACCAGGGGCCACAGTTTAAGAATAAGGAGTAAGCCATTTAGAACGGAGACGAGGAAACACTTTTTCTCACAAAGAGTGGTGAGTCTGTGGAATTCTCTGCCTCAGAGGGTGGTGGAGGCAGGTTCCTTGGATGCTTTCAAGAGAGAGCTAGATAGGGCTCTTAAGAATAGCGGACTCAGGGGATATGGGGAGAAGGCAGGAACGGGGTACTGATTGGGGATGATCAGCCATGATCACATTGAATGGCAGTGCTGGTTCGAAGGGCTGAATGGCCTGCTCCTGCACCTATTGTCTATTGTCTATTGTCTGTTGTCTATTGGCATAGAAAGGGCCTGTATCTGTGCGGTACTGATCTAACTTTTATGTTTCTGTTCTAAGACAGGGGTGTTAAACTCGCGGCCCGCGAGCCGGATGAGGCCTGCGCAGGGGTCCGATCCGGCCCGTGAGATGATTTCCCCCGATGCCAGAGCGGGCTGCAGCTGCCCCCGGTACCGGATCGCACTGTGTTCACGCGTACGCGGCTCGATCCGGCGCCCATGAAGTTGCATTTTGCCCGCGACCCAAAATGAGTTCAAATGAGTTTGAGGTCCCTGTTCTAAGAGGTGAGGGCTCCTTTGGTAGATTTCAACGTGATCGCCCCTCATCCTTCTAAACTCCATAAGAGTACAGACCCAGAACCATCAGTTGCTCCGTATGGAGTATCTGTGGCCAGGTCCAGAGTTGAACGTTGAAAGTGCGTCGTTCGACACAGAGCAATTAAAATCTGAGATGCCCACAATGCCAGGAATAGAGGGGCATTCACAACGTGGAGACGGGAGGGGGGTTGGAAAAGCTCACAGAGGTAGGGCCTCACTCTCCCAGAGGGATGAACAATACTTTAAAGTCACAGCGACTACTTTGCCAGCAGCATCGTGCGCCAACATTTTAATGAATTGCCCCAACTTGGCGAGAAACTTAACACGTATAACTAGGCATTTTCAAGCATTAACAGCTACAGTGCTCGTTCCTCTTTCTAGTCCCCGTAGATTGCTTGCTGATATTCTGTAATATTTACAGGGATGTGAGTTCCAAAGGGAGGAAAAAACCCATTAAAGTACTCCTGATTTAGAACTGAAATGGATTTGAACCAACATTATCCCATTCATATCTCAGCAGCCTACTCAAAGTGTGGCATTTCATGAGCTGATCAAAAAATGCTACCCAAGTATTTGTAGCCTAAAGTTCCAGCACAAATCTCTAGGCCCAAAATCAGTTTGGTGTATCTCTGAAGCTGTGTCCCCCGGACCTGACCACAGATAACACAACAAGGAGCGTTTGACCGATCTGGGCCTGTACTCGCTGGAGTTGAGATCGCACTGAAACCGCTGAATAGTGAAATGCCTGGATAGAGTGGATGTGGAGAGAATGTTTCCAGTGGCGGAAGAGTCTAGAACCAGAGGGCACAGCCTCAGAATAAAAGGATGTACCTATAGTCACCTCCGGGGGGGGATACCACCAGGGGGCGACGCACGATGGCAGCCTCGCCAACAGTCTGTCTGTCTCTTAGTCTTTTTTTTTGTCTGTATGTCTCTTCGTCTCTTTAGTGTGTTTTAAAGGTTTGTGTTGATGTTCTCTGGTTTGTTTTATGTGGGGGGTGGGGGAGGGGGTCGTGGGAAACTTTTTTTCAATCTCTTACCGTGCCGGAGATGCGACTGTTTTCCGGATCGTATCTCTGGTCGCTCTGCGGCCTAACATCGTGGAGCTGGCGGCCTCGCTCGGGACTGACTTTAAGCCCCACCGCTGGGGCGAGGACTCACCAGCGGAGCCGATCCCTTGCCTGGGATCGATGCTCCAACCGCGGCTTGCGGACTTTAACATCAAGGAGCTCACAGTCTCGGGTAGAGACCGTAGATGTCGGGAAGCTCCAACGACGCAGGAGGTTCGACAGCCCCGACCCGGGGTCAGATCGCCTGGCGCGGGAGAACTGAGATTCCCCCGATGAAGGAGCTTGATCGCCCCGACGCGGAGGGGCTAAATGCCGCAGGCTACGGGAGTCAAGATCGTCCCGGCAACGGAAGGCTCGAGGCCCCCGACCGCGGGAGAACAAAGAAGGGAAGAGATTTGAACTTTTTTTCGCCTTCCATCACAGTGAGGAATGTGGAGGAGTCACTGTGGTGGATGTTTATGCTAAAATGTGTCTTGTGTGTTCTGTTGCATTTTATTGGTATGACTGTACGGCAAATCAAATTCCTTACATGTTGCAAAACATACTTGGCTAATAAAATATGATTATGATTATTATGATTATAGTGTGGAGAGGAGGAGATATTTCTTTAGTCAGAGGGTGGTGAATCTGTGGAATTCATTGCCCCAGATGGCGGTGGAGGCCACGTCATTGGGTATTTTTAAGACGGAGATTGACTTGATTAATAAGGGTGCCAGGGGTTCCTGGGAGAAGGCAGGAGAATGGGGTTGAGAGGGAAAGATAGATCAGCCATGATTGAATGGCGGAGCAGACTCAATGGGCCAAATGGTCTTTTTCTGCTCCTATGTCGATAGACAATAGACAATAGGTGCAGGAGTAGGCCATTCGGCCCTTCGAGCCAGCACCGCCATTGTGATCATGACTGATCGTCCCCAATCAGTACCCCGTTCCTGCCTTCTCCCCATATCCCCTGACTCCGCAATCTTTAAGAGCCCTATCTAGCTCTCTCTTGAAAGCATCCAGAGAACCGGCCTCCACCGCCCTCTAAGGCACAGAATTCCACAGACTCACCACTCTCTGTGTGAAGAAGTGTTTCCTCGTCTCCGTTCTAAATGGCTTATCCCTCATTCTTATACTGTGGCCCCTGGTTCAGTACTCCCCCAACATCGGGAACCTGTTTCTGGCCTCTAGCATGCCCAATATGAACTGATATGAACTTATGAAATTCAACAGAGTGCCCATTGGCAACACTGTGCCAGCCAGGAGATGGAAGGCAGGATGGGTCACAAAAGCTTAAAGCAGACATTTTAGTCTGGATATGGGGAGAAGGCAGGAACGGGGTACTGATTGGGGATGATCAGCCATGATCACATTGAACGGCGGTGCTGGCTCGAAGGGCCAAATGGCCTCCTCCTGCACGTAATGTCTATTGTCTATTGTCCCTTCAGCATTGGTCTCTTCAGCCACAAGCAACGCTGCTCCAGCCGAGGTTTGAGAGCAAGCGGCCAACAACTAGGATGCACCACCCACGGTCAGTCATGACCGAGGGGGGGGGCCTACTTCTACTACAGATACAAAATGCTGGAGTAACCCAGCAGGACAGGCCGCATCTCTGGAGAGAAGGAATGGGTGACGTTTCGGGTCGAGACCCTCCTTCTCTCAGTTTGACGTAGCAAACCCTGGAACATCCAAACTTAAGCTGCCTTTTAAACAAAATTCAAGAGAAGCCACAGCGTTAAATAATATATCCGGTTCACAAATATAATTTTAAACTGGAACCATTATTAATGACTTGCATCAGAATAAACTGGCGGGTATATTCTTCCAGAGAGATAAGAGGCAGTAGGTACACCATAGCTTTTATATTAAAACTGTCACATTGGACATGGGGCATGAATAATTAAAAAGGCCGAGACTCTCCCACCAGTGGGAACATCATAGAAACATAGACAATAGGTGCAGGAGGAGGCCATTCAACCCTTCGAGCCAGCACCGCCATTCAATGTGATCATGGCTGATCATCCACAATCAGTATCCCGTTCCTGCCTTCTCCCCATATCCCTTGATTCCATTAGACTGAAGAGCTATGATGAGCCATGATCACAATGAATGGCGGTGCTGGCTCGAAGGGCCGAATGGCCTACTCCTGCACTTATTGTCTATTGACGTAGAATATACATGTCACATACATTCTTAATATTATTAATATTAACAATTATATCTTATTTGTACTTCTATGCATTTTTTTAATTTTTAATACAGGTAGGAAATAATAGAGAAAAATAAAGTAAAAATAGAAAATCAAAAAGATGTATGAAGTGTTAAGCAGGTTATACATCATTGGAGATATATCTAAGGTTTATTATATATGATTCTTCATCTATTCTTTCATTCAGGCTTCAGTCAGGTTCTCGCACCGAGCCATTTTGACCCTTTAAATATTCAATAAATGGAGACCATATCCCTCTGAAATGATCCAACTTGTCCAGTAGGACAAGCCTTAATCTTTCCAGGTGAAGTGTCTCCGACATTCCTGTAATCCACATTTTGATTGTGGGGGATGTAGGACCTTTCCAAAATTTCAATATTATTTTTTTCCCAATTATTAAACTGTAATCGATAAAAATTCTTTGATTCGTTGTTATTAATTGATCTGTTTCTAATATTCCTAATATTATTAATTTTGAGTCAGGAACCAAATTCGTATTAACAACATTCAGAATTATCTTAAATATTTCTGTCCAAAAGTTAGTAATTTTTATACAGTTTGTGAATGAGTGCGTTAAATTAGCTTCTAAGTGCTGACATTTATCACGTATGGCAGATACATTTTAAAAAATTCTATGTAATTTGGATTTTGAATAATGCAATCTATGTAATACTTGTATCAAAGAGTGTCTAGCTTTTAACGAACAGTGGTGTATATGTTGTAAACTTTCATCCCATACTTCTAGTCTGATTATTTGACGTAATTCGTTTTCCCATAATTGCCTATATATTTCTGTCATTGGGACATCATTTTCCAATAAAATGTTATAAATATATGATATCAATTTTTCTGTATTCGGGTGTTTATTTAGACATTCATCTAAATTTTCTGTCTTTCTATTTCTAAATTCCTGTGTATTTGATTTTACATAGTCTCTGATTTGTAAATATCTAAAGTAATCTTTTGAATGTAATCCATAAATTTGTTGTAGTTCTTGAAATGAAAGAAAGGAGTTTTCCCTGTAGAGATCGCCCATCTTATTAATTCCATAGTTTTTCCATTGTAAAAAACCTTTGTCCATCATTGAGGGTTTAAATGTAACATTGTTTACAATGGAGAGAGCTAGTGGTATACATTCCGATTTTAATGTTTTCTTTAGTTGTTTCCAGATACGTATCCCACTTTCTATTATAGGATTTTCTCTATAGGTTTTCTTACCTAGTTTAGTATTGGCAAATAAAATTGAGCTAATTTCAAAAGGTGAACAATCTTCTTTTTCCATTTTTAACCAATTTGGTTGTTTATCTATTTCTTCCCATCAAAAGTTCATATTTTTAACATTAACTGTCCAGTAATAAAACATAAAATTTGGCAGTGCTGGACCTCCAGTTATTTTTGATTTACATAAATGTTTTTTATTTATTCTATGGCTCTTATAATCCCAGATAAAGTTGGTGACTATGGAGTCAACCTTCTTAAAAAAAATTTTAGGAAGGTATATCAGAATTAATTGGAAAAGATATAGTAATTGCGGGAGAAAAATCATTTTTATTGCATTAATTCTACCTAGCATTGAAATAGGTAATGTTTTCCAATATAAGATATTCTTATGTAATTTATTCAGTATGAGTGGGAAATTAGATTTAAATAAATAATCAAATCTTTTTGTTACATAAATTCCAAGATATTTGATTTTTCCGTTTGCTATCTTAAAAGGAAATGGTTGTAATATATGTGGGTTATTTACCATTATTGACATGTTCACTTTTATTCCAATTAATGCTATATCCTGAGAATGAGCCAGATTCAGTTATTAAATTTAATAAATTTGAAATACTAATTTCCGGCTTTGTAATATAAAGTAATACATCATCTGCATATAAGGAGATTTTATTTTCAGTTTCTCTAGTTTCATACCCATATATTTCAGGATGTAATCTCACGCTTTGAGCTAATGGCTCAATTGCGAGTGCAAACAATAGTGGGGACAAGGGACAACCTTGTCTACAGCCTCGAAAAAAATTAAATTCAGTTGATAACATTTGATTTGTTAGTATTCTAGCTGTTGGATTAGTGTATAATAATTTAACCCATGTAATAAACTTCTTTCCCAACTTAAAAGTTTCCATGACCGAAAACAGATAAGACCATTCCACCTGGTCAAAGGCTTTCTCCGCATCTGACCTGACACCCTTATTAATGAAGTCAAGCCATGGTAGTCTGTGTAAATGGTGGACACTACCAATTTTTTTTTTTTTTTAAATCTCTATAAACCGCAGTGAAAAGAACTCATTACTGCAACCGGATCTGATGAAAACAGGGTGATTAGTCCAGCGAAATACAGCAAACAGGGAGAAGATTACACACACAAATTATGGACATAAAATCAAACAGACACTGCAAGCAGGACTGATGAGGCAATTACCAAATCGTTCGACGAAATGGGATGGCGATGTTCCTTGTAACCTCGTTTACAAAGGTATCATTTTGGAAGTAGAAACAAGGAACTGCAGATGTTGATCTACAAAAAGAGATACTGAAGTACTGGAGTAATTCAGCGGGTCAGGCAGCATCTCTGGAGAACACGGGTACATTTTCTGGAGAGAAGGAATGGGTGAACTTTCGGGTCGAGACATTTCCCTGATCACCATCTGCTTTGATTTGTCCTTTTCACACCTTGCCTGCTCTTTGTACCCTTCCATATCTCGAGTCTCCCTCTCCCCTGACTCTCAGTCTGAAGAAGGGTCTCGACCCGAAACGTCACCCATCCCCTCTCTCCAGAGATGCTGCCTGACCCGCTGAGTTACTCCAGCTTTTTGTGTCCACCTTGGATTTAAACCGGCATCTGCAGCTCCTTCCCACACATCTGCAGTTCCTTCTTTACACATGGGATACATTTTACAACAGTTCACTTGGAGTTTTTTGTTTCATTATGTTTGTATTTTTCCAGTGCAATTCACCCAAAAAAAGCAGCCAAACCAGCAATAACAAATATGGGCCATTTCAATTGAAAATTGCCTGCCACACAAACTAACTTTCTGGAAAGGGTCGGCAGGTAGAGTTGCCGCCTTCCAGCGCCAGAGACCTGATTTTGATCCTGACCATGGCTGCCGTCTGTACGGAGTTTGTACGTTCTCCCTGGGACCACCTGGGTTTTCTCCGGGTGCTCCAGTTTCCCCCCACACTCCAAAGACACGCAGGTTTGTAAGCTGCAATTTACTTCTGGAAATGTGTCGGAGTGAACTGGTGTACGGAGGATCATTGAAGATCAAAGGTAGACGCTAAAAGCTGGAGCAACTCAGCGGGTCAGGCAGCATCTCTGGAGAGAAGGGATGGGTGACGTTTCGGGTCGAGGCCCTTCTTCAGGCTGAGAGTCCGGGGAGAGGGAGACGAGAGAAATGGGAGGGCAGAAAGAGCATGTAAGGTGCGAAAAGGACAGATCAAAGCAGACAACGGTCAGGGAAATGTACGATGGGTCATCGTTGGCTGAGGGGAAGGTGACAGCGAGGCGTACAGACAGTAACGTGAATCTGGAGGACAGCGAAACTAGTTGGAGAACTAGGGTGGGGGAGAGACGGAGACTGGGATGGTTGCCATGCCGGCCGAAGGGCCTGTCTCCATGCTTAAAACTAAAACAAGAACTAAATATCACTTTGGTTTATAAATGAGTTGGCGGATTAAAGACAATAGACAATAAACAATAGGTGCAGGAGTAGGCCATTCGGCCCTTCGAGCCAGCACCGCCATTCAATGTGATCATGGCTGATCATCCCCAATCAGTACCCCGTTCCTGCCTTCTCCCCATATTCCGCAGGTTCAGGAATAGCTACTTCCCCACATGCCATCAGGCCATTAAACTCGGCGCGGACAAAACTCTGAACATTAATAACCAATGATCTGTTTATTTGCACTTCATCAGTTTAATTATTCATGTGTGTATATATTTATGCAATTGTATATGGACACACTGATCTGTTCAGTATTCATGCCTACTATGTTCTGGTGTGCTAAAGCACTGCAAGAATTTCATTGTCCTATCAGGGACACGCGACAATAAACTCTCTTGAACTCTAGACTCCGCTATTTTTAAGAGCCCTATCTAGCTCTCTCTTGAAAGCATCCAGAGAACTGGCCTCCACCGCCCTCTGAGGCAGAGAATTCCACAGACTCACCACTCTCTGTGTGAAAAAGTGTTTCCTCGTCTCCGTTCTAAATGGCGTTACCCCTTATTCTTTAAGCTGGTTGTGCCCACGACACTAGTCCTGGCCCTGACTGAATTAATCACAGTGGCATATTTCTTCTAATGGGCCCTTCTTGTCGAAGATTCCCCGGAGTAAGCTGGTTCGTAGGGGGACGAGGACAAACATGAACGAGTTTAAAAGCTGTTGACAATATATCTTTTTTTTAAATTTGCAAAGAAACCGATTCTCATACCCCAAAATAGCCAGCAAATTGCTGTACAGTTTCTAAGCCATTTTTTTTAGTGAATTAAGATTAACTTGTTCGCAAGCAGTGGGCTGATTAAAAATGCTTATGCTTGTGATAAAAGCATTTTTCAGCTGCACTCATTAAACTGCACCAAGGAGATCATTCTTAAATACGCCAAAGAATAAATTATGAAGCAGGTTTTAAAAAGTACGCTTAACGGTCGGATTTGAGTTTGCGATGCAACTCAGCACATGCAGAAACAAAAGCCATTTTTAACAGGAGTGAGATATACATCAGGCTCACGTGCTGGAAAGTGCCAGAAAGAATGGGTCGACTGGGCATTTAGAAGGATGCGAGGGGAATCGTATAAAATTCTTAAAGGATGGGACAGGCTAGATGCAGGAAAAATGTTCCCGATGTTGGGGGAGCCCAGAACCAGGGGTCACACAGTGTAAGAATAAGGGGTCGGCCATTTAGGACTGAGATGAGGAAAATCTTTTTCACCCAGAGAGTTATAAATCTGTGGAGTTCTCTGCCACAGAAGGCAGTGGAGGCCGATTCACTGGATGCTTTCAAGAGAGTTAGATATAGCTCTTCGGGCTAACGGAATCGAGCCACAGAGGGCAGTGGAGGCCAAGTCACTGGATGGATTTAAGAGAGAGTTAGATAGAGCTCTAGGGGCTGGTGGAGTCAAGGGATATGGGGAGAAGGCAGGCACGGGTTATTGATTGGGGACGATCAGCCATGATCACAATGAATGGCGGTACTGGCTTGAAGGGCCGAATGGCCTCATCCTGCGCCTATTTTCTATGTTTCTATGTTTCTATGAAATGGGGTGAAAGCAGGAACGGGGTACTGATTTTAGATGATCAACCATGATCATATTGAATGGTGGTGCTGGCTCGAAGGGCTGAATGGCCTACTCCTGCACCTATTTTTTAATGTTTCTATGTATCCAGAGTAGACAGGGCTGCATGGTGGCGCAGCGGTAGAGTTGCCGCCTCACAGCGCCAGAGACCCCGGTTCGATCCCGACTATGGATGCTGTCTGTGTGGAGTTTGCACCTTCTCCCCGTGACCACGTGGGTTTTTCTCCTGGTGCCCCGGTTTGTTCCCACACTCCAAAGACATGCAGGTTTGTAGGCCAATTGGTTTGGTTAAATTGTCCCTAGTGTGTGTAGGGCAGTGTTAGTGTGCGGGGGGGCGGGAGATTGCAACCTTCACGTGGTCCGCCCCGTTTCGACGAATGGAATCAACCCGGCGCGCACAATCAAATAAGATCAAATCGAACAACTTGTCCTACAACTTTAGGCTGCGCCCGCCACACGCAAGAAGAGGAAATGTGCGGGGATCGCTGGTCAGCGCCGACTCAGTGGGCTGAAGGGCCATTTGCATTGCATCTTGACCCTGGGTCGCTGGCGCTGTAAGGCCGCAACGCTGCTGCTGCGCCACCAATGCCACCCCAAGAACCATCGCATCGTTGGATGAAATTGGCTGTGAAAGCTGTGCTCCGCGTTTGCTGGTGCTCGGGGCAAATTAAGTCCCAAAAGCACCGTTCAAAAGGCCAGCTTCAGCTCGTGCAGCATCTATATCAGTTAAAGAGGCACTTAGGCAAACGATCCCCGCCGCAGACGGTCACAAAGGCAGATAAGCATTCCAGCCCCTTTATCTGAAGTGGTATGAGCTCAGGTTTAAATCAGGAAAGAGATAACGGAATACCAATAAGATTCCACAGAAGAGCAAATATGGCCTTGGCAACCTTGAGGGCCTGTCCCACTTACGCGATGTTTGCCGGCACCTGTCATTAGTCGCAGCAGGCCGGCAAAATTTGTCAACGCGATTGAAAATCCAGCGGCGACCAGAACAAGGTACGACTACTCACGACCAAACAGGTGTCACGTGTCGACATGGTCCCCAGAACGGCGACCAGAAAAAGGTACGACTCTTCGGGCGACTACTCACGACCATACAGGCGTCATACATGGTCGACACGTGGCGCCTGTATGGTCGTGAGTACTCGCCCAAAGAGTCGTACCTTTTTCCGGGCGCCGCTGGATTTTCAACATGCTGAAAATCTTCGGCCACCTGCTGAGACTATGACGGGTGCCGGCAAGTGGTCGAACAGAAATCGCGTAAATGAGACAGGCCTTTCAGTGAAGGACCAAAACCAACGTGCATCCGCAGTCACGTCCTCTCCGGAATAATCAAAAGAGTTGTTGATCGGGGTTTAACCTTGTGCTTTCGATTGCCAGCTTGATGCTGGTCTGTGTTTTTATCCCGCAAAGTCGCCAATTAGCACAAATCCAAAATATAACCTGCAGACTCCTGGGACAAGCATACAACTTCACCTTTGAGTGCTTTCAGAAGCCAGACCACAAAGGCTGTTTTGCAGAAACTGAATTTGGTCGGGCCGCAGAGAGGCGCAGAGTGAGACAGCGTGGAAACAAGCCCTTTGGCCCAACGTTGCCCACACCGGCCAACATGTCCCAGCTACAATAGTCCCACCTGTCCGCGCTCGGTCCATATCCCTCCAAACCTGTCCTATCCATGTACCTGTCTAACTGTTTCTTAAACGTTGGGATAGTCCCAGCCTCAACTACCTCCTCTGGCAGCTCGTTCCATACACCCACCACCTTCTGTGTGAAAAAGTTACCCCTCGGATTCCTATTAAATCTTTTCCCCTTGACCTTGAACCTATGTCCTCTGGTCCTCGATTCCCCTACTCTGGGGTAAAAGACTCTGGTTTATCCAAGGCTTGCTCTATAAAGTGTATTGTACCCAAACACCCTCTCCAGCACTGCCGAGCTTCTTTGTTTGAGCGCGGAAACAGGTTCTTCAGCCCACCCAGTCCATGCCGACCAGCGATCACCCATTTACACTAATCTTACACTAATCCAAATCCAATGTTCTTGTAATTCCCCTCCTCTGGGCAAAAGACTCTGTGCATCTCTACCTGATCTATTCCTCAATACTGCATCTGGAATATTGCGTGCAGTTCTGGTCGCCCCATTAGAGGATGATAGTGGCAGCTTTGGAGAGGGTGCAGAGGAGCTTTACCAGAATGCTGCCTGGATTAGGGGGTATTACAGTAACTGCAGGAACAGGTTGGATGGACTATGGGGTGTCGGAGACTGTGGGAAGACCTGAATGAAGTATATAACATTATGAGAGGCGTAGATAGGGTAGACAGTCAGAACATTTTTCCCAGAATGGAAAAAATCAAATTCTAGAGGGCATCGCTTTACAGTGAGAGGGGCAAAGTTTAAAGGAGATTTTGCGGGGCAAGTTCATTTTACACAAAGGATAATGCCTGGAGTGCCTGGAATTCGCTGCTTGGGGTGGTGGTTGAGGCAGCTATGGTTGTGGTAATTATAACCATATAACCATATAACAATTACAGCAAAGAGACTTTTGGATAGGCACACGCAGGGACTGGAGGGATATGGATCATGTGCAGGCCGATAAGTGTTGGCCTTGCCATCGTGTTCGGCACAAACACTGTGGGCCGAAGGGCCTGTTCCTGCGGTGAAATCACATCAGGGCTTCGGGGAGAAGGCAGGAGAATGAGGTCCTTCTTCTTCTTCTCGCGAATGAAACGTAAATAAACCAAAGGAATAGTTAGATCTCAAGCCGGGTGTTGAGCAGCCGGGTTAGAGGGGAGGTTAAGAGGGGCTGATAGATCAGCCATGATTGAATGGCAGAGAGGACAATGGGCTGAATGGCCTAATTCTACTCCTATAACACTTTCTAAGTAGAGCTATCTGGGTTTATCCTGAGAAGTCAGGAACAGGGTAGTGATTGGGGATGATCAGCCATGATCACATTGAATGGCGGTGCTGGCTCGAAGGGCCGGATGGCCTCCTCCTGCACCTATTGTCTATTGACCATGACCTTATGAAATCACTCGGTTTCTGCGTGGAGAGATCTGCATGCTAATTTATTTTTTAAATGCGACATGAAATGTCATAATCTCCTTTTTACCTTTTTGGTTCCAAGCGTGAGCGTCTGTGCGGCAATGTACCTGCGGTGAGGCGCGGAAGGGCGATCAAAGGTGCCATGCCAACCTAGTCTTTTAAAATGCCCGCAGGACGCTGGATCCACACAGCTGTCACCTTAAAGATGTCCCCAAATTTGCAGATGTCAGAATCTGAAGGCCCGATTAATGTCGGTGATTAGCACACTTGCATACGTTTACCTGGGCCTATCTGCATTCAAAATGCGGTTTCCCTAGTGCCCCATCAACGTTGCAAAAGCAACCTCGCTTCCTTCAGGATCACAGCAGCCACACCTGTTGCACACTGAAATAACTCGCGTGCCATCTCCCCACACAGAATCAAAGCTATTAAAGTGAAATCCTCAGGCAGACAAAAATGCTGGAGAAACTTAGCGGGTGAGGCAGCATCTGTGGAGCGAAGGAAATAGGTGGAATAGAAGTCAATGTTGTAGCTTCCACCCCAGCAGCATGAACATTGACTTCTCTAACTTCAAGTAACCCTTGCTTTCCCTCTCTCTCCATCCCTCCCCCTTCCCAGTTCTCCCACCAGTCTGACTGTCTCTGACTACATTCTATCTCTGTTTGCTTTGTTGTCACCTTCTCCCAGCTACCAATGATCAATTCGACGTTTTCCTCGATCTCCATTCCCTTTGTCATGTTTTCACACCTTACGCTTCCTTATCTATCTCCCTCTCCCCTGACATCAGAAGAAGGGTCTCGGCCCGAAACGTCACCCATTCCATCTCTCCAGAGAGGCTGCCTGCCTGTCCCGCTGAGTTACTCCAGAATTTTGTGTCTATCTTCGACTGAATCCAGCATCTGCAGTTCCTTCCTGCAAGGCACTGTTCGATGTTCTGTTTAGTTCTTGACTTTTTCATCCCAGCACCTGACTTCTCATTGTCCTTTATTCCAAAAGATCCATTGTTTTAATTATTTAGTTAGTTTCTTTCAATGCAATGAAAGTAATTTAAGGTGATTCACGGAAGCATTATAACGCTTAAATTGGCACAAGATATCAGATGTGGTTCAAGCTTGGTCAAACCCGTAGGCATTGAGGGGTAACTTAAAGGGGGTGGGGGGGCAGGGGTTATTTGGGACAGAGCTCCAGCACAGCTGAAGGCAAAGTCACCGGTAACAGAGAAACAACAAAAACAAACAGGCTAGAACAAGGAAGAAAACTGGGATTTGGTGTCAGTGTTAGGAGGCTATTCAAATGCAGCATCTGGAATAGACAATAGACAATAGACACTAAGTGATGGAGTAGGCCATTCGGCCCTTTGAGCCAGCACCCCCATTCAATGTGATCACTGCTGATCATCCACAATCAGTACCCCGTTCCTGCCTTCTCCCCGTATCCCCTGACTCCGCTATCTTTAAGAGCCCTATCTAGCTCTCTCTTGAAAGCATCCGGAGAACCGGCCTCCACCCCCCTCCGAGGCAGAGAATTCCACAGACTCCCCACTCTCTGTGAGAAAAGGTGTTTCCTCATCTCCGTTCTAAATGGCTTACTCCTTATTCTTAAACTGTGTGGCCCCTGGTTCTGGACTCCCCCAACATCGGGAACGTGTTTCCTGCCTCTAGCGTGTCCGAACCCTTAATATGTTTCAATAAGGTTATTGAAGAAGTCATTCAAACTCCAGCCTCACCCAGCTCCACCGTCATGCATTAAAGACGTGACCTTGCGACTTTTCATGGAATCGTGCAGCTCAGAAGTAGGTCCTTCAGCCCTACCTGGCCATGCTGACCAAGACGCCCATTTTAAGCATGTCCCAATTGGCCATACCTGGCCCATATCCCTCAAACCCATTCCTATCCATGTGCCTAAGATAGACACAAAAAGCTCTGAGTCTGAAGAAGGGTCTCGACCCGAAACGTCACCCATTCCTTCTCTCCAGAGATGCTGCCTGACCCGCTGAGTTACTCCAGCATTTTGTGCCTATCTTTAGTACAAACCAGCACCTGCTGTCCCTTCCTGCAAATCCGCACGTCTTCGGAGTGTGGGAGAAAACCGGAGCACCCGGAGAAAACCCACGTGGTCACGGGGGGGGGGGGGGGGGGGGTAACGTGCAAACTCCGTACAGGCAGCACCCATAGTCAGGACCGAACCCAGGTCTCTGGCGCAGTGAGGCAGCAACTCTACCGGGAAGACAATGTTCAGGGGAGGATAATATTAAGGATTATCTCGGTTTTCCAGAAGAGGTCGTTGCCTGGTCCAGCTCAAATCTTGGAATGTCGTGTACACATTTCAACTGTGTCTAACACAGTATCAACTTTGGTTAATTATGACATGACCAGACAAACCTTATCTCCCAGTTCAGAGGGCAGTGAGGGAAGGTACTAAATGCTGGTCGGAAACAACTACAGATACTGGTTTAAATCCAAGGTAGACACAAAATGCTGGAGTAACTCAGCGGGTGAGGCAGCATCTCTGGAGAGAAGGAATGGGCGACGTTTCGGGTCAAGTCTGAAGAAGGGTCTCGACCCGAACCGTCGCCCATTCCTTCTCTCCAGAGACGCTGCCTGTCCCACTGAGTTACTCCGGCATTTTGTGTCTACCTTCGTACTAAATACTGGGCCTTGCCAACGAGGGCCTGATCTTGAAAGAGAAAAAATATAAATAAACAGATAAATATATCGATTGCATAAATTTAATTTGGTTCCCATTCTACAATATGGGCCTAATTAAGCATCTTATTTGTTTAGAAAGTGATAATTAGCTTTCACTTGAATGTTAATTGGAGCTGAATAACAAATTGCTGGAACCTTTAATTGTGCTAATTGGGTTTAGACTGCACTTATTATTAACACTTTACATTCAACTCATACGGAGCTCAGTAATAAAAGGCATGAGATGGCGTTGAAGTGGTTTTCGATGACCAAAGATGTCCCTCATCAGTTCTGTCAACCGTGAACTCTTTCAAATGCCACTGTAGCCCGCTGTTGTCCTTTAACATAAACACTGTTCCCACAAGCTCCAACAGCCATTAATACCACCCGCAGTATTCCCCTCCCCCCCCCACCTCCTCCCCCGGGACTGGAGAATGGATCGGCTTCTCGAACAACAACTTGCAATTGTTTACCCAACACCGTGAGTGCTGCCGAGACAGGTTTCCCCACCACGCATCAATCAGCGCAACAAGCCCTGCGGCCAGGTGCCGAGTCAAAGCTCGGCCAAACAAGCGGGATGCTATTCAAAAGAAGAATTGACAGGACCACAGAGTGCTGGAGCAACGGCCCAGGTGTCAGGGGTTATGGGGAGAAGGCAGGAGAATGGGCTGAGGAGGGAGAGATGGATCAGCCATGATTGAATGGCGGAGTAGACTTGATGGGCCGAATGGCCGAAATTCTGCTCCTATCACTTTGGAAATTATGACTTATAATGTGCACTGAATATTTAGTAAGAGAGCACACACCAAAATAGAAAGAGGCCCAAATCCTGTGCATGCGGCCATATTATTTTACATCAAAGTGCAGCTGTCGGCCTGCATTGATTCCATATTGTCTGCAGCTAAAATTGTATTGTTTCTGGTAGCCTGACTATGACCTTATGCCCTGAAAAATGTCGCCTATCCATGTTCTCCACAGATGCTGCCAGACCCGCTGAGTTACTCCAGCACTCTGTGAAACGTCACCTATCCATGTTCTCCACAGATGCTGCCTGACCCGCTGAGTTACTCCAGCACTCTGTGAAACGTCACCTATCCATGTTCTCCACAGATGCTGCCTGACCCGCTGAGTTACTCCAGCACTCTGTGAAACGTCACCTATCCATGTTCTCCACAGATGCTGCCTGACCCGCTGAGTTAAGGGCCTGTCCCACATGGGCGTCATTTGCGCATCACGCAGGTGGCGCGCGGAGATTTTGCGAATCCCAAAATCCAGGGGCGCCGCGCGTGACCGCCCGTCACTGCCTACGTCACCCGCACCATGTGCGTGTAATGGACGCCATCACGCATCACGTGCGCGTCGTGCGTCGTGACGCGTAAATAATGTTGCGTAATTGACGAGCAAATGACGCCCAAGTGGGACAGGCCCTTTACTCCAGCACTATCAGGCAACTGAACCATCCTAAAAGCCCTGTCCCACGGTACGGGTTCATTCCAAGAGCTCTCCCGAGTTTAAAAAAAATCAAACTTGTGGTAAGCACGTAGAATGAACGTAGCGGGTACGTCGGAGCTCGGGGACGTCTCTTAGCGGCCCTAACGCTAACGGCTGGTACTCGGGAAACGCGGTAAACTAGGGAAGACGTGAAGATTTTTCAACATGTTGAAAAATGTCCACGAGAGCCCCGAGTACCGACGAGTGGCCGTTACCGTGAATCTCCGAGTTTGAATCAGGGCAAACTCGGGAGAACTCTTTGAATGAACTCGTACAGTGGCATAGGGCTTTAACACAAGTGGAGAACAGTCCTGAACTACTATCTGCCCTAGTTTAGTTTAGAGAGACAGCGTGGAAACAGGCCATTCAGCCCACCGGGTCCGCGCCGACCAGCGATCCCCGGATATTAACACCATCTAGAGTGTATATACGTCTATACTCACCACGGACAATTTTTACATTTACCAAGTCAATTAGCCTCCAAACCTCTACGTCTTTGACGTGTGGGGGGGAAACCGAAGATCTCGGAGAAAACCCACGCGGGTCACGGGGAGAACGTGCAAACTCCGTACAGACAGCGCCCGTCGTCAGGATCGAACCCGGGTCTCCGGCGCTGCATTCGCTGTAAGGCGGCAACTCTACCGCTGCGCCACCGTGACCTCGTTGATGACCCCCAGACTACATTTGACCTTGACTAGCTTCACCTTGCACTAAACGCTATTCCCTAATCATGTATCTGTGCACTGTGTACGGCTCGATTGTAATCGCGTATTGTCTTTCCGCTGACTGGTTAGCACGCAACAAAAGCTTCTCACTGTACCTCGGGACACGTGACAATAAACTGAACTGAACTACACACTTTGTGACCTTTTGTATTTTAACCAGCACCTGCAATTCCTCGTTGCTCCAGAGGAACTGAGAAAGTAATGGGCCTGTCCCACTTAGGAGATTTTTCAGCAGACTTGACAGTCGCCGGCAGTCACCTGAAAAACCGGGAACTGGAACGGCGACTGTCAGAGTGGAACACACACACACACACATCGCGAAGGCGGGGACCAGGGCAAGCGAGGGAGTGCTGTTCGAAATTCACACGGTGCAAAGCCAAGGTGATACAGACACACACCGCGATGAACAGCAAGGTTGGCGCTGTAATTGAGACGGATAAAGCACAGTGTACGGGAAGGGTACACAAAAAGCTGGAGAAACTCAGCGGGTGCAGCAGCATCTAAGGAGCGAAGGAGATAGGCGACGTTTCGGGTCGAGACCCTTCTTCAGACTCCAGTCTTCCCTTGCCTTCCGGAGTAAAATAAAAATGAACTTCTAATGCCGTGAACGCCGACAACGGGGACGGATTTTACGTAGGGGACAGGTAAAGGAAAGCCGTTTATTTTTTCATATAAACTTGCTTGTTTAGATGACTTTAATCAACATTTCATGTTGCGAAATGATGATTTAGTCCCCATAGGAACCGGCAGAGTTTTTCCTGCCGATATGCGGTTTAAATTCACCGCAACGCCAACGTTCCAATCCATCGTGAGCTGAATGGCCATTAAACACTAAATTCCTTCAATTTGGCCTATAAATTAATGACAATTAGATTTAAAAATCATGTTATATTGTGAATTATTGTGTGAATGTTATTTGGACGCTTAGGCTTTTTAAAAAATGTTAATCTTTTCTTAAGAAATGGATAGATGTTTAGATCTAGTAATTGAATTTTGTAATTAGCTACAATTGGGTAACTAACTAATTATATGCTTTAATTTCAGGTCACGCAAGTGAGATTGTGTCATATTTGTTTCGGAATGCTTCAATCTATAATAACTGAACATTTCTTTCAGTTCTCTTAATTTTTAAGAAAGATATGGGCTTTTGACTGTCCTCGATCACAGCTTTTGAGTTAAATCAATGGAAAAGCAATAGGGAACAAGATGCAAATTTCCGAGTATGAAAATGGCCATAACTTTTTTAATACTGAAGATATGAAAGTGAATTAGGTGTCAAATTAAACTTCCTTTTATGCTTTATCTGGTGGGATAAATTGCAGACTTGTTTTTTTAAAATCTAAACATTTTGTAACATTGCTACTCCATGGCGACCCCACTACGACTGCGCAACGACTACGCGATTATCGATTATCTCCATGGCGACCGATTTCTGGTCGCAGAAAAATTTTCAACGCGTTGAAAAATTCACGGCGACCATACTGAGTCCGCGACTAGTTCCCAGAATGCGGGAACTCTTCGTGACCACGAAGGAGACTCACCAGAGACCACCAGTGAACACGTGGGGACCATGTGGTGAGCGCAGAGTCTCCCGCACTCGCCGAAGAACTCGCCTAAGTGGGACAGGCCCATTAGGGAGGGAATTCTAGAGTTTATCGGCTCGTCAACTGTGCGGACTGTCACTAATGGCGGAAGAATTAAGATCATAAGATCATGTGATAGGAGCAGAATTAGGCCATTCGGCCCATCAAGTCCTACTCTGCCATTTAATCATGGCTGATCTATCTCTCCCTCTCAACCCCATTCTCCTGCCTTCTCCCCATAACCTCTGACGCCCGTACTAATCAAGAAGATTAAAGATCAGCTGGTTCCCTACACCACCACCCTTTGCGTGAAAAAGTTACCCCTCTGGATTCCCAAATCAGATAATACGATCCAAAAATACTCAGGTACAGCAGGTAGAGTGAAGGGAATGATACAGAGTGCAGAATATAGTTCTAAGCATTCGTAAGGGCCTGTCCCACTGTACGAGGTAATTCACGAGTTCTCCCGAGTTTTCAACTGATTCGAACTCGGAGAATGTCCGTAGCGGGTCGGTAGGAGTTCGTGGATGTCTCGTACGAGTAACGGCAGGTACTCGGGAAATCCGGTAAACTCGTGACGTTTTTTCAAAACTGTGAAAAATGTCCACCAGTAAAAAAATACTCGTGATGAAAAAAATGGTTACTTTTTACTCGTGCGAGCTGCTACAAGACATCCAGGAACTCCTACGGACCCGCTACGGACATTCTTTGAGTTCGAATCAGGGGAAAACTCGGGAGAACTCGTGAATTACCTCGTACAGTGGGACAGGGGCTTTACTTCTCTGCAAAGTCAGGTCCATTGCAGATCCACGAGTGACCTTGACTGTGTTAAGGCGCAGACAGCTGTATTTGGAATGACTCTGGGCAACTCCGCGCAGGCTCGGAGAATCGCAAACACTCGAGTCCTATCTGCAACAAAGCTTTGAAGCGGGGATGCCGAGAATTCTCCCCCCCTTCCCAGCGAGTCCAACACTGCCACATGGCACCACTTTGTCGAGCGCAAGATAAATAAATCACAACATCTGTCTGTACACATCCCCAGCTTTCACCAAGTGCACTGGGAGAGGGGAGGAGGCAATTCATCAAAGGAATAACTGGGATATTAATGCAAACTAGACTCCAGGGCTGCTGTGTGGCAGTCCCGGTTACTGACATGAGGATTATTAAGGGCTTGGCCACGCTGGAGGCAGGAATGTTGGGGGAGTCCAGAACCAGGGGCCACGGTTTAAGAATAAGGGGTAAGCCATTTAGAACGGAGACGAGGAAACACTTTTTCTCACAGAGAGTGGTGAGTCTGTGGAATTCTCTGCCTCAGAGGGCGGTGGAGGCCGGTTCTCAGGATGCTTTCAAGAGAGAGCTAGATAGGGCTCTTAAAGATAGCGGAGTCAGGGGATATGGGGAGAAGGCAGGAACGGGGTACTGATTGGGGATGATCAGCCATGATCACATTGAATGGCGGTGCTGGCTCGAAGGGCCGAATGGCCTACTCCTGTACCTATTGCCTATTGTCTATTGTCTTTAATCCACCAACCCATTTATAAACCAAAGTGATATTTAGTTGTCGTTTTAGTTTTAAGCGCGGAGACAGGCCCTTCGGCCCGCGGAGTCCATGTCAACCATCCCAGTCTCAGTCTCTCCCCCACCCTAGTTGAATGGCAGTGCTGGCTCGAAGGGCCGAATGGCCTCCTCCTGCACGCAACAAAAGCTTTTCACTGTACCTCGGTGCACGTGACAGTAAACATATTATTGTCTATTATTATTTTAAGTCGTACGAACACCTCTTACAACGCAGTCTTTCACCGCCATGAACTCGGCCGAAGGCAGGCAGAGAGAGCTGTGCCCCGCTTTCCTTCATTAGCCTGACACGGAGGGGCACTTTCAGCGAGCTCTACCGCCGACAGACCATTCCGAAGCATGGCGCAGACACTCGCTGCGTTAATGTAATCATCGTCATTTGTCAAAGTCTCTTTTCCTCTCCCACCCCCCCCCGCACCTCAACTAAAAGCCCTGTTGCAGCTGGGCCCATCCAGCCTTTGTTTACACATGGTTGGTAACGAGTGGCCCACTTTAATTCCACTCCGCCACAGTCTCTCTCCGCTGTAACCCGAGCCCTCGTTATCCAGCAGCGCAGATAAAAAGCTACGGAGGAGACTGTGGGACTCAGGGAGCGAGTTCTTCACTGGGTGCCGGAGTTCAGCCGATGGCTTCGCCCATACATCAAGCGATAGAGTGTGTCTGGGTTGTTTAAACACCAGAGAAGATGGCTTAGTATCACGTTTCCAGACGGCCCCGACATGCAAACACGTTGCATTTATCAAAGGTCTCTTCACTTTCTGAAATGTAGCCACTTAAACTGTCTCGGCTAACACCGATGCAAATCTTACGCGAAATAAATCTGGCTCCCTTTACCGGCACGGGGGCGGGTGAAAATGGCAGCAGGTTGGCTGAATTATGGGCTTTTTTTTAACCGCGTAAAAGCCAACCTCAATTCCCACAGCAACTCTTTTGATAAACACTGTGAAAGCTGACTGGGCGGTTTATAAGCTCGGTTCACCAGGTGACCCCTTGGGATCAGGCATCGTGACGCATCAGCGATGTTGCGCAAGTGACGGCCCAAGTGGGACAGGCCCTTTAGGGCGGCACGGTGGCGCCACCTCGCGGCGCCAGAGACCCGGGTTCCATCCTGACTGCGGGCGCTTGCTTGTCTGCACGGGGTTTGCACGTTCTCCCCGTGACCTGCGCGGGTTTTCTCCGGCTGCTCCGGTTTCCTCCCACACTCCAAAGACGTGCAGGTTTGTAGGTTAGCGAATGAATGAATGAATGAATGAATGAATGAATTTATACGCTTATTGGCCAAGTATTCACATACAAGGAATTTGCCGTGGTGCTCCGCCCGCAAGTGGCAACATGACACACAGTGACAAAACATTAATGCCCTGGTTAAACAATGCCTGGTTAAAGAAGTAATGCCCTGGTGCTGACTGGTTAGCACGCAACAAAAGCTTTTCACTGTACCTCGGTATACGTGACAGTAAACTAAACGCAACTGGACTTGGATAGAACTAACGTACGGGCGATCGTTGGCTGGCACAGACTCGGTGGGCTGAAGGGCCTGTTTCCCCGCGGTATTTCTACACTAAGTTAAACTAAGACATTCTTGCCATAGAGGGGGTACAGAGAAGGTTCACCAGACTGATTCCTGGGATGGCAGGACTTCCATATGAAGAAAGACTGGATAGACTCGGCTTGTACTCGCTAGAATTTAGAAGACTGAGGGGGGATCTTATAGAGACTTACAAAATTCTCAAGGGGCTGGACAGGCTAGATGCAGGAAGATTGTTCCCGATGTTGGGGAAGTCCAGGACAAGGGGTCACAGTTTAAGGATAAGGGGGAAGTCTTTTAGGACCGAGATGAGAAAAAAAAATTCACACAGAGAGTGGTGAATCTGTGGAATTCTCTGTCACAGAATGTAGTTGAGGCCAGTTCATTGGCTATATTTAAGAGGAAATTAGATGTGGCCCTTGTGGCTAAAGGGATCAGGGGGTATGGAGAGAAGGCAGGTACAGGATACTGGAAGATCAGCCATGATCATATTGAATGGCGGTGCAGGCTCGAAGGGCCGAATGGCCTACTCCTGCACCTATTTTCTATGTTTCTATGTTTTTAAACTAAACCAAACTAAGGTGTTGCGGTTGATTCAAACTGCTGCCAATGAGAATTTTCCCGGGGAGAGGTGGAGAGGTATTGAAAGTCGTCAAGTCATACAACACGGAAACAGGCCCTTCAGCCCAACTCGTCCATCTCAGCAGATGGGGCATCATGGTCAGCATGGGCAAGTCGGGATGAAGGGCCTGTTTCCGTGCAATATGACTCTACAAGAACAATGTGGGACTCACATCAGCACTGCTATAAATAAAATTAAATAAAACATTGTGCTGATTGGTTGGCAAAGATTTGCGTAATTCTTACACTAAATATCTTTCCAAGTTCATAAGTAATCGGAGCAGAATTAGGCCATTCGGCCCATCAAGTCTACTCCGCCATTCAATCATGGCTGATCTATCTTTCCCTCTCAACCCCATTCTCCTGCCTTTCTCCCGATAACCCCTGACACCCGCACTAATCAAGGATCTATCAATCTCCAGATCTACCAAAATCCACTGACTTGGCCTGCACAGCCTTCTGCGGCAATGAATTCCACAGATTCACCACCCTCATGACTTGAGAAACCCTTCAGGGCCGGTCCCACATGGCGATTTTTTTCGGCGACTGCCGGCATCGTTGACTGATGTATCAGGCCACCGACAAAGGCACGGCGTGTAAAAGTCACGTATCGACGCGCGGCGTCTCCTCAAGTGTCTCCGCAACTTTTTTCTTGTCGCCGCTGGATTTTGAAATGTTCAAAATCTTTCGGCGACCCTGATACGTCAGTCAATGACGCCGGCAGTCGCCAAGAAAATTCGCCAAGTGGGACAGGCCCTTTCCCATCTCCTTCCGACAGGAACGTCCTTTAATTCTGAGGAGTCTCCATTTTAAAGTCATCCAGGCTCATTGGTTCAGATCCATGATTGGGTACAAATGTCACCTCGTTAGCATCACCAGAAAGTAATGATTTTATTCTGTTGAGGCAGTGACAGAAACACTAATTACGTGGATCTATAATTATTGCTGAGACGTGCACAATCATCGTCACAAACAGGCACAGCGCAGCTTTTCACATCTAATTTAGTTTAAGAAAGAACAGCAGATGCTGGATAGAATCGAAGGTGGACACAAAATGGTGGAGTTGCTCGGCGGGTCAGGCCGCAGCTGTGGAGGAAAGGAATGGGTGGCGTTTCGGGTCGAGACCCTTCTTCAGACTTCCCTCCCTCTCCAACCCCCCCCCCCCCCCAGCCACTCTCACATAGCCCCCAACTGCGCAGGCACGGCTAGAGAGGGAGGGCGGTTGAGAGGGAGGGGGTAGAGAGGGTGAGGGGGCAAAGAGGGAGGGGGAGGGGGGTTGAGATGGAGGGTAGAGGGAGGGGGACGGAGGTTGGGAGGGGGGAGGGAGAGGGATGTGAGGGGTAGAGAGGGAGGGGGTAGAGAGAGGGAGGTAGTGTGGGGGGAGGGAGGATAGGGAGGGAGGATCGAGAGGGAGGGGGTAGAGAGGGGGGGAGGGAGGGTAGAGAGGGAGGGGGCGCGAGAGGGAGCGTAGACATTTGAACAACTCTCCCTACCCCCTCCCCCCCCAACCCCCCCACTCCCCCTCCTCAACTACCCAGGATCGTTTTCCTCTCCTCCGATCCCTGCCTCACCTCTTCGAGCGGGGCGGATGGCAGCTGTGCTTAGCGGGTCTGAGCGGAGCGGGGCCGAGCTTGTGCGGGGGCCGAACGGGTCCCAGCGGGGCCGGGCGTCCCGCCCCCTCCCTCGACATCAGTCTGGAGAAGGGTCTCGACCTGAAACGTCCCCCATTCCTTCTCTCCATAGATGCTGCCTCACCCGCTGAGTTACTCCAGCACTTTGTGTCTACCTTCTAATTTAGTTTAGTTTAGTTCAGAGACGCAGCGCAGAAATAGGTCCTTTGGCTCACCGAGTCCACGCCGACCGGTGATCCCCGTACACCCGCGCTATCCTGCACACTCTTGGGACAATCTTACAATTTTACCGAAGCCAATTAACCTACAAACCTGCACGTCTTTGGAATCTGGGAGGAAACCGGAGCACCCGGAGAAAGCCCGCATGGTCCAGGAGAGAACGTACACGCTCGGGGAGATTTACAAAGACCAATCATCCTGCAAACCTGCACCGTCACAGGAAGAACATGCAAACTTCACGCAAACAGCAGCCGTGGTCAGGATTGAACCTGGGTCTCTGGCGCTGTAAGGTAGCTAGGCTACCTCTGTGCCACCGTGCCAACCCACTATATACGATGGAACTTTGCAGACTTTGCACTATATTTAGAAGGAGGGGCAGACAGACCACTTTACGAGTTACATTCAAGGGTTCAGCCAAGAGTGACACTTACGATAGATCGCAGGCCTTGAGTCTCCAGCAACATCAGGGAGGTTTCATAGCAGTTCCTCAGTTGGCGTTTCAGACGCTCATCACAATTTCCTCTTGCTACCGGTCCCACGGTGTGGATGACATCTGAGGGCAGAAAGGAACAACATTTAATTTGCTTAACATCGGAGAGTTAAAATACATTTGGTCAGTTATCTGGATAGGACATATGCTGAGAGAATGGAGCGGCTGGGCTTGTACACTCTGGAGTTTAGAAGGATGAGAGGGGATCTTATTGAAACATGTAAGATTATTAAGGGGTTGGACACACTAAAGGCAGGAAACATGTTCCCGATGTTGGGGGAGTCCAGAACCAGGGGCCACAGTTTAAGAATAAGGAGTAAGCCATTTAGAACGGAGACGAGGAAACACTTTTTCTCACAGAGAGTGGTGAGTCTGTGGAATTCTCTGCCTCAGAGGGTGGTGGAGGCAGGTTCTCTGGATGCTTTCAAGAGAGAGCTAGATAGGGCTCTTAAAGATAGCGGAGTCAGGGGATATGGGGAGAAGGCAGGAACGAGGATGAAAAACCTTTTGACCCAGAGAGTTGTGAGTCTATGGAATTCTCTGCCTCAGAGGGCGGTGGTGGCCGGTTCTCTGGATGCTTTCAAGAGAGTGTTAGGTAGAGCTCTTAAAGATAGCGAAGGGATATGGGGAGAAGGCAGGAACTGGGTACTGATTGTGGATGATCAGCCATGATCACATTGAATGGCAGTGCTGGTTGGAAGGGCCGAATGGCCTACTCCTGCACCTATTGTCTATCGTCTATTGGTTTAGAGGGATATGGGCTAAATGCAGGCAAATGGGACGAGCCCACCATTCCGGGGTGTGAAGAAGGGTCTCGACCCAGTCCTTCTCTCCACAGATGCTGCCTGTCCCTCTGAGTTACTCCAGCATTTTGTGTCGGGTCCAGTATGCCAACTTGGTCAGCATGGACAATGTGGGCTTTAGGGCCTTTGTCCCATGCTGCACAGCTCCATAACTCTATGATAGAGCATAAGAGGCTGCTGAGCCCACCATGACTATGTCAGAGTAGGCCATGTTAGACACAACATGCTGCAGTAACTCAGCAGGTCAGGCAGCATCTGTGGAGAACATGGATTCATGCTTCAGGTTCACAGGTTCATAAGGGATAGGAGCAGAATTATCCCGTCTCATCCGCCATTCAATCATGGCTGATCTATCTGTCCCCTCTCAAACCCATTCTCCTGCCTTCTCCCCATAACCCCCGACACCCGCACTAATCCTGACTCAATGATATACAATTCTACCTGTCTAAATCTTATGAAAGAACAACAGAGACATAGAAACATAGAAACATAGAAAATAGGTGCAGGAGGAGGCCATTCGGCCCATCGAGCCAGCACCGCCATTCATTGCGATCATGGCTGATCGTCCCCAATCAATAACCCGTGCCTGCCTTCTCCCCATATCCCTGGACTCCACCAGCCCCTGGAGCTCTATCGAACTCTCTCTTAAATCCAACCCGTGACTTGGCCTCCACTGCCCTCTGTGGCAGGGAATTCCACAAATTCACAACTCTCTGGGGGAAAATGTTTTTTCTCACCTCAGTCTTAACTGGCCTCCCCGCTATTCGAAGACATAAGAAATCTTTCCGACCAATATGGAATTAATCGTTAAATTATATTTTAAAAACATTTGCGGTTACATGCTGAGAAACATTTGACTGTTAAATGTTTCCCAATTGCACTATGCAATTTGTTTTAAAGAACATACCAAAACGTGAACAAAAATTGGTATTGTGCTTTAATTTTCAGATCATTCGTTCAAAGAAAGTCAATCCCGCACTTTAAACATCTCCGAAAGAAATCCTTCCAGTTTATAAAATGGTTCTATTTGAGTTAGTAATGAATTCGGACTCTGGAGGTGAAATCAATTAGATCTGCTTTTTAGTCATTTTTAACTTCACATTCAATACTGCACTGTAATCTTGCTATTTCACGGGCAGCATAATAAGGCAGCTCCGCGTCCATCAAGCTTAACTTCGCCGCTGTGAATACGCGAAGAGGAGTTCTCCCTGAAACATTTTTTTTTTTGTTCAATCCTCAGCAAAGACGGGATGACACTCTCCAAGGAGTGAGCTACCATTGTGTAATTGGACTGACAAAGCACCTCCTGAGAGCAGGAATGAAAATCTACTGGCATCTGAAATGAGCAGATAAATTCAAACGAAATGGGTAATCTGATCTGCGTCCCGAACACCATTTTACATGATGCAGTTCAGTCCCTTAGCTTCTGCAATCAGCTTGTTCTGCTTACAAGCGGGGAGCAGGGATGCCAAGCGGAGGCAATGGGCCATAATTACAATGAGGCTAATGGGACCACATTGCAATCTACGCGGAAAAAAAACTGCAAAGCCATTTCAGTTGAGGGTTAGGGGCAAGGTTAACTGCAGCGATGTTGTGTGGACCAAGGGCGAGATGGGACCTGCCGGAGGACTTCCAGATTACCAAATGGTAATACACTCGGTGCGGTGAAAATACACTCACAAGGGGCACAAATATCAAAGAGAGTTACATTCAAAAAAAAAGAAACAAGAGGAATATCTTAATTCACAGAGTAAACGGAATGTGGGATTCTCGATTGCAGAGAAGGGGTGAAAGGGAGAGCACGGGTTGAGTTGATGGGAAAGATGCAGTGTGGAAACAGGCCTTTAGGCCCACCCAGTGCATGCCGGCCATCGATCACCCGCTCACTCAACAGGCAAAGGGTGTTTTACTGTCATATGTCCCAGAATGGAACAAATGGAACAATAACACTCTTACTCGCACCAGCAGAACATATATGTAAACATAATACTCTGTAAACTCCATAATACACAACAAAATAAATAATATATTATATATATACTTCACACACACACACACGCATACACGCACGCACACACACACACAAATGCACACACACGCACACACACATACACACGCACACACACATACACACCGCACCCACACACACACACACACATGCAAACACACGCACACACACCGCGCACACACACACACCACGCACACACACACACACACACACACACACACGCACACACACACACACACACACGCACGCACGCACACACACACACACACACACACACACACACACACACACACACACACACACACACACACACACACCCCGCACACTCACACACACACACACGCACACACACCCCGCACACACACACACACACACACACACACACACACACACACACACACACACACACACACACACACACACACACACACACACACACACACACACACACACACACAAGTTAATGATCAATGCAGTTTAGTGTAGGGATACAGCACGGAAACAGGCCCTTCAGCCCATCGAGTCCACACCGACCATTGATCACCCGTTCACACTAGTTCCATGTTATCCCACTTTTGCAACCACTCCCTACACACTAGGGGAGATTTACAAAAAGGCCAATTAACCTGAACGAATGAATAAGTTTATTGGCCAAGTACTCACATACAAGGAATTTGCCTTGGTGCTCCGCCCGCAAGTGACAACACGACATACAGTGACAGTTAGGAATGACCCATAAAACATACAAGCCCAGACGGTCACAGGAAGAATGTGCGAACTCCACACAGACAGCACCCGTGGTCAGGATCGAGCCCGGGTCTCTGGCGCTGCGAGTCAGCAACGCTACCGTTGCGCCCACTGTGTGTGCGTGTGTGCCGGCCAAGAGTCCAGAGGAGGTAGTTATGGTTACGAAAGAGGATCAGTCGGTGCAGCTGGATGAAGGAGGCTGGAGTGGGAACTATACCGCCTTGTGTAGGGAAGAACTACAGATGTCGGTTAAAATCGAAGGTGGACACAAAATGCTGGAGTAACTCAGCGGGACAGGCAGCATCTCTGGAGAGAAGGAATGGGTGACATTTCGGGTCGAGACCACTTCTTCATACAATACCGCCTCGACTGGTTGGCCAGTTTCCGTGCCACGAATGCATCATAATAAAGAACCCACTCACCGGATAACACCCCAAATCAGGTTGCAGTCATGAAAAACTGAACTTGCCCTCTCATTAAAAGTCTGGAGGAAAATATATAATGAAACACCTTCGCTAGGATCCCAGAGGCCTCCAGCTGTTTCAGTACTGAGCGTATTTTTGTACAGGAATACGCATAATGTTCTGATCTTGGTGAAGTAGGACATCTGACAAGGTGCCTCACCGGAGTGCTGGACCACTCGAATACGATGAGGGCCACATTTGACTGGAGGTTAGGCGACAATAATGAAGGCATTGGGGACGTTAGTGAATTAATCGAGACTCCCTCTGCCCAAACACAAAGACGCGAGCACAGAGCAAAGGACAGCGGATTTGCAGGAGAGGAGAACACGGAGAACATGGATAGGTGACGTTTCACAGAGTGCTGGAGTAACTCAGCGGGTCAGGCAGCATCTGTGGAGAACATGGATAGGTGACGTTTCACAGAGTGCTGGAGTAACTCAGCGGGTCAGGCAGCATCTGTGGAGAACATGGATAGGTGACGTTTCACAGAGTGCTGGAGTAACTCAGCGGGTCAGGCAGCATCTGTGGAGAACATGGATAGGTGACGTTTAAGTGAGACCCTTCTTCGGGCAAATTTGACTCGAAAAAGGAACTACAGATGCTGGAATATTGAGCAACATACAACGTGCTGGAAGAACTAAGCGGGCCAGACAGCATCAGTGGAGAGAATGGACTGTCGACGTTTCGAGTCGGAACCCTACTTCAGGCGGAGTCATTTCCGTTGCTTGAAACTGCGGCACGGGGGCGCAGCGGTAGCGTTGCCGCCTCACAGCGCCAGAGACCCGGGTTCGATCCCGGCCACAGATGCCGTCTGTACGGAGTTTGTACGTTCTGCGTGGATATTCTCTGGGAAGCTACGGTTTCCGCCCACACTCCAGAGACGTACCGGCCTGTAGGTTAATTGGCTCGGTATAAATGCAAATTGTCCCCTAGTGTGTGTGTGTGTGTGTGTGTGTGGGATAGTGTTAGTGTGCGGAGACCGCTGATCAGCGCGGACTGGGTGGGCCGGAGGGCCTGTTTCCGCGCTGTTTCTCTAAACTAAACTAAGCTAAACACAACTGCGGGCTGGATCGCATGTAATAATCTGCGCCTTCCCACAGGATTTCACCCAAATAGCTGTGCTGCAGACAGCATTCTAAACGCAATATAAAATTCCATCTTAAAATAATTTTTCATTATTTTTTGATATGCAATCTTTATATTTGTCATTCACTTCTTTGATTTGAATTTTGACAATGCTGTTTACATATCCGAAGACAGGCGTCAATCTATTACTTACTTGATGCTCTTTAATTCTTGAAGGGATGGGATGAGATTTGTCAATTTGCTTTCACGGATAAGATGTTATTTGTCACAATTATGCGTCGCATAATGATTGTGCAAAAGTAGTTTTTGTTCTGAAGGCCGTAACCTCACATCTTCCAAAGATTACATAGCTCAGCGTAACTACGATCCTGACCGCGGGCGCTGTCTGTACGGAGTTTGCACGTTCTCCCCGTGACCTGCGTGGGTTTTGTCTGAGGTCTTCGGTTTTCTCCCACGTGCAGGTTTGTCGGTTAATTGGTTTGGTGTAAATTTAAAATTCTCCCTCATGTGTGTGTAGGGTGGAGGCAAAGTGGTCAGTGCAGACTCGTTAGGCCGAAGGGCCTGTTTCAGCGCTGTATCTCTAAACTAAACCAAACTAAACTAAACACTCTTTTAAACCTACTCCAACGGCACCTTTTCTTACTTTAATTATGTAATTGTGAAGTTTATTGTGAGCATTTCTTGCGCTAAACGTTATTCCCTTTATCCTGTATCTGTGTACTGTGGATGGCTCGATTGTCATCATGTACACACTTTCTGCTGCCTGGTTAACGGGCCTGTCCCACGTTCACGACCTAATTCACGACAATAGACAATAGACAATAGGTGCAGGAGTAGGCCATTTGGCCCTTCGAGCCAGCACCGCCATTCAATGTGATCATGGCTGATCATCCCCAATCAGTACCCCGTTCCTGCCTTCTCCCCATATCCCCTGACTCCGCTATTTTTAAGAGCCCTATCCAGCTCTCTCTTGAAAGCATCCAGAGAACCGGCCTCCACCGCCCTTCGAGGCAGAGAATTCCACAGACTCACCACTCTCTGTGAGAAAAAGTGATTCCTCGACTCCGTTCTAAATGGCTTACTCCTTATTCTTAAACTGTGGCCCCTGGTTCTGGAGGCCGCAACATCCCGACCTACTTAATGCCACGACTACCTACAACTGGCATCACGGCCTACCAAGACCTACCTATGACCTCCTACGACCTCTGTCGAGTTTGCCCTTGACTCATACTCGCAGCACAGTCGTCACAAGGTCGTAGGAGGTCGTAGGTAGGTCGTAGCAGGCCGTGATGCTAGTCGTAGGTACTCGTGGCTTCAAGTAGGTCGGGGCGTTTTTCTAGCCTGATGAAAAATGTCCACGAGTAAAAAAGGTCGTGAATTAGGTCGTGAAAGTGGGACAGGCCCGTTAGCACACAACCAAAGCTTCTAAGTGTATGTGGCTATAAAGTAAACTAAACTAGAGTTTCAGTTGCATTTTTCAGTTGAGAAAAATGTACATGGTGTGGTTTTTAATCAAATATTTTAATGATTTGCCAAGAAGTCCAAAGTGTAAAATCACCTCTGGTGGCTAACATTTGCAATCATGTATAAACATTGAGGCTAGAGCTGGAAAGAACTAGCTCTGTTAATCGTACATTACATATGCATAGTTTTTAATAGATAACTCTAATGAGTGCACTTATTTCAATATGGTAATGTGGGCAGCTAATGTCAAATGCAAAGATGTCCATCACTGAAGTTCACAACAGATGATCATTTCCGAGTGTAAGCCGGATGGGCTTGTATACTCTGGAGTTTAGAAGGATGAGAGGATATCTCATTGAAACATATAAGATTGTTCAGGGTTTGGACACGCTAGAGGCAGGAAACATGTTCCCGATGTTGGGGGAGTCCAGAACCCCCAACAAAAAAGAACAATGGGAGTGGCGGCGCTGCCCTGGCAGCAGCGGCTCGCCTGCAGTCCGTCTGTTTTTCTTTTTATTTGTCGTTTTCTTGTCTTGTTTTTAGCGTTGGTTTGAGTTATTATGTAGTGTATGCGTAGGTTGGTGGCCTGTTTTTCCGGAGCTCCCGCGGCAACAGCTGCGTCCGCTGGACTGGAGGGCGGCAGCTTCGGCAGCTTCGACCGCCCCGGGCCGCGGAGTTGAACCGGCCCGCTCGCGGAGCGCGGTTCACCCGCGGGACTTACTTACATCACCCGGTGCGGTCACAACATCGGAGGCCCGGGTCGCCTCAGCGCAGAGGAAGAGGAAGAGGAAGAAGGGAAGAGACAAAGACAAGATTTTTACAGTGAGGAGGTGTCTGGTGAACTCACTGTGGTGGATGTTAAATATGTGTTTATTGTGTGTTTTTGTTATTTGCTATATGTATGACTGCAGGCAACGAAATTTCATTCAGACCGCAAGGTGTGAATGACAATAAATTTTTCCAAGTTTCCAAGTTCCAAGTTCCAACCAGGGGCCACAGTTTAAGAATAAGGAGTAAGCCATTTAGAACGAAGGCCAGGAAACACCTTTTCTCACAGAGATTTGTGAGTCTGTGGAATTCTCTGCCTCAGAGGGCGGTGGAGGCCGGTTCTCTGGATGCTTTCACGAGAGAGCTAGATAGGGCTTTTAAAAATAACGGAGTCAGGGGATATGGGGAGAAGGTAGACAAGAATGCTGGAGAAACTCAGCGGGTGCGGCAGCATCTATGGAGCGAAGGAACTAGGCAACGTTTCGGGCCGAAGCCTTCTTCAGACACATGGTACTGATTGGGGATGATCAGCCATGATCGCATTGAATAGCGGTGCTGGCTCGAAGGGCCGAATGGCCTACTCCTGCACCTATTGTCTATTGTCTATTGCCTTCTACCTTCTTTAGACCTTTCCATTTCCAACTGCCGGCGGGACATCAACCGTCTCAACTTTTCCACTCCCCTTACTTACTCTAACCTCTATCCCCTCCCCCCCCCCCCGAACGTACAGCCCTCCGCTCACTCTGCGGCAACCCCGACGATACTCAAACCCGCCGACAAGGGAGGTGCCGTGGTAGTCTGGCGGGCTGACCTCTACCAGGCTGAGGCCAGGCGACAACTCTCAGACACCTCCTCCTACTTATCCTTGGACCATGACCCCACAGGCGAGCACCAGGCCTCAATGTCACACACCATGTCTGATTTCATTACTTCCCGTCTCTCTGCCCTCTAAATCCTCCAACCTTATCGTTCCCCAGCGCCGCACAGCCCGATTTTATCTTCTCCACAAAACAGAACTGCCCTGGCAGACCCGTTGTCCTTGCTTGTTCATGTCACACCGAATTTTAAAAATCAGCGCTTTAACACCCCCTCCCCTTCCCAATCTGAACTTTCTGTCCTGGGCCTCCTCCATTGTCAGAGTGAGGCCCAGCGCAAATTGGAGGAACAGCACCTCATATTCCGCTTGGGCAGCTTACGCCCCAGAGGTGTGAACATTGACTTCTCTAACTTCAATTAGCCCTTGCTTTCCCTCTCCCTCCATCCCCTCCCCCTTCCAAGTTCTCTCGCCAGTCTAAAGGGCCTGTCCCACTGTATGAGCTAATTCAATAGCTCTCCCAAGTCAAAAAAAAATCAAACTCGTGGTAAGCACGTAGAATGTACATTGCGGGTACGTCGGAGCTCGGGGACGTCTCTTAGCGGCTCGTAACGCTAACGGCAGGTACTCGGGAAACGCGGTAAGCTCGCGAAGACTCGTGAAGATTTTTCAACATGTTGAAAAATGTCTACGAGAGCCCCGAGTGCCTACGAGCGGTCATTAACGTAATTCTCCAAGTTGGAATCAGGGGAAACTCGGGAGAACTCTTGAATTAGCTCGTACAGTGGGACAGCCCCGTTACTGTCTCCGACTACATTCTATCTCGGTCCTGCCCACTCCCCTGACATCAGTCTGGAGGGTCTTGACCCGAAACGTCACCCATTCCTTCTCTCCAGAGATGCTGCCTGTCCCGCTGAGTTACTCCAACATTTTGTGGCCACATTGCCATGATATTGATCAGCATTAATAATGTCTATCGAGGTGCTTACTTTTTTAAGTGTTGATTGATATTAAATTTACGAGGATGTTGTCAGGACTAGAGGGTCTGAGCTACAGGGAGAGGTTGAGTCGGCTGGGACTCTATTCCCTGGAGCAAAGGAGGATGAGGGGAGATCTTATGGAGGTAGGGTAGATGCACAGTCTCGTGCCCGGAGTAGGTGAATCGAGGACCAGAGGACACAGGTTTAAGGTGAAGGGGAAAAGATTTAATAGGAATCTGAGGGGTATCTTTTTCACACAAAGGGTGGTGGGTGTATGGAATGAGCTGCCAGAGGAGGTAGTTGAGGCAGGGACTGTTTAAGAAACAGTTAGACAGGTAGATGGATAGGACAGGTTTGGAGGGATATGGACCAAGCATGGTCAGGTGAGACTCGTGCAGCTGGGACATGTTGGCTGTTGGGGCAAGTTGGGCCGAAGGGCCTGTTTCTACACTCTATGGCAGTCTGTGGAATTCTCTGCCTGAGAGGGCGGTGGAGGCAGGTTCTCTGGATGCTTTCAAGAGAGAGCTAGATAGGGCTCTTAAAAATAGTGGAGTCAGGAGATATGGGAGAAGGCAGGAACGGGGTACTGATTGGGGATATCAGCCATGATCACATTGCATGGCGGTGCTGGCTCAAAGGCCGAATGGCCTACTCCTGCACCTATTGTCTATTGTCTAGACTCTATTCATTTCCATGTCACAGTGGCAGAAATAGCTATGTATCCAACATACATTTAATATTCAAAATCAAAGTGTTGGGGGAGACTCGGGAACTGGAGAGATAGACAAAAAAGCTGGAGTAACTCAGCGGCTCAGGCAGCATCTCCGGAGAGAAGGAATGGTGGGTGACGTTTTGGCTCGCTCTTCTTCTGTGTTTATCTTCGGTGCAATCCAGCACCCGCAGTTCCTTGTGTAGGAAGCCTGAATCTGATGAAGGGTCTTGACCAGAAACGCCACCCATTCTTCTCCCCAGAGATGCTGCCTGTCCTGCTGAGTTATTCCTGCATTTTCAGCCTACTTTAGTGCACACCAGCATCTGCAGTTCCATCTTACACGAGGATCTACAGATACGGTTTACGAAAAACGGCGCATAATTGAAACATGATTTCGGGTCAGGACTGAAGAGGGACCCAAAAACGAAATTTCACATATTCATGCTTCCCCACAGAAAGTGCAGGAAGAACTCAGCGGGTCAGGCAGCATCTGTGGAGGAATGGACAGGCAACATATTGCGACGGCATCCTTCTTCAGACTGAATACAAGCCTAAAGAAGAGTCCTAACCTGAACTGTGTACGTGGGTAAGAACGATTTAGAGGGAGATAAATTAATGATTGAATGAATGAATAAGTTTATTGGCCAAGTATTCACATACAAGGAATTTGCTTTGGTGCTCCGCCCGCAAGAGACCAGATGACATACAGTGAGATTTAGGAATGACTCATAAACATTAAACTTTACTAATAAAACCAATCAAGCATGTGAACCAACAAAATACCAGATCAAAGGAAGGCTACAGATTTTTGGCTGTTGAGTAGAGCAACTACTCGTGGATAAAAGCTGTTTTTTATGTCTGGCTGTGGCAGCTTTGACAGCCCAGAGTCGCCTTCCAGAGGGAAGTGATTCAAAGAGTTTGTGGCCAGGGTGAGAGGGGTCAGAGATGATCTTGCCCGCATCGCTTCCTGGCCCTTGCAGTGATGGACCAAATGTGGGCAAATGGGACGAGCTTAGATGGGGCGCCGTGATCAACATGGATGAGTCGGGCTGAAAGGCCTCTTTCTGTGCTGTATGACTCGAAGACTCTGACCCTGTGGATAAAATGTGAGGTTATCCACTTTGGTGGCAAAACAGGAAAGCGGACTATTATTTAAATGGTGGCCGATTAGGAAAAGGGGAGATGCAGCGAGACCTGGGTGTCATGGTACACCAGTCATTGAAAGTAGGCATGCAGGTGCAGCAGGCAGTGAAAAAAGCGAATGGTATGTTAGCTTCCATAGCAAAAGGATTTGAGTACAGGAGCAGGGACTACTTCAGTTGTACAGGGTCTTGGTGAGACCACACCTGGAGTATTGCGTGCAGTTTTGGTCTCCAAATCTGAGGAAGGAACATTATTGCCATAGAGGGAGTGCAGAGAAGGTTCACCAGACTGATTCCTGGGATGTCAGGACTGTCTTATGAAGAAAGACTGGATAGACTCGGTTTATACTCTCTGGAATTTAGGAGATTAAGAGGGGATCTTAATAGAAACTTACAAAAATTCTTAAGGGTTGGACAGGCTAGATGCAGGAAGATTGTTTCCCGATGTTGGGGAAGTCCAGGACAAGGGGTCACAGCTTAAGGATAAGGGGGAAATCCTTTAAGACCGAGATGAGAAAGACTTTCTTCACACAGAGAGTGGTGAGTCTCTGGAACGCTCTGCCACAGAGGGTAGTTGAGGCCAGTTCATTGGCTATATTTAAGAGTGAGTTGGATGTGGCCCTTGTGGCTAAGGGGATCAGAGGGGTATGGAGAGAAGGCAGGTACGGGATACTGAGTTGGTGATCAGCCATGAACATATTGAATGGCGGTGCAGGCTCGAAGGGCTGAATGGCCTACTCCTGCACCTAATTTCTATGTTTCTATGTCTATGTTTCTACCCTCTCTCCAGATCCCACCACCATCCATCAACCATTCACCACACCTCCATGTTATTCCACTTTCTCATCCATTCACACACACTGGGACAACTGGGGACAATTTAATCAATTCCAGTTACCACTTCGTCGTTGGGGGTCGTCTTTGTCCTCCACTTCGCCCGGAGGAAGCCCACGTGGTCACAGGGAGGGCGTGCAAACTCAACACAGACAGCACCCAAGGTCAGGATCGAACCTGGGTCTGGCGGCAGTGGGCGGCAGTGAGCAGTAGACAATAGACAATAGGCGCAGAGTAGGCCCGTCCCCTTCGAGCCAGCCAGCACCGCCATTCAATGTGTGGTTCACGGCTGATCGTCCCCAATCAGTACCCCGGTCCTGCCTTCTCCCCATATCCCCTGACACTATCTCTAGTTCCACAGACTAACATCGTTTTACCCAAACCCTATGAAACAATTTATATGACAATTTGAGATCCCATTGCTAGCCCACCATATGTTAAGACACATGAGAATAAACAACATCATTTCCTGCATTGCATGTAGGGCGGCAGTAGAGCTGCGGCCTCACAGCACCAGAGTCTCCGGTTCGATGCTGACTACGGGCGCTGTCTGTACGGAGTTTGCAGCCCGTGACCTGCGTGGGTTTTCTCCGGGGGTTTTTGGGTTAATTGGCTGCTGTAAATTGCCCCTGATGTGCAGGGTGGAACTTGCGTGCGGGTGATGGGTTGGGCAGCGCAGACTCGGTGGGCGAAAGGACCCGTTTCCGCGCGCTGTACCTCCCAGCGAAAAGCGGTTTCAAAAAATAGGTCCATGCGAAGCACGAGGATGATAACGGCCACTATTTTCCCCCCCAAATCTCAAGGACACAAAGCTCGTTTTTATAGGCCCAAAGAGAGCAGTCTCTGTTGTAAATTTACAAAGGATGGGAGCTCCAGAACTGTTAATTGGTTACGGACTGTTCAATGGATTGGTGTTAAAAAGTAATGAGATGGAATAGCACAAACTCAGTTGCGTGCGTGCCCTTTCAATTGAGCTGACAGTTTCATCTTTGTACATCAAAGCTGCTACACTTGTGGATGGAGATTCAATAGGTGCTTGAGAAGGAACCAGTTATGTTTTTGCTGCTCTCTATTCTCAATCCCCTTGAGTAATTTGGCATTTGTAACGTCGGATAAACTGTCTGTACGAGTCGCGGACACCATTCATTACTCTCGACGTGTAAATTAATTTTTAGCTACTGTTAGATACGGAACATGCAATCACGGCGTTTGTAACCAGTGCCCCTGTATAGAGACCTCTGTGTCATTCTCTGGGAGAATCGAACGCCAATGTAATACCTTATGAGGATCCCCCTATGGGTTTAACTTGAATTTAGTTTAGTTCAGTTTAGTTTAGAGATACAGCGCGGAAACAGGCCCTTCAGGCCCACTGAGTCCGCACCGACCGGCGATCCCTGCACATTAACACTACCCAAAACACACTAGGGATAATTTACACTTACACAAAAACCAATTAACCTACTGTACAAACCTGTGTGTGGGAGGAAACCGGAGATTTGGGAGAAAAGCCACGTGGTCACGGGGAGAACGTACAAACTCCGCACAGACAGCACCCGTAGTCGGGATCGAACCCGGGTCTCCGGCGCTGCAAGCGTTGCAAGGCAGCCACTCTACCGCTGCGCCACCGTGACCGCCCAAATTACTTTGCAGTGCGCGAACAAACGTATTCTTTTTTGCTTTAGAAGACACAGAGTGCTGGAGTAACTCAGCGGGTCAGGCAGCATCTGTGGAGAACATGGATAGGTGACGTTTCACAGAGTGCTGGAGTAACTCAGCGGGTCAGGCAGCATCTGTGGAGAACATGGATAGGTGACGTTTCACAGAGTGCTGGAGTAACTCAGCGGGTCAGGCAGCATCTGTGGAGAACATGGATAGGGGACGCTTCGGGTCAGGACCCTTCTTCAGACTGTGCGGGGAGGGGTATGGGAGGGGAAAGATGGAAGAAAGCTGGGAGAGAGGAGGGGCAGGAATGAGGGGGGGGGGGGGGAACCTCACTGAAACATATAGAGTAGTGAAAGGCTTGGATAGAGTGGATGTGGAGAGGATGTTTCCACTAGTGGGAGAGTCCAGGACTGGAGGTCATAGCCTCAGAATAAAAGGGCAGAGGAAAATGGCCTACTCCTGCACCTATTGTCTATTGAGATGAAGAGCAATTTCTTGAGTCAGAGGGTGGTGAATCTGTGGAATTATTTGCCACAGAAGGCTGCGGAGGCCAAGTCAGTGGATATTTTTAAGGCAGAGATAGATATATTCCTGATTAGTACATGTGTCAGAGGGTTATGAGGAGAAGGCAGGAGAATGGGGTTAGGAGGGAGAGATAGATCAGTCATGATTGAATGGCGGAGTAGACTTGATGGGCCGAATGGCCTAATTCTACTCCTATTACTTATGACCTTATGACAAAGCCTGGCATATGTTAGAGGCATAAACTGAAGGTTATCAATGTGACATTTCTTTCATCTTTAACTTTACGTTTCCATGGTAACCCTTCACCATCTTTGTTTTTCAAGAATCTATCTGCCTCAAGAATATTCAGTCTCAGATTCCACTCTCTCATTTGAGGAAGTCGCTTGCAATGATTCAGGCCATCTGAAAAAATACTCTTGGGATAACTCCGGGAAATAGAGAAATCAAAAATAATCAAGATGTGTTTAACATGTAAAGGATCATGTCTGGACATTTTGCCTTCTCGCTTTATTGAACATGGCAAATATATCTCGAAGAATATCATAACAATATTCATGGGAGAATGAATGGCATGTTGGCGTTTATAACAAGAGGAATCGAATATAGGAGCAAAGAGGTCCTTCTGCAGTTGTTCAGGGCCCTAGTGAGACCACACCTGGAGTATTGTGTGCAGTTTTGATCCCCTAATTTGAGGAAGGGCATTCTTGCTATTGAGGGAGTGCAGCGTAGGTTTACAAGGTTAATTCCCGGGATGGCGGGACTGTCATATGCTGAGAGAATGGAGCGGCTGGGCTTGTACACTCTGGAGTTTAGAAGGATGAGAGGGAATCTTATTGAAACATATAAGATTATTGAGGGTTTGGAAACGCTAGAGGCAGGAAACATGTTCCCAATGTTGGGGGAGTCCAGAACCAGGGGCCACAGTTTAAGAATAAGGAGTAAGCCATTTAGAACGGAGACGAGGAAACACTTTTTCTCACAGAGAGTGGTGAGTCTGTGGAATTCTCTGCCTCAGAGGGTGGTGGAGGCCGGTTCTCTGGATGCTTTCAAGAGAGAGCTGGATAGGGCTCTTAAAGATAGCGGAGTCAGCGGATATTGGGGAGAAGGCAGGAACGGGGTACTGATTGGGGATGATCAGCCATGATCACATTGAATGGTGGTGCTGGCTCGAAGGGCCGAATGGCCTACTCCTGCACCTATTGTCGATTGTCTATTGTATGCGAACAGTCGGCAGGTAAAGGGCGGCGACAGTCACAAAATATCCCGCGCCAGGGATAAGCCAAGTACAAACGCAAAACTTTAGTGTAAAGGACTTTCATCTTATAATGAGGGGCGCGCAGAAAAAAACCGCCTGAGGTGATGCTGAAGATGATGAGATGCTGTGCAATTAAACTTATTAGAATCTACTTGAGTTGACAAGCTGTGATTAAAACCACTTTCTTGCTACCCATCGCAATCATCTACGCACTCTAAGAATCAACAAAGCACATCATGACTGACAATCCATAAAAGACTTCGCAAGAAAGGAATCCTTAATTACAATGTGTGGGCTACCTCAATCCTTACACGAGAACGATGGCAGCTTAGCACCATCTTCTTCCTAAATCAGTCAAATTACTAACGGTAATCAGAGTTGGTGATTTGCGAGACTGCTTCTTGAGATCTCTACAATCTGGGAATGAACTCCTATTGAGGTTCAAATACAATTAAAGGGCCTGTCCCACATGTACGAGTTCATTCAAGAGTTCTCCCGAGTTTCCCCCGATACGAAGTCAGAGAGTTACGGTAATAGCCACTCGCAGGTACTCGGGGCTCTCGTGGACATTTTTCAACATGTTGAAATATCTTCACGAGTCTTCACGAGCTTACCGCGTTTCCCGAGTACCTGCCGTTAGCGTTACGAGCCGCTAAGAGACGTCCCCGAGCTCCGACGTATCCGCTACGTACATTCTACGTGCTTACCACGAGTTTGATTTTTTTTTTAAACTCAGGAGAGCTCTTGAATTAGCTCGTACAGTGGGACAGCCCCTTAATGCAAATAAAACGCGACGCAGAACGGACAAATGGCTGGACATCTAAGCCTAAAACGATCTGGATGGTTTTAGGATGTTACTGCAGAATGAAAGAACGCAGTGTAAAGAAATAGAAATTAAATGAACCTTGAGAAAATAATTCATCTTTTTCTATAATGTAGACGGACTGGAGTTTTCCTTCAGAAGGGAGTAAGTACAATGGGCCTTCAAGTCAACAGCAGATTAGCACATTCATAAATAGACACAAAATGCTGGAGTAACTCAGCGGGACAGGCAGCATCCCTGGAGAGAAGGAATGGGTGACGTTTCGGGTCGAGACCCCTCCTCAGGCAGAGATGCGGCCTGTCCCGCGGTTACTCCAGCTATATGTATCTATCTTCGGTTTAAACCAGCATCTGCAGTTCCTTCCAGCACAATGTCTGTGGAATTCTCTGCCTCAGAGGGCGGTGGAGGCAGGTTCTCTGAATGCTTTCTCGGTTCTTGTTCTTGGTTCTTGGTCCTCCAAAATATTCCAAGTGGAATTTAAACTTTCAAGCGAGAGCTAGATAGGGCTCTTAAAAATATTGGAGTCAGGGGATATGGGGAGAAGGCAGGAACGGGGTACTGATTGGGGATGATCAGCCATGATCACATTGAATGGCGGTGCTGGCTCGAAGGGCCAAATGGCCTACTCCTGCACCTATTGTCTATTGTCTATTGTCTATAATATGTTCTATCCTGATTTATCTATTCAGGTGGATATCCTTCAGTGTTGTAGAAAGGAACTGCAGATGCTGGTTTATACCGAAAATAGACACAAAGTGCTGGAGTAAGTCAGCTGGTCAGGCAGCCTCTCTGGAGAAAAAGGATGGGTGACGTTTTTGGGGTCGCGTGAGATCCTTCTTCAGAGTTACTCCAGCACGATGTCTATCTTGGATATCCTTCAGTGATCTACACGTTGACTGAAGCAGATGTTGCTGCAGCCAACCCGACACATCTGATCAATATCCTTGGCCGTCTGCATTCAAGTGGACAGCTTTGTAACCGGACGTAGAGTGGAACGGAGAGCCACACAGCGTGGAAGCAGGCCCTTCGCCCCCTTTTGTCCCTGCAGGGATAGACACAAAATGCTAGAGTAACAGCAGGTCGGGTCGCATCTCTGGAGAAAAGGCATTCCGTCCATTGCATGCAGGGACATGGATCATGTCACTCGCGGGCGGAGCACCAAGGCAAATACCTTGTATGTGAATACTTGGCCAATAAACCTATTCATTCCTTCATGTGCAGGCAGGTGGGGCTAGTGGGAGTGGGATATCTTGGTTGGCATGGGCACGATGGGCCGATGGGCCTTTCCCTGTGCTGCATAGCTCCATGACTCGAAGGAGTTAGTCAGAAGGTGACGAGTGATAGTGGCTGGGAGCGAGCGAGTTTTTTGCGCTGAAGCTGAAGGCTTCGCTCTTCCTACTGTTTGCCTGCAGGGACCAGCAGCTCATCCACGTTTCGACTTGAGTTGAAGGCCAAAAGGAAAAGCAAGATGGTGGAGAGGTAAAGGTGCATTTCACTGCCACGTTTTCTAAAGCAAGAAGCACCTTTAATTTGAGGATGAAAGACAAATCAATGCAAAATTGCACATTACTACAAACCTAAACTTATTAAAGAAGACTAGATTTAGTCTGAAGAAGGGTCTCGACCCGAGACGTCTCCCATTCCTTCCCCCCAGAGATGGTGCCTGTCCCGCTGAGTTACTCCAGCTTTTTGTCTCTATCTTCAGTTTAAACCAGCATCTGCAGTTCCTTCCTCCACAAGACTAGATTTGTGTTATATCCGCACGTTTGTAAGTCATAGGAGCAGGAATTAGGCCATAGGCCCAATGATATTACTCCACCATTCAATTATGGATGATCGATCATTCACTCTCAACCCCATTCTCCCGCCCTCTCCCCATAACCCCTGACACCCTTACTGATCATTTGCTAATGTTACTTAAAAGTAACATTAGCAAATTTGCAGATGACACAAAGCTGGGTGGCAGTGTGAACTGTGAGGAGGATGCTATGAGGTTGCAGGGTGACTTGGACAGGTTGGGTGAGTGGGCAGATGCATGGCAGATGCAGTTTAATGTGGATAAACGTGAGGTTATCCACTTTTCGTGGGAAGAACAGGAAGGCAGATTATTATCTGAATGGTGTCAAGTTGGGAAAAGGGGAAGTACAACGGGATCAGGGGGTCCTTGTTCATCAGTCACTGAAAGTAAGCATGCAGGTACAGCAGGCAGTGAAGAGAGCGAATGGCATGTTGGCCTTCATAACAAGAGGAGTTGGGTATAGGAGCAAAGAGGTTATACAGGGCCCCAGTGAGACCACACCTAGAGTATTTGGTGTGCAGTTTTGGTCTCAAAATTTGAGGAAGGGCATTCTTGCTATTGAGGGAGTGCACCGTAGGTTCACGAGGTTAATTCCCGGGATGGCGGGACTGTCATATGTTAAAATAATGAAGCGACTGGGCTTGTATGCACTGGAATTTAGAAGGATGAGTGTGGATCTTATTGAAACATGTAAGATTATTAAGGGATTGGATACGCTAGAGGCAGGAAACATGTTCCCGATGTTGGGGGAGTCCAGAACCAGGGGCCACAGTTTAAAAATAAGGGGTAAGCCATTTAGAGCGGAGACGAAGAAAATAATCTTCACCCAGAGAGTTGTGAATCTGTGGAATTCTCCGCCTCAGAAGGCAGTAGAGTCCGATTCTCTGCATGCTTTCAAGAGAGAGCTAGATAGGGCTCTTAAATATAGCGGAGTCAGGGGATATGGAGAGAAGGCCGGAACGGGGTACTGATTGGGGATGATCAGCCACGATCACAGTGAATGGCGGTGCTGGCTCAAAGGGCCGAATGGCCTAGTCCTGCACCTATTGTCTATTGTCATTTTGTTTCTATCTTCAAGCATGTTTCACTGGTGTGGACCTCTGGTGATGCTGGCTAAACCTAACAGTGTCTATTCGCCACTGTAAAAATATCCAAAGACTTGGCCTCCACAGTCATCTGCGGCAATGAATTCCACCACAGATTCACCACGAACTGCTGCCCTTCCTACATCAAGGGATATGGGCCAAACGCAGGCAGGTGGGATTCGTGTGGATGGGGCATGTTGGTCGGTGAGGGCAAGTTGGGCCGAAGGGCCTGTTTCCACACTGCATGACTCTACAAGGTTATGGCGGGTATCGTTTGTGAGGCCCAAGGGAGAAAAGAACAGTTTTAATTGTTTGTCGCTGTTGTAAAACTCGATCTATGATCGGGAAATATAACAAACTGTCCACGTTGGCAAATCTACAGTGTGCAAAGGTTGCAGGTTGATAATTCAATATCATGTTTTGGTGATAATGAGGTTTAGGATTATCAGTGGGGATGTCCAGGGCTTCAGGTCTCAGTGTTGTTCGAGAATGCATCATCACAGCTTTTATAATATCATGTGGAAATCTATTAAAAGCACATTTTGATCTATAGGTTAGGAGAAAAGCAATTACGGGGATTGTAAACGTGTGTGGTTGGGATTGAAGAAAGTCTTTGCACTTGATGTTCACATAGGCTCACTGATGTGGGAAGCTCATGTGACAATAGGCGATAGACAAAAGACGCAGGACTAGGCCATTCGGCCCTTCGAGCCAGCGTCGCTAGTCAATGTGATCATGGCTGAACGGCACGGGAGTAACTCAGCGGGTCAGGCAGCATCTCCGCAGAACGTGGACGGGTGACGTTTCGGGACAATGGACAATAGATGCAGGAGTAGACCATTCAAGCCAGCACCGCCATTCAATGCGATCATGGCTGATCATCCCCAATCAGTACCTCGTTCCTGCCTTCTCCCCGTATCCCCTGACTCCGCTATCTTTAAGAGGCCCATCTAGCTCTCTCTTCAAAGTATCCAGAGAACCGGCTTCCACTGCCCTCCGAGGCAGAGAATTCCACAGACTCTCAGTTCTGTGAGAAATCTCCGTTCTAAATGGCTTACCCCTTATTCTTAAACTGTGTGTGGCCCCTGGTTCTGGACTCCCCCAACATTGGGAACATGTTTCCTGCCTCCAGCGTGTCCAAGCCCTTAATAATCTTATATGTTTCAATAAAGGGCCTGTCCCACTTAGGTGATTTTTCCAGTGACTGCCGGCCAACGTCACAGGCGTAGCAGGTCGCCGAAAAAGCAGCAACTGGACCCCCCCCCACGACAATGTCTACAACAACCTACCACCAGCAAGCCACCGACAACCGGCGACCCTTTAGGACGTCCCCCTACAACCACACCTACGACAACCTACGTCCACCCGCGACGCGCTACGACAACCAAAGTCAACCTAAGGACATTGAGGGAAGTTAGTATAGAAATAGCAGGGGCTATGACAGAAATATTTCAAATGGCATTAGAAACGGGAATAGTGACGGAGGATTGGCGTACTGCATATGTTGTCCCATTGTTTAAAAAGGGTTCTAAGAGTAAACCTAGCAATTATAGACCTGTTAGTTTGATGTCAGTGGCGGGTAAATTAATGGAAAGGATACTTAGAGATAATATATATAATCATCTGGATAAACAGGGTCTGATTAGGAACAGTCCACATGGATTTGTGCCTGGAAGGTCATGTTTGACTAATCTTCTTGAACTTTTTGAAGAGGTTACTAGGGAAATTGATGAAGGTAAACATAGAAAATAGGTGCAGGAGTAGGCCATTTCGGCCCTTCGAGCCTGCACCGCCATTCAATATGATCATGGCTGATCATCCAACTCAGTATCCTGTAACCTGCCTTCTCTCCATACCCTCTGATCCCTTTAGCCACAAGGGCCACATCTAACTCCCTCTTAAATACAGCCAATGAACTGGCCTCAACTACCTTCTGTGACTAGTGGGGTGCCTCAGAGATCTGTGTTGGGTCCACTGCTGTTTGTCATATTCATAAATGATCTGGATGATGGTGTGGTAATTTGGATTAGTAAGTACAGTAGCTTGCAAAACTTTTCATACCCCTTGAGCTTTTCCACATTTTGTCATATTACAACCACAAACGTAAATGTATTTTATTGGGATTTTATGTGATAGACCAACACAAAGTGGCGCATAATTGTGAAGTGGATGGAAAATGATACATGGTTTTCAAATTTTTTTACAAATCAAAAACTGAACAGTGTGGCGTGCAAAAGTATTCAGCCCCCTTTACTCTGATACCCCTAAATAAAATCCAGTGCAAACAATTGCCTTCAGAAGTCACCTAATTAGTAAATAGAGTCCACTTGTGAGTAATCTAATCTCAGTATAAATACAGCTGTTCTGTGAAGGCCTCAGAGGTTTGTTAGAGAACATTAGTGAACAAACAGCATCATGAAGCCCAAGGAACACACCAGACAGGTCAGGGATAAAGTTGTGGAGAAGTTTAAAGCAGGGTTAGGTTATAAAAAAATATCCCAAGCTTTGAACATCTCACGGAGCACTGTTCAATCCATCATCCGAAAATGGAAAGAGTATGGCACAACTGCAAACCTACCAAGACATGGCCGTCCACCTAAACTGACAGGCCGGGCAAGGAGAGCATTGATCAGACAAGCAGCCAAGAGGCCCATGGTAACTCTGGAGGAGCTGCAGAGATCCACAGCTCAGGTGGGAGAATCTGTCCACAGGACAACTATTAGTCGTGCACTCCACAAATCGGGCCTTTATGGAAGAGTGGCAAGATGAAAGCCATTGTTGAAACAAAGCCATAAGAAGTCCCGTTTGCAGTTTGCCACAAGCCATGTGGGGGACACAGCAAACATGTGGAGGAAGGTGCTCTGGTCTGATGAGACCAAAATTGAAGTTTTTGGCCTAAATGCAAAATGTTATGTGTGGCGGAAAACTAACACTGCACATAATCCTGAACACACCATCCCCACTGTGAAACATGGTGGTGGCAGCATCATGCTGTGGGGATGCTTTTCTTCAGCAGGGACAGGGAAGCTGGTCAGAGTTGATGGGAAGATGGTTGGAGCCAAATACAGGGCAATCTTGGAAGAAAACCCGTTAGAGTCTGCAAAAGACTTGAGACTGGGGTGGAGGTTCACCTTCCAGCAGGACAACGACCCTAAACATACAGCCAGAGCTACAATGGAATGGTTTAGATCAAAGCATATTCATGTGTTAGAATGGCCCAGTCAAAGCCCAGACCTAAATCCAATTGAGAATCTCTGGCAAGACTTGAAAATTGCTGTTCACAGACGCTCTCCATCCAATCTGACTGAGCTTGAGCTATTTTGCAAAGAAGAATGGGCAAAAATTTCAGCCCCTAGATGTGCAAAGCTGGTAGCGACATACCCCAAAAGACTTGCAGTTGTATTGCAGCGAAAGGTGGTTCTACAAAGTATTGACTCAGGGGGGCTGAAAACGTTTGCACGCCACACTTTTTAGTTTTTTATTTGTAATAAAATTTGGAAACCATGTATCATTTTCCTTCCACTTCACAATTATGCACCACTTTGTGTTGGTCTATCACATAAAATCCCAATAAAATACATTTACGTTTGTGGTTGTAACGTGACAAAATGTGGAAAAGTTCAAGGGGTATGAAAACGTTTGCAAGCCACTGTATGCAGATGATACTAAGATAGGTGGTGTTGTGGATAATGAAGTATATTTTCAAAGTCTACCCCTTATTCTTAAACTGTGGCCCCTGGTTCTGGACTCCCCCAACATCGGGAACATGTTTCCAGCCTCTAGCTTGTTTTCTGTTTATTGTCCCATCAAGAACATTCCCAAACATTTCCTTTCATTAAAATTCAAGGCTACCAAACATCCCAGAAGAGAGTCATTCCACATTTTATCAGATTATCAAAGACTTTTCGCTGCAGAAATGTACACGGCCGGTGTTTTGGGCACTGATGTACAGGTACAGAGTATTCAGAAGAGATTGATACCGATTGCGTTGCTGAAAGGATGCCGCTCGGGACCTTGTAGTGACCTCAAATCCCACAGTTAGAGGCATTGAGTGATACAGCGTGGAAACAGGCCCTTCGGCCCAACTTACCCACACTAGCCACACATGTCCCAGCTACACTAGTCCCACCTGCCTGTGCTTGGTCCATATCCCTCCAAACCTGTCCAATCCATGTACCTGTCTAACTGCTTCTTAAACGTTGGGATAGTCCCAGCCTCAACTACCTCCTCTGGCACCCACTACCCCTTGTGTGAAAAAGTTACCCCTCAGATTCCTATTAGATCTTTTCTCCTTCACTTTGAACCTCTGTCCTCTGGTTTTCGATTCAACAACTCTGGGCAAGAGACTCTGTGAATCTACCCGATCTGTTCCTCTCATGACGTTATACACCTCAATAAGATCACCCCTCATCTCCCTGCGCTCCAGGGAATAGAACTCCAGCCGACCCAAATGATCTCAAATAGTTTTCAAAAGATTATTATGTAGGCAGTTGTAAAAGAGGCCCAATGTTTAATGTTTTATGTGTCATCCGTAACTGTCACTGGATGTCATGTTGTCACTTGCGGGCGGAGCACCAAGGCAAATTCCTTGTATGTGAATACTTGGCCAATAAACATATTCATTCATTCATTCATTCATTTCCTCTCTGTGTCCTAGTCAGTTACTGAACAAAAAACTGAACTGAGCTAGAATATAAATGCAGGGATCTCGACCCGAAATGTCACCTATTCCTTTTCTCCAGGGATGCTGCCTGTCCCGCTGGGTTACTGCAGCTTTTTGGGTCTATCCAGGTTAAACCAGCATCTGCAGTTCCTCCTTTCACATCAGAGGTGTAATGTTTCGTGTAGTTTATTGTCACGTGTACCGAGGTACAGTGAAAAGATTTTTTGGTGCCTGCTAATTGGTTTTCAGAAAGGCAATACATGATTACAGTCGAGCCATCTACTGTGGACAGATACAGGGAAAAGGGTATGACGTTTAGTGTAAGATTAAGTGCAGTAAAGCCCGATTAAGGATAGTCTGAACATCTCCAATGGGTCGGTGGTAGCTCAGGACCCCTCTGTGGGTGTTGATAGGATTCAGTTGCCTGATGAAGGGCCTGTCCCACTTGGGGCGTCATTTGCACGTCATTTACGCGTCACGACGCGCGCACGGTGCGCATGGTGTGCATTACGCGCGCATGGTGCGTGGTGACGTAGGCAGTGACGTGCGGTCGCGCGCGACGCCCCAGGATTTTGGGATGCACCGTGTTTTCTGAGCCATTCGTAACTGTCACTGGGTCATGTTGTTACTTGTGGGTGGAGCACCGAGGCAACTTCCTTGTATGTGAATACTTGGCCAATAAACCTACTTACTTACAAAATCTCCGCGCGCCATCTGCGTGAGGCGCAAATGACGCCCAATTGGGACAGGCCCTTGACAGCCGGGAAGAAACTGTCCCTGAATCTGGAGTGTGTGCGTCTTCACACTTCTGATCCTCTCGCCTGATGGGAGAGGGGAGAAGAGGGAGGTTTTATAAGATGCTGGTCAGGCCACATTTGGAGTATTGTGAGCAGTTTTGGGCCCCATATCTGGGGAGGGATGTTCTGGTGTTGGTGAGGGTCCAGAGGAGGTTTCCGGGATCAAATCCCGGGATGAGCAGGTTAACCTATGATGAGCATTTGACGGCAATGGGCCTGTACTCGCTGGATGTTTAGAAGGATGAGAGAGGGCTCTCATTGAAGCTTACCGAATAGTGAAAGGCCAGGATAGAGTGGATGTGGAGAGAATATTTCCACTAGTGGGAGAGTCTAGGACTAGTGGGCACAGCCACAGAATTAAAGGACGTTCCTTGAGGAAGGAGATGAGGAGCCATTTCTTTATTGGAACTGATTGCCACAGATGGCTGTGGAGACCAAGTCACTCGCACTATCCTACACACACTGGGGACAATTTACAATTTTACAGATGTCAATTAACCTAATAACCTGTATGGCTCTGGGATGTGGGAGGAAACCGGAGCACCCGGAGAAAAGGTCACGGGGAGAACGTACAAACTCCGTACAGACAGCACCCGCAGTCAGGATCGAACTGGGGTCTCTGGCGCTGTAAAGCAGCAACTCTACCCGCCCCCTCCAGTTGCTGGAGATTCTCCAGCACTTTGTGCCTTAACGTGTCAAAGTTGTTATGTAGAGGACAAAGTGGATGTCACAACTTGAAACTGAACAAAGAACACTTGTGGTGCCAGATAACTGATATCTGCACCTGACCGGCCTTCTAGCAACACACACGCAATCCTCCAGAACTGTATACAAACACCAGCACTCTAACTCCGCAGCTCAACATTGTGGCTCATGTTTCCAGTTACTTCGTTTTGTTAACCATTTAACTTCGTCTAGTTCAGAGATACAGCGCAGAAACGGGCCCTTCAGCCCCTGCCCCGAGTCCATCAACACCACCCTACACACACTAGGGACAATTTATACATTCAAATCAAGCCAAACCAGGGGCCACAGTTTAAGAATGAGGAGCAAAGGGCCTGTCCCACCAGCATGCGACTCCATGCGGTGAGCGCGACCTACCGTGGTCGCTTGTGCCGTCCGGCCTCGCGGGGCCGGTCCCACTTCCATCGCCGGAGCCGTATGGAGTTGTGCGGAGCTGGTCCCGACATCGCGCGGGGCTCCGAAAAACTGACCGTGTTCAAAAATTCCGCGCGGCAACGGCCTGTCGGCCCGCAGCCGCCTCGACACATTACGCACCGCCTCACGGCGTGCCTCCGTGGCCCTCTCTGTGTGTGCCTCCGTGACCCTCTCTCTGCCTCCGTGTCTCTCTCTATATGTGCCTCCGTGACCCTCTCTATATGTGCCTCCGTGACCCTCGCTGTGTGTGCCTCCGTGACCCTCTCTATATGTGCCTCCGTGACCCTCTCTGTGTGCCTCCGTGACCCTCTCTCTGTGCCTCCGTGCGAACTTACCCCTCCGTGACCCTCTCTGTGTGCCTCCAACCCTCTCTGCCTCTGTGATCCTCAGTGTCCCTCTCTGTCCTTGCGAACTTACGCAGACTCCACTCACCCGACCTCCACGTGGCCCCCACTGCTGGTTTGGTCGCGCTCGCTGCATGCAGGCACATGCTGGTGGGACCGGCCCTTAAGCCATTTAGAACGGAGATGAGGAAACACTTTTTCTCACACAGAGTTGTGAGTCTGTGGAATTCTCTGCCTCAGAGGGCGGTGGAGGCCGGCTCTCTGGATACTTTCAAGCGAGAGCTAGATAGGGCTCTTAAAGATAGCGGAGTCAGGGGATATGAGGAGAAGGCAGGAACGGGGTACTGATTGGGGATGATCAGCCATGGTCACATTGAATGGCGGTGCTGGCTCGAAGGGCCGAATGGCCTACCCCCTGCACCTATTGTCTATAATTAACCTACAAACCTGTACGTGTGGGAGGAAACCAAAGTTCTCAGAGAAAACCCACCCGGTCACGGGGAGAACGTACAAACTCCGTACAGACAGCGCCCGCAGCCGGGATCGAACCCGGGTCCCTGGCGCTGTGAGCGCCGCAAGGCAGCGACTCTCCCGCTGCGCCACTGCTCGAAAGATGTGTAGGATCGATGCAGGGTCACCTCAACCACCCAGCGTCCAATAAGTTACCAATTATTAGCTCAAAATAGAAGTACATTCTGTTTTGTTAAACCCTTGAGCCTAATGGACTTCTGTGAAATTCAAAACTAAGGAAATCGCCAAAAGATACAGAAAAGAGAGGAAGAACATTGTCATAATGTTTGATGAGTCAAGAGGGAAGGGTGCTCCATTGTCCTGTGTCGCAGTACAATTACATTCTAACTTATATAGGAAGGAACTGCAGATGCTGGTTGACGCTGAACATAACACACAAAGTGCTGGAGTAACTCAGCGGGACAGGCAGCATCTCTGGAGACAAGGAATGGGTGACGTTTCGGGTCGAGACCCTTTCTTCAGACCGAGATTCAGGGGAGAAGGTAACCCAGAGGGATGAAAAGTTACAGAACGAATCAGAGCCGGCACCGAGAACTCAAGAAAGGTGGAGCCCACAATGCTCCATTGTTGGCTGTGGTGAAAATGATGGAATACAAACAGTGGACCTAGCAAGATGACGAGGGTTGAGGGGGGGGGGGGGGGGGGGGGGGGGTCGGAGAGAGACGGGATGCAAGGGTTACTTGAAGTTAGAGAGATCAAGAGTCACACTGCTGGGTTGTAAGCTGGACAAGCGGAATACGAGGTGCTCCAAGTCTCATTTGTTGCAGCTGTACAGGCTCAGTAACACAATAACGACAAATATACAATAATCAGTTGTGGAAACAGGCTGAACTATTTTGTGACATACCAAATCTCCTCCAACTTGTACGGAGGTAGAGATGTTGGTGAGGGGAGCAGACTCGATGGGCTGAATGGTCTATTTTTGCTCCTATGACATGAATATAACTAACATCTGGTCTTCAATAACAGGGTTACGTTTGTGGCAATGTGTGAGTTTGCAATGTTTCGCATTAATGTGTTGGGAGTGCAGCGTAGGTTCGCCAGGTTAATTCCTGGGATGGCGGGACTGACATACGCTGAGAGAATGGAGCGGCTGGGCTTGTATAGAAGGATGAGAGTGGATCTCATTGAAACAGATAAGATTATTACGGGTCTGGACACGCTAGAGGCAGGAAACATGTTCCCGATGTTGGGGGAGTCCAGAACCAGGGGCCACACAGTTTAAGAATAAGGGGTAAGCCATTTAGAACGGAGATGAGGAAACACTTTTTCACACAGAGAGTGGTGAGTCTGTGGAATTCTCTGCCTCAGAGGGCGGTGGAGGCCGGTTCTCTGGATGCTTTCAAGAGAGAGCTAGATAGGGCTCTTAAAGATAGCGGAGTCAGGGGATATGGGGAGAAGGCAGGAACGGGGTACTGATTGGGGATGATCAACCATGATCACATTGAATGGCGGTGCTGGCTCGAAGGGCTGAAAGGCCTACTCCTGCACCTATTGTCGATTATCCAGGACAGATCTTCAGAGATTTGCACGCCCAAGAGCTTGGTGACACTCCCCCACCATCGCCATATCAATGAAAACAGGTTCAGGGATTCATGCCTTTCCATTCCAGAAGTCAACGGCGGTCACGGTGGCGCAGAGGGAGAGTCGCTGCCTTACAGCAAAGTGCAGCGCCGGAGACCCGGGTTCGATCCCGACTACGGGCGCTGTCTGTACAGAGTTTGTACGTTCTCCCCGTGACCTGCGTGGGTTTTCTCCGAGGTCTTCGGTTTCCTCCCACACTCCAAAGACGTACAGGTTTGTAGGTTAATTGGCTAGGTAAAAAATGTAAAATTGTCCAAGTTGGCGATATGCGGAGTACTGCCCTGCCGACTACAACATTCAGAAGGTTCAGAAGGTTCAACCACCAGCTCTTTGGTCTTGCTAACGTTGAGGGCAAGATTGGGAACCTCCGGCAGGGGTGTTTGTTGGAGCACATTCGAAAGCAGCATTTATAAAAGAACTCGATAAATATGGAGGGGACACTAGGCTGGAAAGTGCTGGGGAATGGTGGCACCAAAGTATTCGCTCAGACTCAGTGGGCTGAATCATCTCTCTCCCAGTCAACCCACTTTAAGGATTTAGTGTTAAAGAAGGAACTGCAGATGCTGGAGAATCGAGGGTACACAAAAGGCTGGAGAAACCCAGCGGGTGCAGCAGCATCTAAGGAGCGAAGGAGATAGGCGACGTTTCGGGTCGAGAACCTTCTCGCCCGAAAAGTCACCTATTTCCTTCGCTCCATAGATGCTGCCTCACCCGCTGAGTTTCTCCAGCATTTTTGTCTACTAATTATCACAATACTTTTTATATATAATTTTAAAATATTTTAAATTTTTTTTTGGAAAATATTGCTAAAGTGCAGATGAGAAATTACAAAGTAAAAATTGATTGTACTACCAGCAATCCATGGGGAGACGCTGTTTAGTCTTTCATTGTGGTACGTTTAGTTTGGTGAAGAACTACGCCTCGTTCTGTTTCAGCTTCACTGGTTAGCGCGCGACACAAAAGCTTTTCTCTGTGCCTCGGTGCACGTGAAAATAACCAATAAATAAAACTATTAGCCCTGTCCCACGGTACGAGTTCATTCCAAGAGCTCTCCCGAGTTTAAAATAATCAAACTCGTGGTAAGCACGGAGAATGAACGCAGCGGGTAGGTCAGAGCTCGGGGACGTCTCTTAGCGGCTCGTAACGCTAACGGCAGGTACTCGGGAAGACTCGCTAACGGCAGGTAAGCACGGGAAGACCCGTGAAGAATTTTCAACATGTTGAAAAATGTCCACGAGAGCCCCGAGTACCGATGAGCGGCCATTACCGTAAATCTCCGAGTTTGAATCAGGGCAAACTCGGGAGAACTCTTGGAATGAACTCGTACCGTGGGACAGGGGTATAAAGGTCAGATTAATCGCTAGGGTGCATGACTGTAAGAAAAAGTCATTTTATCCGCAAATAAGCAAGCTCGGTATTCCGACTGCCCAGGTCGTAGGTCACAAGCGGGAAACGCCAACTCCACGGCTCTGGGCTGGTGTCCTGTCAGTCCAGGCAGGGCTGTAGGTTAACCCGGCGAGACAGGCAGAGTTGAGCTGCATTTAGCGCTGCCTGTGGGCCTGGGGGGGGGCACTTCTTGTCTGACTCCCAACATGTCTGGTCCACTCGGGAGGGGACGGGGACGGTCCAGTGGCGGTTCGGCAGCGAATGCAGCACCGCAGACCCGGGATCGGTCCTGGCTGCGGATGAGGCGCAGGTCTGTGAGCACGGCTGCCGAGAGTTTTTATCGCTTGTGACCTTTGACACATCCCATAATTCCTTGTGTTTTTCATAATACCGAACTCGCTTTTTGCGGCCTAGAATGAATAAAATGGCCAGGGAGGGAAGTGGGTGGGGCTAGGAACTGTCGTAGAATCATAGCATGATACAGTGTGGAAACAGGGCCGGCTTGCCCACACCGACCACTTGTTGGACGGCCAGCATCCTGGACAATACGGCTCGCCCCCTCCGTGACACACTGGTCAACCTGAGGAGCACCTTCAGCAACAGACTGGTCCCACCAAGATGCAGCACAGAACGCCACAGGAGATCCTTCTTCCCTGCGGCTATCAAACTGTACAACCCCTCCCCCTCATGTAGACAGACTCCCCTTTCCGTTACCTGCTCCCCCCCCCCCCCCCCCCCCACCCCAATCTTTGCACATCTCCGATCCTGGACTTTCCACTTGTCACTTTAATTTCACGTTTCAAGTATCGTGCTGTGTTGTGTTATGACTGTTGACACTAATTTCTCTCCTGGGATCAATAAAGTTATATCGTATCGTATGTCCCACCTGCCCACGTTTGGCCCATATCCCTCCAAACCTGTCCTAAAGACACAAGACAATGCAGATGCAGGGATGGAAAAAAAAAAAAAACTGCTGGAGGAACTCAGCGGGACAGGCAGCATCTGTGGAGGGAAGCTTACAGATGATGGACTCAAGAAGGGGTCCCATCTGTAGCTCAATGTCACTCATGCTATGAGTCAATAGACAATAGACAATGGGTGCAGGAGTAGGCCATTCGGCCCTTCGAGCCAGCACCGCCATTCAATGCGATCATGGCTGATCATCCCCAATCAGTACCCCGTTCCTGCCTTCTCCCCGTATCCCCTGACTCCGCTATCTTTAAGAGCCCTATCTAGCTCTCTCTTGAAAGCATCCAGAGAACTGGCCTCCACCGCCCTCTGAGGCAGAGAATTCCACAGACTCACCACTCTCCCGTTCTAAATGGCTTACCCCTTATTCTTAAACTGTGGCCCCAGGTTCTGGACTCCCACAACATCGGGAACATGTTTCCTGCCTCTCGCGTGTCCAAACCCTTAATAATCTTATATGTTTCAATGAGTGTCATACTGTGGCTCCTCCCATTGGTTTAATAGGAAGCCCTTATCCCTTTCTTCCCCAGTCTTGAGCAGTATGTTAAGATAAAGTGATCCATGCTGTGTTGCTAATAAAAGTCTTTGGAGCTTAATCGCTATGCGTGAGTTAACTCATTCCAACGTGGTGTCAGTAGTGGGATCGGATCTGAGACCAGAACATCACCTGCCCATTTGTTACCTGGCCGGCTGAGTTCCTCCGGCAATTCTCCTTTTATTTTTCATGCGGATGGGATAATGTTACTCGTTCACAGGGAAGAATATTGTGGTGGAGGGTTTGGTGAAGCGTTTGTACTCGAAGCGTCTGCGATGATGGAAGGATTGTGGAGATGCACAATAATCATTAGGGGGCTGTGTTTGCATCAGTACTGCAAACACTGTGACGCTCACACAGATTAAAGCTTCTATTCCCCTCCGATACTTCCCACTCTGCGATGGAATTCCAAAGCTGCTACCTGGCCCATTTAATCCCTTACGTGCACTTGCATTCCTGAACTCACTGCACGGCAAACTCAGTGATTTATTGCTGGCTTTTGCACAAATGCTACAGGTATATTGGACGAGGCTTTGAATGCCGCAGCACACTCCATTAGCCTCAGCTTGGTCAATGTGCGAGGACTGAGAGAGGATGGGTGGGAGAGACGAGAGAAACAGAGGGAGCATCAAAGAGAGAGAGAGAGAGAGAGAGAGAGAGAGGGCAGAAAGGCCGGCAGCGAGACTTAGACAGAGAGAAAGGGCCAGAGGGGGGGTGGGGAGAGAGAGAGAGTGAGAGAGGCAGATAAAGAGAGAGGGGGCAGAGAGAGAGGGGGTGACAGAAAGATACAGAGAGAGGGGGAAGAGCCTGAGAGATGGGGAGAGAGGAGGACAGTGAGGGAGGGGAACAGGGAGAGCAGGAGGGGGCAGGGAGGTTAGGAGAGGGAGGGAGAGTGAGAGAGGGAGGGTCAGAGAGAGTGTCAGAGAAGAGATAGATAGAGAGAGATAGATAGAGAAAGAGAGAGAGAGAGAGCTGGCAATAGAGGGGACATAAAGAGAGTGGCAGAGAGTGGTAGGAGAGAGAGAAGAGAGGAACAGAACGAGTGGGGAGCAGATATATGGGGGCAGAGAGAGAGGGGAAGAGAGAGAGAGAGGGGGGAAGAATGAAAGAGAGAGAGAGAGAGGGAGAGAGAGAGAGGGGGGGAGAGAGAGAGAGAGAGAGAGGGAGAGAGAGAGAGGGGGGGAGAGAGAGAGAGACAGAGAGAGAGGGGGGGAGGGGGAGAGAGACAGAGACAGAGAGAGAGAGGGGGAGAGAGAGAGGAGGAGAGAGAGAGAGAGGATGGGGAGGGGGGGGGGGGAGAGAGAGAGAGAGAGAGGTGGGAAAGAGTGGGGAGAAGAGAGAAAGAGAGAGGTAGATAGATAGAGAGAGAGAGACAGAGAGACAGAGAGAGAGACAGAGAGAGAGAGGGGAGAGAGAGGGGAAAGAGAGAGAGGGGGGAAGAGAGAGAGAGAGAGAGAGAGAGAGAGAGAGAGAGAGAGAGAGAAAGACAGAGAGGGGGAGAGAGAGGGGGAAGAGAGAGAGAGAGAGAGGGGGGAGAGAGAGAGAGAGAGAAGAGAGAGAGAGAGAGGGAAGAGAGAGAGAGAGGGAGGGGAGGGAAGGGAAGAGAGAGGGAGAGGGAGAGGGAGAGAGAGATGTGTGCTGCTGTAAACTGGACCCCGCGCATACCAAGACAAGTATTGTTTTGGTTCTCTCTTGCCAATAAAACTGATTTGTAACTAAAAAATAAAAATAAAGAAAAGAGAGAGAGAAAACCAGAGCGAGAGGCCCAGGAAGGGAGAGATTGTGCGGAAGAGAACGATGAAATACAAATTAATTAGTTAGATCTCAATTGTTGCAGAAAAATCTTCAGCATTCTGTACCTGAAATTTTACAATTTATCTCAAATTCTTCCTGTACACTTTGCTGCAGAAGACGTCGATTTACGCAGCTTAAATTACGTATCATCTCTTCACAATTGGACATGATTTGAGACAACAGTTTAGGGGTAACGTGAGGGGGAACCTCTTTACTCAGAGCGTGGTGGCTGTGTGGAATGAGCTTCCTGTGGAAGTGGAGGAGGCAGGTTCGATTTTATCATTGAAAAATAAATTGGACAGGTATATGGACGGGAAAGGAATGGAGGGTGATGGTCTGAGTGCAGGTAGATGGGACTAGGTGAGAGTTATAGAAACATAGAAACATAGAAATTAGGTGCAGCAGTAGGCCATTCAGCCCTTCGAGCCTGCACCGCCATTCAATATGATCATGGCTGATCATCCAACTCAGTATCCCGTACCTGCCTTCTCTCCATACCCTCTGATCCCCTTAGCCACAAGGGCCACATCCAACTCACTCTTAAATATAGCCAATGAACTGGCCTCAACTACCCTCTGTGGCAGAGAGTTCCAGAGACTCACCACTCTCTGTGTGAAAAAAGTCTTTCTCATCTCGGTCTTAAAGGATTTCCCCCTTATCCTTAAGCTGTGACTCCTTGTCCTGGACCTCCCCAACATCGGGAACAATCTTCCTGCATCTAGCCTGTCCAACCCCTTAAGAATTTTGTAATTTTGAATTATGCCCTGTCCCACTTAGGAGACCTGAACGGAAACCCCTGGAGACTCTGCGCTCCACCCAAGGTTTCCGTGCGGTTTACCGGAGGTTCCCGTCCGTCTCCCTAATGGTCGAAAGTGGTTTCCGTTTTAAAAAAACGGTCATTTTTTTAGTCGAAGCCGGTTGCGATGCTAGTTAAAGGTGGTTGCCGGAGGAGAAAAACCTCCGGGAACCGCACGGAAACCTTGGGCGGGGGGGCGCAAAGTCCCCAGAGGTTTCCCGTTCAGGTTTCCTAAGCGGGACGGTGGGGGGGAATAAGTGTTCGGCGCGGACTAGAGTGGGCCTGGATGGCCTTTCTTCCAAGTGCTGTAAATTGTTACATGGTTACATATGGCGAATTGTAAGAAGCAGCAAGCGGAGGAGAAGCCAAGCTATTTCCTTCAGCGGTTATCAGTGCCGTCGGGAGCGGGACGCAGCTCGGGTTGGACGCGTTGACACGAAACATCCATCACTTAACCCGCAGCGGGCAGAATGTCAAATGGTGGGGGGAGCTGCAGCGAGCGTGTAATAATGCCTTTAGGCTCCTCACACGTCCCTGCTTTGCGAGGCCCGCTTCATTGTTAAGCACTCGAAGTCCCGGCTGCCTGGTCCTGAATCCGTGATCATTCACCACCACTTGGACAAGAGCTGAGGGTTTTTAATGAGCTGAAGTGAATCTCTATTCAACAGGTGGACAAAAATGCTGGAGAAACTCGGTGGGTGAGGCAGCATCGAAGATGCATTTTTGTCCACCTTCCATTTTTCCTGCATCTGCAGTTAGCGGGGGCAGTTAGTAAAGGAGTATGGTCCCCAGGAGAGTTTGACAAACCTAGCATTCAGGAGACAAGACAAGACGGGGGCGGCCGGCGGGCATCTCAAAAAGGACGCCACTTCTGAGGGGAACTGAACTGCGCTGGGGAATTTTTTTCGAATAAAACGAGTCAAAGACCGGAACATTCTCCCCTCCCGCACCACCACCTCATGGCGTTGGTTGAAGAGTCCAAACTGAGGCTGCTTATCCAGTGGGAAAACCCTTTGAACCAAAGATCCTATCGCGGAGCAAGATAGAACGCTCCTGCTAAATGCAACGGGCTGACGTGTGGTACGCAACGGAGCGGAACGTGGGCCTTTTGTTCATCCATTTCAGTAACCCGACCCGACCCGACCGACCCGACCCGACCCGACCCGACCCGCAGCGTAAACAACGTTGCGGGGGAACAGCTTGTGTTAATAAATTATAATTCTGAAAATGAGGAGAAGATTTTTCCCAAATAACTTTTATTTTTACGGGGATGTTTCCGTAACCGGCTTCCGTCTCCGCGCGAGTATCCCGTGGGATCTTTGGTGCGGAGACGGAAGCCGGTAACGGAAATGGGGCCGAAAATTACCCACGCACCTGCCCATGACCGTACTCCGTCTTTTTCGTCGAGTGGACCATCTTGCTCCGCTGTAGGATCACTGCTTGAATCACTTCCCTCTGGAAGGCGTCTCCGGACTGTCAAAGCCGCCACAGCCAGACATAAAAAACAGTTTTTTTTTCCCCACGAGTAGTAGCTCTACTCGATAACCAAGAATCTGTTGCCTCCTTTCAGCCCGACTCATCCTTGTTGATCACGGCGCTCATTTGCCCACATTTGGTCCAGCTCACTGCAAGGGCCAGGAAGCGAGCGGGCAAGATCATCTCTGACCCCTCTCACCCTGGCCACAAACTCTTTGAATCACTTCCCTCTGGAAGGCGACTCCGGACTGTCAAAGCCGCCACAGCCAGACATAAAAACAGCTTTTTTTTCTACTCAATAACCAAAAATCTGCAGCCTCCTTTTGCTCTGGTATTTTACTTAATTCACATGTTTAATCAATAATGTTTGATTATTAATGTTTAATGTTTTACGTATAACCACATCGGCCATGATCACAATGAATGGCGGTGCTGGCTCAAAGGGCCGAATGGCCTCCGCCTGCACCTATGTTCTTTGTTTCTATGTTTCTACGTGTCATTCCTAGCAGTCACTGTATGTCTTGTTGTCCCTTGCGGGCGGAGCACCAAGGCAAATCCCTTGTATGTGAATACTCATGAGCGTCTGCAGTTCCTTCCTTCCCATCAGCCTGTCAAACACTGCACAACACTGTGAACTGTGAACTTCTATAGAACTTCTTTGGTTTCCTAGTTAGCACGCAGCAAAAAAACGTTCACTGTACCTCAGTACACGTGACAATAAACGAACTCAAGAGAGGGTAAGATTTTGCTGTTAGGACTAAAGGAATCAAGGGATATGGGGAGCAAGCAGGAACAGGGAAGTGATTTTAGATGATCAGCCATCATCATATTGAAAGCTGGAGTAACTCAGCGGGACTGGCAGCAGCTCTGGAGAGAAGGAGTGGGTGACGTTTCGGGTCGAGACCCTTCATCAGACATCAGAGTCTGAAGGAGGGTCTCGACCAGAAACATCACCCACTCCTTCTCTCCAGATATGCGGCTTGTCCTGCTGGGTTACTCCAGCTTTTTATGTCTATTAACAGACTGATGGGGCGGGAGATTGCAACCTTCACGTGGTCCGCCCTGTTTCGACGAATGCAACAAACCCGGCGTGCGCAATCAAATGAGATCAAATGGAACAAGTTGTCCGACAACTCTAGGCTGTGCACGCCACACGCAAGAAGAAGAAGAACAGACTGATGGTTATTGGGAAGAAGCTGCTCTTGAACCTGGTTGACCATTGACCTGAAACATTAACTTAAGGGTGGCACAGTGCACCATGGTAGAGTCACAGTGCCAGAGGCCCGGGTTCAATCTTGACTACAGGTGCTGTCGGTACAGAGTTTGAACTGTGACCGCGTGGGTTTTCTCCGGGTGCACCAGTTTCCTCCCTCATCTTATGCGCGGGGTCTTTTATCCAGAGTAGGGGAATCGAGGACCAGAGAAGATAGGTTCAAGGTGAAGGGGAAAAGATTTAATAGGAATCTGAGGGGTAACATTTTCACACAGAGGGTGGTGGGTGTATGGAACAAGCTGCCAGAGGAGGTAGTTGAGGCTGGGACTATCCCATCGTTTAAGAAACAGTCGGACAGGTACATGGATAGGGCAGGTTTGGAGGGGTATGGGCCAAACGCGGGCAGGTGGGACTAGTGTAGCTGGGACATTGTTGGCCGGTGTGGGCGAGTTGGGCCGAAGGGTCTGTTTCCACTCTGTATCACTCTATGACTATCTCAAACACATGCGGGTTGTCCTTTAATTGGTTTCTGTAAAACTGTCCCTGGTGCGTGGGATAGCATGACTCTTCGGCCCATCGGGTCCGTGCCGACCAGAGTTCCACACTCATTAACACTACCCTACACACACTAGAGACAATATTTTACATTGACACCAAGCCAATTAACCTACGTCTTTGAGAGGAAAACGAAGAACTCGGAGAAAACCCGCGCAGGTCACGGGGAGAACGTACAAACTGCGTACAGACGGCACCCGTAGTCGGGGTGGAACCGGGTCTCCGGCGCTGTGAGGCAGCAACTCTACAGCTTAGTCTTGTGGCAGAGAAGGAGGTCAAATATCAGCAACAGATAAAGGGGCTGTCCCACTGTACGAGCTAATTCAAGAGTTCTCCCCAGTTTCCCGTGGTTCGAACTCGGAGATTTACGGTAATGGCCGCTCGTCGGTACTCGGGGCTCTCGTGGACATTTTTCAACACGTTGAAAAATCTTCACGAGTCTTCGTGACCTTACCGCGTTTCCCGAGTACCTGCCGCTAGCGTTACGAGCCGCCAAGAGACGTCCCCGGGCTCCGACGTACCCGCTGCGTACATTCTACGTGCTTACCACGAGTTTGATTTTTTTTTTTAAACTCTGGAGAGCTCTTGGAATGGACTCGTACATTCAAGTGGGACAGGGCCCTTAAGTAGGATTCACCCAGTGAAAGGATTTAAATCTTTCTGAAATTAGTTCTTCGGATAATCCTGTGGTGCAGACTTGATTACAGAGTGCTTGTGTCATGAACTCTGAGGTAAATTGTTTGGATGCTGTGCAGAAATGTCAGACAATTGTCCCTCGTTTTAATTATCATAAATCAAAAATAAAGTAAACCGAATTGATATGATAAATGCGCGCAGATAAGCTGATGGCGTTAATGTGAGCACTGCAAGCAAGAGTTCAACAGAAGGTTAGTGGGAGTGGAATCTCAGCCGCTATAACGTTAACCAAACAAAGATAAATGATCGAGATGCAAATAATGACAAGCAAAGAGGATTACGTTTATCCACCAGATGAATGTTGAGAATATCTGTGGTGACAGGTTGCCTTGAAAGGCACACCGCCTGGAAACAAACCCTTCAGCCCACAGAGTCCACACTGCGCATCAACAAATCCCATTGTGTTGGGGTTTGTCACCTTGTGGTGGTGGAGAAGCTCGTGTGGACCTGAGATCCTGAGAGCGATGCCGTCTGGAGCTACGCTCCTGGTAGGGCCACCCATGGCGGTAAGGTCGAGGGGGAGGTCTCTGACAAAGAGCGATCCAACCAAGACCTCGACAATGCAACAGGTGGAGGACGATGGCTGACCTTAGTGGAGCGTCACAGCGGCTGGGAAGGCGGATGAAGGCTGCGGCAGAAAAGGGTCTCCGGTCGTCTTGGACTCCATGCCACTGGATCCCGACCCAGATCTGTCAAGGACCGTGGGGTGGCTGTCTGTGCACCAGTCTCCCCGCGTTAAACAAAGTCACGCACAGGCGTCCTCCAACCCTGGAGACACCCGTGGTCAGCCACGACCGAAGGGGGCCTAAGAGTTTCGGGATACTGCACGGAAACAGGCCCTTCGGCCCACCGAGTCCGCACCGATCAGCGATCCCCAAGCCAAAGGGATTTATACCAAGCCAATTAACCCACAAACCTGCACCTCTTTGGAGTGTGGGAGGATACCGAGAATCTCAGAGAACACCCACGTGGTCACGGGGAGAACGTACAAACTCCGTACAGACAGCACCTGTAGTCGGGATCGAACCCGGGTCTCTGCCGCTGCGCCACCGTGCCGCCCCATGCAATTCTTCCCAAACTCCTATCAACTCTACGCTCCGGGGGCAATTTTCAGCAGCCAATGAACCCGCGGGCCTGCGCATCTGAGGGATGTGGGAGGAGGCCTGAGCCCCCGGAGGAAAAGGGGCAAAACCTACACACAGACAGAGCCCGTGGTCAGGATCAAAACCCAGGTCTTTGGAGCTGTGGAGGTAGCAGCTGGGCCAGCTGCATCACAGAGCTGCCACCGACAATCGCCCCAATGCATTCGTTATAAGGGGGGAAAGGTTTCGCAAGAATGTCAAGAGTGTTTGATTGTCATGTGTCCCAGGTAGAACAATGACATTCTTGAAGGCCTGTCCCACTTGGCTAATTTTTCGGCAACTGTCGGCATCATTGACTAACGTATCAGGTCACCGAAAACGTCGTGGCGTGAAGCGGCGTGACGGCGTATTGACGTGCGGTGTTTCCTCTTTTGTCTTCTTGGGATTTTGAAATGTTCAAAACCTTTCGGTGACCCTTTAGGAGCCTGTCCCACTTGGCGATTTTTTTGGACGACTACAGGTGACTGCTGCAAAATTTTGAAAATATGTTAAAAGAAATTCGGCGAAAGTGGCGACAATTTTTGCAGTCGTAGGTTGTCGCCCGGTGTCGTAGGTGAATTCCATTAAAACTAGCCCCTGGCAGTCGCCCAAAGAGTCCCCTAAGTGGCGATTGTAGTCCCCTCAGTAACACTTGGCGATTATTTCGGCGACGGCCGGCACCGTATCAGGTCACTGAAAAAGTCGCGGCGTGATGACGTATTGATACGTGCCGTTTTTTCAAGCGTCGCAACATTTTTTTTGTCGCCGCTGGATTTTGAAATGTTCAAAATCTTTTGGTGACATTGATATGACGCCGGCAGTCACCAAAAAATCGCCAAGTGGGACAGGCCCTTAATCTCCTCCCAGCTCAATGGCATCCCTTCCTGCCCTCGACTGAATTAAAGTGTGTCAGCTGAGGATTAAACTGGTGCAGTACATCCCTTGCTTATATACTGGGTGTTGTGTGTTAAATGTTGCAGTGTTTGTTTAGTTTAGAGATTCAGCGACGAAACAAGCCCTTCGCCGACCAGCGATCCCCACGCACTAACACTATCCTACCCACTACCAGGGGCAATATTTACATTTATACCTCGCCAACTAACCTACAAACCTGCACGTCTTTGGAGCGTGGGAGGTAAGCGAAGATCTCGGAGAAAACCCACGCGGGTCACGGGGAGAACGCGCAAACTCCGTACGGACAAGCACCCGTAGTCGGGATCGAACCCGGGTCTACGACGCTGTGAGGCGGCCACTCTACCGCTGCGCCACTGCGCCACCCACTGAATTAAAGTGCGTCGTCCGAGGAGTGAATTCGCGCTGCGCGCTCCTTGTTTATAGACCAGATGTGGTGGATTAAAACGCTGCACGTTTTGGGCGGTGTAAAAGCATTTCCAAGTCACGTCGGGATTTAAACCGTGACTTTTGTCCGTATGTAATTGTGATCTTGAGGTTTGGAGATTAAATCTCCGCACGCTGTGGCTGAGGTGTAGGTTGCATTTCATTCAGGCTGGTGTCTGCCAGACCACCTGTGGAGCTCTATCCAGCAAATTGATTCTGAAGGCTTGAAATGATAGTCCTCGCAGACTCCAGGTCAGGACGCACATCAGCTAGCTTCACCTGTCAGCCCAGTGAATGAACCAGAATGAGCTGTGCGAGAGGCTGTAAATCCCCCTGCCCCTGGAGGCTGATGCCGAGCTTGTATTAACCACTTGACTCGATGCAGAACCAAGGTTTAAAAAAGAACTGCAGATGCTGGCAAAATCGAAGGTAGACAAATATGCTGGAGGAACTCAGCGGGTGAGGCAGCATCTGTGGAGAGAAGGAATAGGTGACCTTGCAGGCCGAGACCCTTCTTCAGACAATAGATAATAGACAAGAGACAATAGGTGCAGACATAGACCAGCCACATCCTATGAGCTTGTTTCCCGATCCTTCAGCTTAGGGTCTCGACCTGAAACGTCACCTATGCCACCTTCTCGAGACTCGCAGAATATAATTTACGTGAAACAGAAACATGTCCTTTGGCATTTGACACTCAATTCGCTAGGTACACAAACTGTATACGTATATACACACATGAATAAATAAACTGATGAAGTGCAAATAACAGATAATGCTATTAATGTTCAGAGTTTTGTCCGAGCCAATTTTAATAGCCTGACGGCTGTGGGGGAGTAGCTATTCCTGAACCTATTCTCTGACTAAAAATAGCAATCAGCAATTAACTCTTTGAAATATCCCTCAGAACAAATGCATTAGGGCTTTTGATGGTGGGCCCGAATATAATGCAGCCTGTCAAAAGTGATTGTGGCCTTCAATCATTCACCTGAATTCCTTTGGTGATCGGTAGTGCAGACTGCGTTTGAACGTCTCATATACTGTACCTTTGGTAAATTCTATGTCATTTTCTGTCTGTCAGCGTGTAAAGAGACAACGGCCGGCTTGTGTTTCTCACCGAGACACAAGCAACTGCAGATGCTGAAATAGTGAACAAGAGACAAAGTGGAATGGAAACAGACCCCTCAGCCCAGCGAGTCCGCACCGACCAGTCATCACCCCATACACGGGCAGTACCATACACACTAGGGACAATTTTACTTTTGTTTACATAGAAACATAGAAAATAGGTGCAGGAGGAGGCCATTCAGCCCTTCGAGCCAGCACCGCCATTCATTGTGATCGTCCCATATCAATAGCCCGTACCTGCCTTCTCCCCACATCCCTTGACTCCACTAGCCCCTAGAGCTCTATCGAACTCTCTCTTAAATCCATCCAGTGATTTGGCCTCCACTGCCCTCTGTGGCAGGGAATTCCTCAAATTCACAACTTTAGTTTGGAGATTCAGCACGGAAACAGGCCTATTTGGCCCACCGGGCCTAGTAAGGCCCCCCTCGGTCATGACTGACCACGGGTTGGATGCATCCTAGTTGTTGGCTGCCTGCTCCAAACCTCGGCTGGAGCAGCGTCGCTTGTGGCTGAAGAGACCAATGCGGGAGTGACAGGCTCTGTGGCAAAGGCCACATTTGCGTGTGGTCTGTGGTCTGTGGTCTGTCGCTGCGTTCATCAGTTTCTCTTCCCCCCCCCCGTTTTGAGATGTTGGCTCAGGGTACCTCTCCACCTCGTGGGGTCGGCTGCAAGGCTCTCCCAGATCTCCGCTGTGACAAACGCACTACACATAGGTAAGCTATTATTATAGAGGGATTATACATTGACCTGTGCGTTTATCTGGTGTTATGTAAAAATCAATAGTCGTCAGCAGTCGTCAAGTTAGTGGAAATCCACTTCATCTCAATGAAGTCACACAGAACTAATGCCAGAGTACAGAAACTAGGAACTGCAGACACAAAAAAACACAAAAGTGCTGGAGTAATTCAGCGGCTCAGGCAGCATCACTGGAGAACATGGACAGGTGACGTTTCGGATCGGGACACTTCACAAGGTGTCGAATTCTCACAATTCTGTTAACCCTTGCTGTCTCCTCCCCGTCTCTTACCTCGCCCTCAGCCCTCGGGCTCCTCCTCCTCCTTTTTCCTTTCTCCCCTCCCCCCACCCCCCATCAGTCTGAAGAAGGGTTTCGGCCCGAAACGTCGCCTATCTCCTTCGCTCCATAGATGCTGCTGCACCCGCTGAGTTTCTCCAGCATTTTGTGCATACCCTCGATTCTCCAGCATCTGCAGTTCCTTCTTTAACACTTCACAAGGTCGTATGGTCATAAGGAATAGGGGCAGAATTAGGCCATTCGGCCCATCAAGTCTACTCCGCCATTCAATCATGGCTGATCTATCTCTCCCTCCTAACCCCATTCTTCTGCCTTCTGCCCATAACCTCTGACACCCGTATTAATCTGTCTCTGCCTTAAACATATCCACTGACTTGGCCTCCACAGCCTTCTGTGGCAAAGAATTCCACAGATTCACCTCCCTCTGACGAAATAAATTTCTCCTCATCTCCTTCCTAAAAGAACGTCCTTTAATTCTGACTTCTTTGGACTTCTCTCCCTGTGACCAGGTGGAACTAAACCGAGGCCAGCCACATCCTCTGAGCTTGTTTCCCGACCCTTCAGCTTAGGGTCTCGACCTGAAACGTCACCTGTCCATCTTCTCCAGACTCGCAGAATATATATACGTAAAACAGAAACGTGTCCTTTGGCATTTGATGCTCACTTCCCTAGGTACATAAATTTAAAAAATTCAATAGACAATAGACAATAGGTACAGGAGGAGGCCATTCGGCCCTTCGAGCCAGCACCGCCATTCAATGTGATCATGGCTGATCATCCCCAATCAGTACCCCGTTCCTGCCTTCTCCCCATATCCCCTGACTCCACTATCTTTAAGAGCCCTATCTAGCTCTCTCTTGAATAGACTTCAATATAAAGGCTACAGGTGTGTTGATAAATTATTTTTATAAGAGACGGCACGATGGCGCAGCGGTAGAGTTGCTGCCTCACCGCGCCAGAGACCCGGTTTCGATCCCGACTACGGGCGCTGTCTGTACGGAGTTTGCACGTTCTCCCCGCGACCTGCGTGGGTTTTCTCCGGGTGCTCTGGTTTCCTCCCACACTCCAAAGACGTACAGGTTTGTGCGCTAATCGGCTTGGTAAAGATGTAAATTGTCCCTGGTGTGTGTAGGATGGTGCGACTTCACGGGGATCGCTGGTTGGCGCGGACTCGGTGAGCCATAGTGCCTGTTTCCGCGCTGTACCTCCAAACTAACAAACGTGGTTTATGCTTGTGGTGACTTTGCCCAAAGAGGATGAAATTCTGACCATACCGCAAAGAATATTTGATCAGACACAAAATGTTGGAGTAACTCAGCGGGTGAGGCAGCATCTCTGGAGAGAAGGAATGGGCGACGTTTCAGGTCGAGGTCCTCCTTCAGACTGAATTCAGAGTGGAGTCGGAAACTGCGTCCAGAAGATTCGGATTCAGATTCAGAGTGTACAAGTACAGAGACAACAAAATGCAGTTAGCGTCTCACCCAGAAGTGCGAACGCAGAATAATGGAACAGTCAAAAACAGAAATAAAATAAGTGGTGTTTGTATATCTTCTCTCAGTCGCACAGAACTGAGATCGACTGAGAATGGTTAATGTAGGTAGGCACAAAATGCTGGAGTAATTCAGCGGGACAGGCAGCATCTCCGGAGAGAAGGAATGGGCGATGTTTCAGGTCGAGGTCCTCCTTCAGACTGCGAGTCGGGGGAAAGGGAAACGAGAGATATAGGCGGTGATGTAGAGAGACATAGAACTAATGAATGAAAGACATGCTAAAAAGATGATAAAGGTAACAGGCCATTGTTAGCTGTTTGCTGGGTGAGAACGAGAAGCTGGTGTGACTTGAGTGGGGAGGGATGGAGAGAGAGGGAATGGAGGGATTATTTGAAGTTAGAGAGATCAATATTCAATACAAATGTAGGAATGTTCGTCCAATCAAGAATGTTTGGGTAAGGTCAACATACGAGGAATTTGATTTGCCGTACAGTCATACAAATAAAAAGCAACGGAACACACAAAATACATTTTAACATAAACATCCACCACAGTGACTCCTCCACATTCACTGTGATGGAAGGCGAAAAAAAAGTTCAATCTCTTCCCTTCTTTGCCCTCCTGCGGTCGGGGGGCCCTAACCTTCCGTTTACGGGGCGATCTTGGATCCCGTGGCCGGCGGCTGGCCCCCGCGTCGGGGCGATCAAGCTCCTGCATCGGGGGGGGGGGGGGGGAATCTCAGCTCCCCCGCGCCGGGCGATCTGACCCCGGACCCAATAAGGCCCTTTGAACCTTTTGAACGCGTTGATCTGTTTGGATGGCTGGCTTTTCAAAAAGGAGCAGTGCTTTTTGCACTGTACCCAGAGGAACAGTGGAAAAGCTTTTCGCTGTACCTCGGTACACGTGACATAATGGACCTCAGGCTAAACCTCTTCTTCAGCCACTCTAATGCAAGCATTAATTGAAGCAAGAGGGCAGATCATATAGAGCAGCACGGCGGCGCAGCGGTAGAGTTGCTGCCTCACAGCGCCGGAGACCCTGGTTCGATCCCGACTACGGGCGCTGTCTGTACGCAGTTTTCAACTTTCTCCCCGTGACCTGCGTGGGTTTTCTCCGAGATCTTCGGTTTCCTCCCGCACTCCAGAGACGTACAGGTTTGCTGGTTAATTGGCTTGGTCCAAAATGTAAAGTAGTCGCTAGTGTGAGCCGGATAGTGTTAGTGTGCGGGGGTCGCTGGTCGGTGCGGACCCGGTGGGCTGAAGGACCTGTTTCCGCGCTGTGTCTCCAAACTAAACTAAAAATGCATTTCAGATGTGTTTGCTCCCAGTTCTGATTAATAGCTGGTTGCAGAAATCCAGTTCATGGTCAAATAATGGATACAGATCCGTCAAGACGACAGTTCATATTTTCGCAAATAAATTGAGAAGTGGCCAACGTTGAATGTGCGCACCGCTACGTGAAAACACATGCGTCTTCATTATCCACCAGCACTCATTATTCAGCATGTAGATAAAAATGCTGGAGAAACTCAGCGGGTGAGGCAGCTTCTATGGAGCGAAGGAATAGGTGACGTTTCAGGCCGAGACCCTTCTTCAGACTGATGTGGGTTGGTGGGAAACAGAAAGGAAGAGGCGGAGACAGTGGGCTGCGGGAGAGCTGGGAAGGGGAGGGGAAGGAGGGAGAAGGCAAGGACTACCAGAAATTGGAGAAGTCAATGTTCATACCGCTGGGTTGTAAACTACCCAAGCGGAATATGAGGTGCTGCCCCTCCAGTTTGTTAACATTAATCGGTGTCTGGAACAAAGGTACATTACTTTAAGTTAAGGAATGGGTGATGTTTTGAGTCGAGACCCTTCTTCAGACTGAAAAGTCTCGATGCGTGTATTTTCTCGCACTGGAGTAGTAAATCCCGCAGAGATTTGTGGAGGCTGGAAGATCCGAAGTGTTTGAAGTGGAGGCGGATGAATGTTTGAAAGACGGGGGCGGATTTTGACTATCGGCAACCACCACAGAAGAGGAGTGGAAGCCCTGGGTAGATCAGGCCCATGGAGGCTCAGATGAAAAGGGGTGAAAACAGATTTCAGTGGAACCTTTGAACCTTGTCGGATGAAACGGTCTCTCTGTGGATAAGAGCGTGTGGCTTGAGACCGTTTGCCTGAAGATGCCAGCTTGAGGAATGTGATACCAATGACCTTGTCTCTGTAAGGGTGAAAGGAGATAGTACAGGGCACGTTGTTCACACAGAGGGTGGTGGGTGCTTGGACCAGGCTGCTGGGGGTGTTGGTGGAGGAGGCAGATGCGATAGTCGTGTTTAACAGGCGTTTAGATAAGCACATGAATAGCTCAAGTTCAAGTTACATTTCTTGTCATACGCAGAGAATGGCGGGATATGGATCAAGTGCAGGCAGAGGAGATTAGTTTAACTCAGCCTCATGTTCAGCAGGGATATTGTGGGCCAATAGTGTAGGAAGGAACTGCAGATGCTGGTTTAAACCAAAGATAGACACAAAATGCTGGAGTAACTCGGCGGGTCAGGCAGCATCTCTGGAGAAAAGGAATAGGTGACAATAGACAATAGACAATAGACAATAGGTGCAGGAGTAGGCCATTCAGCCCTTCGAGCCAGCACTGCCATTCAATGTGATCATGGCTGATCATCCCCAATCAGTACCCCGTTCCTGCCTTCTCCCCATATCCCCTGACTCCGCTATCTTTAAGAGCCCTATCTAGCTCTCTCTTCAAAGCATCCAGAGAACCAGCCTCCACCGGCCTCCACCGCTCTCTGAGGCAGAGAATTCCACAGACTCACCACTCTCTGTGAGAAAAAGTGTTTCCTTGTCTCTGTTCTAAATGGCTTACTCCTTCTTCTTAGATAGACCAAAGATAGAAACAAAATGCTGGAGTAACTCAGCATCTCTGGAGAAAAGGAATGGGTGACGTTTCGGGTCGAGACCCTTCTTCAGATTGAGAGTTGGGTGGAAAGGGAAACGAGAGATATAGATGGTGATGGAGCGAGATATGGAACAAATGAATGAAAGGTATGCAAAAAAGTAATGAAGATAAAGGAAACAGGCCGTTGTTAGCTGTGGGCCAGATGAGGCTGAGTACAGACAATGAGACTCAACAAGATGGATGTCTTTGAAGCTGGTATGACTTGGGTGGGGGAGAGATGGGGAGAGAGGGAATGCAAGGGTTACTTGAAGTTAGAGAAGTCAATGTTTATACCACTGGGCAGAGATGCCAAGTGTCCCGGATTCGCCGTATTTTGTCCCGGCGAAATAACCTTTTTACGGTGTTCCGGCAGCCAAACATGCTGTTACGGAACACCGCCGCGCCGGTGTTCCTCCCATGGTGAACACCAGCGCCATGTGTCCCCGGTTTGCCGGCCCGGCAGCTCGCAGCCACGCCCGGCCCTGAGCCCGGGCGACGCCGGCCCGCGCGATCAGCGGCACTTTGCCGAGCCCTAGTGTCCGCGCCTGCGCAGTGGGGGAGGGTTGCCGGGCCCCTGTGGCCGCGCGTGCGCAGTGGGGGAGGGTTGCCGGGCCCCAGTGGCCGCGCGTGCGCAGTGGGGGAGGGTTGCCGGGCCCTAGTGTCCGCGCCTGCGCAGTGGGGGAGGGTTGCCGGGCCCCAGTGGCCGCTGGTGCGCAGCCAGTGGGGGAGGGTTGCCGGGCCCCAGTGGCCGCACGTGCGCAGTGGGGGAGGGTTGCCGGGCCCCAGTGGCCGCGCGTGCGCAGTGGGGGAGGGTTGCCGGGCCCCAGTGGCCGCGCGTGCGCAGTGGGGGAGGGTTGCCGGGCCTGGCGCCATTTCGAGCCACGCCACGCCCGGCCCAGAGCCCGGGCGGCGCCGGCCCGCGCGATCAGCGGCACTTTCTTGCCGCCAGCCGGCCGCTCGCGGCAGCCCCATCACCGGGCCTCCCCCCCCCCCCCCCCCCAGTGCGCAGGCGCAGACCCGCCGGCAATCTTGCCAAGTGCGCATGTGCCGCACCCGCCCGCCGGCAGCCCGCTGATCTGCACCAGTGCGCAGGCGCATAGCCGCCGGCAACAACCCCAAGTGAGTATGTTACGGAGAGAAATGCATTTAACCCCATTTGTTACGGACAAATGGGTTGAATGTTACTGTGAACTAAATTTAGGGTTGGCATCTCTGCACTGGGCTGTAAGCTGCCCAAGCGAAATATGAGATGCTGTTCCTCAAATTTGCATTTTACCTCGCTCAGAGAGTGGAGGAGGCCCAGAACTGAAAGTTCAGTGTGAGAATGGGAAGTGGAATTCATGTTTAAGCAGGATCTGCAGATGCTGGAAAATGGAAGGTAGACAAAAATGCTGGAGAAACTCAGCGGGTGAGGCAGCATCTATGGAGCGAAGGAAATAGGCAACGTTTCGGGTCCCGAAACGTTGCCTATTTCCTTCGCTCCATAGAGGCTGCCTCACCCGCTGAGTTTCTCCAGCATTTTTATCTGCAGGGAAATTAATGTGTTTGGCGACCGGGAGATCAGGTAGGTCCAGGTAGACAGGTTTGTAGGTCCATTGGCTTTGGTAAAAATTGAAAATTCCCCGAATGTGTAGGATGGTGGGACTCGGTGAGCCCGAAGGCCTGTTTCCACGCTGGATCTCTAAAAGCCTATCCATTTTCTCCAGAGATGTTGCTTGACCCGCTGAGTTACTCCAGCATCTTGTGTCTATTTTTCACCCAATGTATCACAGTGTCCACAACCTCGATCCCATTGCAGTCTACAATCACCTTGGTATTTTTGCCCAACGCCTCCGCACAGTCCACACTAACCAACCCGATCTCCCGGTGGCCCAGCTCTTCAACTCCCCCTCCCATTTAGAATCCGGCCTTTCTGTCCTGGGCCTCCTCCACGGCCAGAGTGAGGCCCACCGCAAATTGGAGGAGCAGCACCTCATATTTTGCTTGGGTAGTTTACACCCCAGCGGTGTGAACATTGACTTCTCCAATTTCAGGTAGTCCTTGCCTTCTCCCTCCTTCCCCTCCCCTTCCCAGCTCTCCCACAAGCCCACTGTCTCTGCCTCTTCCTTTCTTCTCCACCCCCCACTCACATCAGTCTGAAGAAGGGTCTCGACCTGAAACATCTCCTATTCCTTCTCTCCATAAATGCTGCCTCACCCGCTGAGTTTCTACAGCATTTTTGCCTACCTTTGGTATTTTTGAAAACTAGTTTCTGTTTATCGTTTTCTCCAATCAATTTACAATTTTGCAAACTTCTTTTAAAAATAAATTACATTTCTCCTTGTCTCATCAACAATATTGATTTGATAAATATTAGTTGAGATGCCGGGGAAATGTCACCTCTTCTTCATCCAAAAGTTGCCTTTTCAAAGGGCAAAGTGGGATTTTAATTAATATCTTAAATTAAAAATGAGCATCTCCGACTCTGCAGCAGTCTCATAAGTTACAGGAGCAGAATTAGACTATTCGGCCCATCGAGTCTACTCCACCATTCAATCATGGCTGATGTATCTCTCCCTCCTAACCGCATTCTCCTGCCTTCTCCCCATAACTCCTGACACCCGTACTAATCACGAATCTGTCTATCCATAAAAATATCGACTGACGGCCTCTACAGCCGCCTGTGGCAAAGAATTCCCACAGATTCACCACCCTCTGACGAAATAAATTCCTCCTCATCGCCTTCCTAAAGGAACATCCTTTAATTCTGAGGCTGTGACCTCTGGTTCTAGATTGATTCTCCCACTTGTGGAAGCATCCTCTCCACATCCACTCTATCCAGCAGGCCTTTCACTATTCGGTAATTAGTCTCAATGAGGTCCCCCGTCCCCCCACCCCCCCCCCCGTCCCCCCCACCCTTCTAAACTCCAGCGAGTACAGGCCCAGCGCCGACAAACGGCAGTCGCTGAGAACTGCTGCGTTCAATCATGACATTTCCGAAGGATCAAAATAAAAGATTGAGCAAACAAAGTATCGCAAACGACAAGGATTCATCTCTTTACTTCATTTTCCCTGTTTCCATTTCAAATTTATGTGCAACTGTTTGTTACTTATAACTCCCTGGTCTAAATTATTTCAGTGGCACACATTCTCGGATGAATCACTGAACGTACTTCTTATCGCACGGCCGCTGTGACATATAATTCATTTTCTAATCTATCCATTTTTATTTCAAGTTGCTGGTTGATCATACTGATTAAATAAAATATTTCTAATCGTTTCTTGCTGACAAAGACTTATTTCCCTCCATTTGTAAGTGGTTCAGTTCGATTTACAACTTCCATTATAATCTATCAACCATTTGACAAATAAATGTGGAAATTAATAACACTATGCAATGGGCGAACATTGTAATGTATAGCGCATGCTGTATTTTGCTTTGGACCAATTAGACTATTTCCTAGAACAAGAATAAAAATGCCTAATGAACAGCAAAAATATTGGTAGTTTAAATGCGTTTGTGAGTTTTCTTTTGTTAAACGGCCATACCTGTCGAAATGTTTCTGAAATGTTTTTTGAGTCCCTGCCTCAACCACTTCTTCCAGCAGCTTGCTCCATCCCACCCTTTGTGTAAGGAAGGTTAAGGGCTTGTCCCACCTTCACGACCTAATTCACGACCTTTTTTATTCGTGGACATTTTTCATCAGGCTAGAAAAACGCCCCGACCCACTTAATGCCACGAGTTCCTACGACTAGCATCACGACCTGCCTACGACCTACCTACGACCTCGTGGCGACCATGTCGCGAGTACGAGTCAAGGGCAAACTCGGCAGAGGTCGTGAATTAGGTGGTGAAAGTGGGACAGGCCCTTTACACTCAGATTCACATTAGACAATAGACAATAGACAATTAGATGTAGGAGTAGGCCATTCGGCCCTTTGAGTTAGCACCGCCATTCAATGTGATCATGGCTGATCATCCCCAATCAGTACCCCGTTCCTGCCTTCTCCCCATATCCCCTGACTCCGCTATTTTTAAGAGCCCTATCTAGCTCTCTCTTGATAGCATTCAGAGAACCCGCCTCCACCGCCCTCTGAGGCAGAACGTTCCAGACTCACCACTCTCTGTGAGAAAAAGTGTTTCCTTGTCTCCGTTCTAAATGGCTTATCCCTTATTCTTAAACTGTGGCCCCTGGTTCTGGACTCCCCCAACATCGGGAACATGTTTCCTGCCTCTAGCGTGTCCAAACCCTTAACAATCTTATATGTTTCAATGAGATCCCCTCTCATCCTTCTAAACTCCGGAGTGTACAAGCCCAGCCGCTCCATTCTCCATTCTCCAACAGTGGCGCTGTTGTCGGTAGAGCTGCTGCCTCTCGGCGCCTGAGGCCCAGGTTCGATCCTGACCTCGGCTGCTGCCTGTGTGAAGTTTGCATGTTCTCCCCGTGACCGCGTGGGTTTCCTTCGGGTGCTCTGGTATCCCCCCACGTCCCAAAGACGTGCGTGTTGATTATGTTATTTAATGGGGGGGGGGGGAGACGTTGAGGATGGTTGCAATTTTTATTTCTTCATATTGGGAAAACTAAACTAAACTAAACTTAATTGGCCTCTGCAAATTGCCCCTACTATGTATGTTCTCTGGATGCTTTCAAGAGAGAGCTATTTGTTTATTTGTTTTTATTTGCTTATTTATTTGCACCATGTTTTAAAAGAAGACAAACGATCAATTTATAATACCATACAGTGCTGGGAGGGGAAGCCCAGAGGGCTTATACAAAGTCCGCTCCCATCTGAAAATGAGCGTTAATGGCAAATCAGGGGGTAGGAGAAATTAAAAAAGACAATAATAAACGATAATACAGTTTAAGAATGAAAATTAAAAATATGAAATTAAAAATATGAAAATAAATAAAATAATAAGGCACAGTATGAGATAAGAGTCAACAGAAGTAGTTTGAGCTCATAAATAGCATTACATAAAGCTGGAGGTCAGAACTCAGGACATGATGAGAAACTTTTTAAGCTCAATCTTAAAGGTGGCTAAGGAGGTGTGAGACTTTAATGACAGAGGCAGGGTATTCCAAAATTTAGGACCTTTAAAAGTAAAAGCTAGATAGTGCTCTTAAAAATAGCGGTGGTCAGGGGATAAGGGGAGAAGGCAAGAACGGGGTACTGATTGGGGATGATCAGACATGATCACATTGAATGGCGGTGCTGGCTCGTAGGGCCGAATGGACTACTCCTGCACCTATTGTCTATTGTAATGTGTCTATTATGTAGGACACGGAACGAGAAGGCTGTGGAGGGCAAGTCAGTGGATATTTTCAAGGCAGAGTTGGATATAGATTCTTGACTAGTACAGGCATCAGGGATAATGGGGAGAAGGCAGGAGAATGGGGTTAGGAGGGGGAGATAGAACAGCCAAGATTGAGTGGGGGATTGATGGGATGAATGGCCTGATTCTGCTCCTATCACTTGTCAAACTTAATGTACGAGTCATCGATGGTCGGTGGGCCGAGGGACCTGTTTCCACGCTGTATCTCTAAACTAAACTAAATACAGTTATGGAATAATACTTTCTATTTCATCGCAATACTCGGGCACCACAGTTGAGCCATGTAAACACTGATATCAGTCGAGAGAATCCTTCATGTGTGATAAGGCATCCGTAGAATGTGATTTATCCCCTCAATCAACGCATCTATCATGTCCAATCCACTGACAGTAATATTCTATATTTTTCACTAAATAACGTTTTTTAAAGGGGAAAAGAGATTTAGCTTAGTTTAGTTCAGTTTAAGAGATGCAGCGCGGAAACAGGCCCTCCGGCCCACACAAGCACACACCGCCCAGCGATCCCTGTACATTCTGAACAACCAAACCTGATCTCCCGGTGGCTCAGCACTTCAACTCCCCCTCCCATTCTGAATCCGACCTTTCTGTCCTCAGCCTACTCCATGGCCAGAGTGAGTCTCACTGCAAACTGGAGGAGTAGCACCTCATATATCGCTCTTATATATAAAGCATTTAAAGACTGCACGGATGAACTACAACAATTGTTCATCCCAGTTTGGCAAAAGGATAAATCAGGGAAGGTAGTGCATCCGTGGATAACAAGAGAAATCAGGGATAGTATCAAAACAAAAGATGAAGCATACAAATTAGCCAGAAAAAGCAGCCGACCAGAGGACTGGGAGAAATTCAGAGTCCAGCAGAGGAGGACAAAGGGCTTAATTAAGAAAGGCAAAATAGATTATGAAAGAAAACTGGCAGGGAACATAAAAACTGACTGCAAATGTTTTTATCGATATGTGAAGAGAAAAAGATTAGTTAAAACAAATGTAAGTCCCTTGCAGTCAGAAACAGGTGAATTGATCATGGGGAACAAGGACATGGCAGACCAATTGAATAACTACTTTGGTTCTGTCTTCACTAAGGAAGACATAAATAATCTGCCGGAAATAACAGGGGACCGGGGGTCAAATGAGATGGAGGAACTGAGTGAAATCCAGGTTAGCCGGGAAGTGGTGTTAGGTAAATTGAATGGATTAAAGGCCGATAAATCCCCAGGGCCAAATAGGCTGCATCCCAGGGTACTTAAGGAAGTAGCCCCAGAAATAGTGGATGCCTTAGTGATAGTTTTTCAAAACTTTTTAGATTCTGGAGTAGTTCCTGAGGATTGGAGGGTAGCTAATGTAACCCCACCTTTTAAAAAGGGAGGGAGAGAGAAAACGGGGAATTGCAGACCAGTTAGTCTAACATCGGTAGTGGGGAAACTGCTAGAGTCAGTTATTAAAGATGGGATAGCAGCACATGTGGAAAGTGGTGAAATCATTGGACAAAGTCAGCATGGATTTACGAAAGGTAAATCATGTCTGACGAATCTTATTGAATTTTTTGAGGATGTAACTAGTAGAGTGGATAAGGGAGAACCAGTGGATGTGTTATATCTGAACTTTCAGAAGGCTTTCGACAAGGTCCCACACAGGAGATTAGTATATAAACTTAAAGCACATGGGATTGGCGGTTCAGTATTGATGTGGATAGGGAACTGGCTGGCAGACAGGAAGCAAAGAGTAGGAGTGAACGGGTCCTTTTCAGGATGGCAGGCAGTGACTAGTGGGGTACCGCAAGGCTCAGTGCTGGGACCCCAGCTATTTACAATATATATTAATGATTTGGACAAGGGAATTGAATGCAACAGCTCCAAGTTTGCTGATGACACAAAGCTGGGGGGTAGTGTTAGCTGTGAGGAGGATGCTAGGAGGTTGCAAGGTGACTTGGATAGACTGGGTGAGTGGGCAAATGCATGGCAGATGCAGTATAATGTGGATAAATGTGAGATTATCCACTTTGGTGGCAAAAACAGGAAATTAGACTATTATTTGAATGGCGGCCGATTAGGAAAAGGGGAGATGCAACGAGACCTGGGTGTCATGGTACACCAGTCATTGAAAGTAGGCATGCAGGTGCAGCAGGCAGTGAAGAAAGCGAATGGTATGTTAGCATTCATAGCAAAAGGATTTGAGGATAGGAGCAGGGAGGTTCTACTGCAGTTGTACAGGGTCTTGGTGAGGCCACACCTGGTGTATTGTGTACAGTTTTGGTCTCCAAATCTGAGGAAAGACATTCTTGCCATAGAGGGAGTACAGAGAAGGTTCACCAGACTGATTCCTGGGATGTCAGGACTTTCATATGAGGAAAGACTGGATAGACTCGGCTTGTACTCGCTAGAATGTAGAAGATTGAGGGGGAATCTTATAGAAACGTACAAAATTCTTAAGGGGTTGGACAGGCTAGATGCAGGAAGATTGTTCCCGATATTGGGGAAGTCCAGGACAAGGGGTTACAGTTTAAGGATAAGGGGGGAAATCTTTTAGGACCGAGATGAGAAAAAAAATTTTCACACAGAGTGTGGTGAGTCTCTGGAATTCTCTGCCACAGAGGGTAGTTGAGGCCAGTTCATTGGCTATATTTAAGAGGGAGTTAGATGTGGCCCTTGTGGCTAAAGGGATCAGGGGGTATGGACAGAAGGCAGGTAAGGGATACTGAGTTGGATGATCGGCCAACTTTTTTCGAGGTTTCTATGTTTCTATTGTAGTTCAGAGCCTCTATGAGGTTGTAGTGTTTAATAGCCTGATGGCTGTAGGGAAGAAGCTGTTCCTGAACCTGGACATTGCAGTTTTCAGGCTCCTGTACCTTCGTCCCGATGGTAGGGGTGGGATGAGTGTGTGGCCAGAGTGAAGCCCACCGCATATTGGAGGAGCAACACCTCATATTTCGCTTGGGCAATTTACACCCCAGCGGTATGAACATTGACTTCTCCAATTTCAGGTAGTCCTTGCTTTCTCCCTCCTTCCCCTCCCCTTCCCAACTCTCCCGCAGCCTACTATCTCCGCCTCTTCCTTTCTTCTTCCCGCTCCCCCCACCTCCACTTCAGTCTGAAGAAGGGTCTCGACCCGACACGTCACCTATTCCTTCGCTCCATAGATGCTGCCTCACCCGCTGAGTTTCTCCAGCATTTTTGTCTACCTTGTACGTAGTTCTATCTTATACAAAACTAAGGACAATTTACATTCATGCCAAGCCAATTAACCTACAAACCTGGGGTGGTCACAAAGCACTGGAGTAACTCAGAGGGTGAGGAAGCATCTATGGAGAGAAGGAATTGGTGACATTTCGGGTTGAGAGTCTGAAGGTCTCGACCCAAAACATCGCCCATCCTTCTCTCCATAGATGCTGCCTCACCCGCTGAGTTACTCCAGCATTTTGTGTCTACCTTCGATTTACCAGCATCTGCAGTTCTTTCTTAAAAAAACCTACAACCCTGCACGTCTTTGGGGTATGTGAGGAAACCGAAGAATTGGGAAACAACCCATGCAGGTCACGGGGAGAAGGACAGGACGGAACCCAGGTCCCTGGCGCTGTGCAACTCTACCGCTGCGCCACCCTGCCACATATTCCGTGCCGATGTTGAGGATTTTTTGCATCTTGCATTTTAATATTTCGCACATTTGGAAAGCAATTTCAATTGACCACGGATGCACTTTCTTCACTGCAGAGTGGCCAGTTGGGAAAAGTGGATTTTTTATTTCCCCCGGCAGTTCTAACTCCTCTGTGTTGTAAAGCTAATTAACACTAACAGCAAAAAAGTTGCATAAGGCAAGAATATCCACTCATAATGCCCCATTAGCACAAATAGTTCAGCTCCATAGTCAAGGTGAAACTTTTTTTTATCATGTTATAAATATTAAGTGAAATTACATTGCAAATCTCAGCTATTTAAGACTGGCCTTTTTTTTAATAACAAAAAATGTAATAAAAAAAAGGCTTTACCTTGCACTAAATGTTGTTCCATTTATCATGTATCTATACATTGTGAATGGCTCGATTGTAATCATGTATTGTCTTTCCGCTGAATGGTTAAGGGCCTGTCCCACTTTGGCGTCATTTGCGTGTCATTCATGTGACATCATTTACGCCTCACGAAGCATGCGTCGTGACGCGCACGAGATGCACGCATGGTGCGCATCATGCGCGCATGGTGCATGGTGGCGTAGGCAGTGACGCGCGGTCCCGCACGGCGCCCCCGGGGTTTTGGGATGCACAAAATCTTCACGTGCCACCTGCGTGACATGCAAATGACATCCAAGTGGGAGCAGGCCCTTCAGCACGCAACAAAAGCTTTTATCTGCACCTTACAATAAACTAAACTAAACCCACCTTGGCCCATATCCCTCTAAACCTGTCCTATCCATGCACCTGCCCAATTGTTTCTTAAATGTTGCTATAGTCCCTGGCTCAACTACCTCCCCAGTCAGCTAATAAACCGTAATAAAAAGGAAGTGTAGATGCTGGTTTATACCAAAGATAGACACAAAATGTCGGAGTAACTCAGCAGGTCAGGCAATATCTCTGGATGGGTCTGAAGTGTCAAGGGAGACAGTTTCTTCCCAGCTGTAGTCAGCCAACCGAATCATCCCGCCACAACTATAGACACCCAGCCGTAGCAATATAACGCATACATACATGGGGTGGGCATGATTTTGGCATGATAATACAGATACAATTACACAAAACCTACAGCCACTTTTCACACGCAGGATTTTGTGCGAGTCCCGAATGTGATCAAGCACCGACCTCACCACCTCAAGGAGGGTTAGTGGATACTCTTTGCAACTCAATAGACCAGTTAAAGGGCCTGTCCCACTTTCACGACCTGATTCACAACCTCTGCCGAGTTTGCCCTTGACTCATACTCGCAGCATGGTCGTCACGAGGTCGTAGGAGGCCGTTAGTAGGTCGTAGGTAGGTTGTAATGCTAGTCGTAAGTACTCGTGGCATCAAGTAGGTCGGGGCGTTTTTCTAGTGTGATGTAAAATGTCCACGAGTAAAAAAGGTTGTGAATTAGGTCGTGAAAGTGGGACAGGCCCTTTAGAAACATATTCAAATTTAATGCACATGTCTCTTTGCCAGCCACGTAACAAAATGTATTTGTTCAAGAATGCAGTATACGGTTGTAGACATTAGTTGTTGCCATGACAAGCAAGCTTTGGGGTCATCATTAGCATGAAATTTGAATATGTTAATAAACTGGTCTGTTGCATAATTTCTCTGCTGTTATTTTTATTCTAAATGTGTTCTTAATGTTTCTTTAAAATAATGTATACTTGTATACATGTATTGTACACACGTATACATGTACGAATAATTAGAGCTAGCGGTTTCTCGCGCATGCGCACCATTTACGCTTGTGAAAAATAGCACGTTGTTTGTGGCACCTTAAGGGCCTGTCCCACTTGGCCGTCATTTGCGCGTCACGCAGATGGTGCGCGAAGATTTTGTACATCACAAAATCCTGCGACGCCGTGCGCGGCCGCGCGTCACTGCCTACGTCACCATGCACCATGCGCGTGATGACGCGTGCGTCGTGCGTCATGACGCGTAAATGATGTCGCCTAAATTACGTGCAAATGACGGTCAAGTGGGACTGGCCCTTTAGGCTTTCATTTGCCAACTTTTTCCCTCCCACCCAGGATGTAGGTCACTGAATCAAAAATCTGATGGGATTGATCCCTTTCGCCCATGGTCTACTCGAGGGCAGTGCTGAACTACTATCTACCTCATTGGTGATCCTCGGACTATCTTTTTATTAATTTTTAATATATTTTTATTAGAGGTAAGCAATAAATTGGCAAACACATATTATGGTATAAGTATTTTGGGTACATCAATCATACATTATTAATATTATCGGTGCATTGAATGGCCTAATCATTTTCTGTTTCTAAGTTTTTGTGTACTCTAATAGTTTTTTTTTTTTTTTTAATAGATTAAGAGTAATAAAAAAAGAGAAAAAAAGATAAATCAAAAAAAAAGATAAGGAATGGAATAATTTACCATTAATACATCATTGGAGATAAGATCAAGGAATATAGAGTATAACTTTTCATCTGATCCTGAGTCCAAGTTTCAGTTAGGTTCCGAACCAATCTACCCTTTCAAATAATCGATGAAAGAAGACCATATTCTAACAAAGAGTTCTTGTTTGTCCATTAAGGCAAATCTGATTCTTTCCAGGTGTAGGGTCTCCGACATTTCCATAATCCACATTTTAATTGTGGGGGTTATAGGGCCTTTCCAAAATTTTAATATTAATTTCTTCCCAATTATTATACTGTGGTAATCTAGGAAATTTCTTTGGCTTGTTGTAAGTTTTGTTCTGATATTCCGAGTATTATTAGTTTTGAGTCTGGATCCAGTTTAGTATTAATAACTTCAGAAGTTATTCTAAAAATCTCAATCCAGAAATGTTTAATTTTTATACAATTTGCAAAAGTATGTGTTAAGTTAGCCTCTAGATGCTGACACTTATCGCAGATAGGAGAGACATGTGGAAAGATTCTATTCAGTTTAACTTTTGAGTAGTGTAATCTGTTTAATACTTTAAATTGTATTAAAGCATGTCTGGGATTTAACGAGCATTGATGTATATATTGTAAACTTTTGTCCCAAATATCTTTCGTTATGGGTTGGCTTAATTCATTTTTCCATGTATGTCTATGTGATTCCGTCGATGGTACCACGCTGTCTAAAAGAATATTATAAATATAAGCTGTTAGTTTTTCTGTATTAGGATGCTTATTCAAACATTCATCAAGGATTTCTGGTTCCCTATTCCTATAATCTTGTGGATTTGATTTAACATATTCTCTGAGTTGTCGAAAAAAATTATTTGAGTGTAATCCATAAATCTGTTGTAACTCCTGGAATAAAAGAAAAGTGCCTTTCTTATAAAGATGTTCCATCTTTTTAATTCCATAATTTTTCCATTGTGTGAAACCTTTATCCCGCATGGAAGGTTTGAATAAGGGATTGCTTACAATAGGGAGAACGAGTGGTATATTATCCAATTTTAAAGCCTTTTTTAATTGTTTCCAGGTTTGCGTACCACTTTGTATTATTGGGTTTTCCCTATAGGTTTTTTTGTGCAATTTTGTCGGTGCAAACATAATCGAACATATTTCAAAAGGTAAACAGCCCTCCTTTTCCATCCTTAACCAGTCTGGTTGTTGATCCATTTCTTCCAGCCAAAAATTCATGTTTTTAATATGGACTGCCCAAAAATAAAACAGAAAATTGGGTAGAGCTCAACCTCCATTTATCTTTGATTTACATAAATGTTTTTTACTTATTCTACGATTCTTGTAATCGTAGAATAAGATTTCCCAGATGAAACTTGTAACATTAGAGTCTACTTTAAAAAAAAAGAATTTGGAATATATATCGAGATTGACTGAAATAAGTACAATAATTGCGGCAAAAAGATCATTATTAGAGCATTAATTCTACCGAACATTGAAATGGGGAGTGTTTTCCAATATTGAATATTCTTGTTTAGTTTATTCAGTAAAGGTGGGAAATTTGATTTAAATAAAGAAGTATACGTCTTAGTTACATAAATACCTAAATATTTAAATATTTCCTCAACTATTTTAAAAGGTGATTGTTGTAGTGTATGTAAATTGAGTTTAGCTATTGGCATGATTTCGCTTTTATTCCAATTAATTCTATATCCTGAAAACTGACCAAATTGAGTTATTAGGTATAATAAATTTGGAATACTCATTTCTGGCTTTGTAATATATATTAATACATCATCTGCATATAAAGAGATTTTATTCATTGTATCTTTAGTATTGTACCCATGTATTTCTGGATGAGCTCTGACACTTTCTGCAAGTGGTTTAATTGCTATAGCGAATAATAATGGAGATAGTGGGTATCCTTGTCTACAACCTCTAGAAAGATTAAATTTAGTTGATAACACTTGGTTTGTTAGTATTCTAGCTGTTGATTAGAATATAAAAGTTTAACCCATGTACAGTACTTCTCTCCCAATTGAAAATTTTCCATCACCGAAAATAAATATGACCATTCTACCTGATCAAAGGCTTTTTCAGCATCTAGCGAAATAATTGCTAGATCTGCATTAGCAATTCTATTTGAGTATATAATATTAAATAATCGTCTCAGATTGTAAAATGAGTGACGTTTTGGGATAAAACCTGTTTGGTCGGGGTGTATTCATTTGTTAATCACTAAACTTAATCTATGAGATAGGATTTTAGTTAATATTTTCTGATCAGTATTTAAGAGAGCTATTGCTCTATATGAGGCCGGGTCTTCCAGATCCTTATCAGTTTTGGGTATAAGTATTATTGTAGATTCGTTTAAAGTTTCCGGGAGTTTCTGTTGAGTATAAACGTGTTTATACAATGTTTGTAAGCGTGGAGAAATCAGATCATAAATTTTTTTATAAAATTCGGAGCTTAGGCCATCAGGGCCTGCGGCCTTTCCATTTTTTAAAGATCTAATTGACTTCGATATCTTTTATCGTTATTTCGGAACCTAATAGTTCTTGCTCTTGCAAATCTAAACCTTTAAGGTTACATTTCTGTAAAAATGCTTCCATTCCTGTTGATTGTTCTGTCACTTTAGTTGAATAAAGATATTGATAGTATTGTGAAAATCTGTCATTAATATCTTTAGGGAGTGTTAATATTTCTCCCTTATCTGATCTAATCTTATGAATCGTTTTTTTCCCCGTCCAATTTACGAAGCTGACGTGGTAATAGTTTTTGTGGTTTATCACCAAATTCAAAATGTAATTGTTTTGTATGTTGATATAGTTTTATTACTTGGTCAGAGTATATTTTATTTAACTTATATTTCAGTGCTGCAATTTTGTTATGTTTTGCCAGTGAAGGTGCTCCTGCATTTTCTGTGTCTAATTGCCTTATTTCCATTTCCAATGTCTGTTGTTTAGCCCTATTCTCTTTATTAAGAAATGCCTGGGAGGAGATTAATGCCCCTCGTATAAATGCTGTAAATGTTTCCCAGAGAAGGGAGGCAGAAATTTCAGGCTGGTCATTGACCTCGAAAAACATATTAATCTGTTTTACAAGATATTCACAACATCCCTTTTGATTTAAAATTTGAGGATTAAGTCTCCATTGTGTCTGTTTCTTGTCCATATCCTTGACTATCTTTGATCGGACTTTACCTTGCACTAAACGTTATACCTTAATCATGTATCTACACACTGTAAATGGCTCAATTGTAATCATCTATTGTCTTTCCGCTGACTGGATAGCACGCAACAAAAGCCTTTTCACTGTACCTCGGTACACGTGACAATAAATTAAACTGAACTGCACTAAGCTAAACTAAAAATACGCAGCAGCACAGTGGAGCAGCGGGTGGAGCTGCTGCCTCACGGCGCCTGAGACCCGGTTCGGTTCTGACTTTGGCTGTTGTCTGTGTGGAGTTTGCACGTTCTCCCTCACGGGACCTCACGGGTTTCCTCCGGGTGCCCTGGTTTCCCCCACATCCCAAAGACGTGCAGGTTTGTAGGTTAATTGGCCCTCAAGCAATTGCCGTTCGAGCCTAAGGTGTGGATGAGAAAGTGGGAGAGCGTGGAACTAGTGTGAACGGGTGATCGATGGCCATTCTCCACCTTTGTCACTGGATGATCGATAGATAGACTTTCCGCTGACTGGATAACGGAAAGCTTTTCACTGTACCTCAGCACACGTGGCAATAAACTAAACTGAACTGACCTGTTTCCGCGCTGTATCTCTAAACTAAAAATCAAGGAGAAGCAGTCGTGTCCCACCTCAGAATGGTAAAGAACGCCTATGGTATACTTGCTTTCTGAGGTTGGGGTGTGGAGAATAATAGTCAGGAAATCATGACGCAGCTTTATATGACTTTGGTTAGGTCACATTTGGAGTTTTCCGTGCAGTTCGGGTCACCCCATTACAGGAAGGATGTGGAAGTTTCGCAAGGATGCCAAAGGGGTTTACCAGAATGATGCCTGGATTAGTGAGTACTAGCTATCGGGAACAGTTGGGCAGACTGGGGTTTTTTCTCTGGAATACCGGAGGTTGCGAGGAGACCTGATAGATAACAAGAGGAGTTGAGTAGAGGAGCGAAGAGGTCCTCCTGCAGTTGTACTGGGCCCTAGTGAGACCACACCTAGAGTATTGTGCGCAGTTTTGGTCCCCTAATTTGAGGAAGGACATTCTTGCTATTGAGGGAGTGCATCGTAGGTTCACGAGGTTAATTCCCGGGATGGCGGGACTGTCATATGCAGAGAGAATGGAGCGGCTGGGCTTGTACACTCTGGAGTTTAGAAGGATGAGAGGGAATCTCATGGAAACATATAAGATTAGTAAGGGTTGGACACACTCGAGGCAGGAAACATGTTGGGGGAGTCCAGAACCAGGGGCCACAGTTTAAGAATAAGGGTAAGCCATTTAGAACAGAGACGAGGAAACACTCTGTTTTCTCACAGAGAGTGGTGAGTCTGTGGAATTCTCTGCCTCAGAGGGCAGTGGAGGCCAGTTCTCTGGATACTTTTCAGAGAGAGCTACATAGGGGCTCTTAAGGATAGCGGAGTCAGGGGGATATGGGGAGAAGGCAGGAACGGGGTACTGATTGGGGATGATCAGCCATGATCACATTGAATGGCCTGGCTCCTGAAGTCTATTGGCCATTGAAAGATGGCTACCAACTGCAACTATCACTCTTGGACGCTATACTAATTTTTCATTTTTGCAAAGCAACATGCGTTAATCAATTGGATTTCGTTTTTTTCGTTATGAGTGTGAATGCAACACAAATTTTAATAGCATGTAAGAAGGAACCCGCACACGTCTTGGTTCTGCACCGAAGCCTTGTGCATTCACAATTATGTTCTGCTGAGAGTAATCGAAGGAATGGATGAGGTTTCGTTGCCGTAGTGTCTGAACCGAAGGTGTCTCGACCCTTAAAGTCTCGGCACAACATTCTGAACTTCTTCCAGCGGCCTTGGGTAGCCACGGTGGCGCAGCGGTAGAGTTACTGCCTCACAGCGTTTGCAGCGCCGGAGACCCGGGTTCGATCCCGACTACGGGCGCTGTCTGTACGGAGTTTCTACGTTCTCCCCGTGACCTGCGTGGGTTTTCTCCGAGATCTTCGGTTTCCTCCCACGCTCCAAAGACGTACAGGTTTGCAGGCTTGGCATAAATGTAAATTGTCCCTAGTGCGTGTAGGATAGTGTTAATGCGCGTGGATCGCTGGTCGGCGCGGACTTGGTGGGCCGAAGGGCCCGTTTCTCTAAACTAAAAATAGATGCCGCCTATCCCGCTGAGTTACTCCAGCATTTTGAGTCTAATTTTAATAGCAGGACAGTTTTTTAAATAAATTGGCAGAACGACAGTTCTGGAATCACCACAGCAAAGGGACACATTGAATTCTCAGCCCCCTGGCTAACCACAAAAACTCCTCTCCAGGGTTGCATTGGAGACGATGAGACAATGGGAACCATTCACTGGAATAAAAGCACTGGATAAAACCATGCTTAACCACTGCATGTCCTCATCCGTAACCAGAGAAGCTGCACATCAATTTGTGTTTCATTTGTGCAAACATTTGTGTAGGAAGGAACTGCAGATGCTGCTTTAAACCGAAGAAAAACACAAAAAGCTGGAGTAATGGGCCTGTCCCACTTAGGCGATTTTTTAGGCAACTACAGGCGACTAGTTTGTCGCCACGCGTTCGCCGGGAGTAGCCTCCTCAGTCGCGCAAAAAGCCGTAGCGTCTTTCTGGTCGCTGCCAAATTTTCGACGTGTTCAAACATTTTCGGCGACCGTGGGTTTGACGCCAGTGGGGGTAGCCTGACTTCTCCTGACGTAGGTGCTGTCGCAGGTTGTCGCCAGGATGACGTAGGTCGTCGCTGGTTTTTCGACTAAGATAGTGTATCCTAGAGCTATCTGCTCCCAGGTAAGGGGAGCAGATCTGAGCACAGTATTCCAGATAGACAAAGATGCTGGAGAAACTCAGCGGGTAAGGCAGCATCTATGGAGCGAAGGACTCGTATTTGAGATGTAGCCACACCAATATCCTGCGCAGCCCCAACAAAACCTCACCTTCTGGAGACTGTACAGATACAGAGTGGAAACAGGCCCTTCGGCCCACCGTGACCATGCTGCCCAGCCCTCACCATGTACACTCGGGAAAAGTTAACATTTTACCAAAGCCAATTAACCTACAAGACTGTGCGTCTATGGAGGAACCTGGAGCACCTGGAGAAAACCCACGCGGTCATGGGGAGAACGTACAAACGGCGTGCAGACGGCACCGCAAAGTCAGGAACAAACCCGGGTCTGTAGCGCTGTGACGCAGCAGCTCAGTTCAGTTCAGTTTAGTTGATTGTCACGTCTACTGAGGTACAGTGAAAAGCCTTTGTTGCGCACTAACCAGTCAGCGGGAAGACAATACATGATTACAATAGAGCCATTTACAGTGTACAGATACACACGATCAGGGAATAACGTTCAGTGCAAACTCTACCACTATGCAACTTTGCCATCTCTTTTTTTAAAACTACAACTTCTTTGGAATAAATGCTAACATGCACCTTATTGGGCGTGCCACTCATTTTAGTTGTGGTTCATGCACTAGAACAGCCAGATCCCTCAAAACTGCACATATCACACTATTTCAACAACATACCCCTTACCTAAGTACATGACCTTTCACTTCAGCACATTAAAGCTGTTCACCAGGTTCCCAAACCATCTGCGTCCCGTGGCAGAATCACAATGTGCTCAACTCCACACGCTCTTTCTCCTTTTAAATGTATCAAGAGAAATAGTGTTAAAGAAGGAACTGCAGATGCCGGAAAAGCGAAGGTAGACAAAAGTGCTGGAGAAACTCAGCGGGTGCAGCAGCTTCCATGGAGCGAAGGAAACAGGCAACGTTTCGGGCCGAACCCCTTCTTCAGACTCAGAGAAATAGTCATGGGAGTGTTTTATTCCTGAATTGAAACATCACCGATTCCTTCTCTCCAGAGAAGCTGCCTGTCCCGCTGAGTTACTCCAGCATTTTATGTCTGTGAACGGAGATTTTGTATCGATAACAGAATCGGTGATGTTTCAATTCGAGACCCTTCTTCTTAAACGAGAGTCTGAAGAAACGTCTCCACCCAAAACATCACCCATTCCCTCTCCAGAGATGCTGCCTGTCCCGCTGAATTACTCCAGTTTTTTGTGTCTCTCTTAGGTTTAAACCACGTCTGCAGTTCCTTCCTGCAATTCTTAAAGGATTGGACATGCTAGATGCAAGAAAAATGTTCCCGATTTTGGGGGAGTCCAGAACCAGGGGGTCACAGTTTAAGAATTAAGGGGTAGGCCATTTAGGACTGAGATGAGGAAAAACCTTTTCATCCAGAGAGTTGTCAATGTTCAGTTAAATCGACAACAGAATAATGAAATTCTTACTGGCAGCAGCATAACAGGTCTGAGTTACTCCCGCATTTTGCATCTGGTTTTTGTAAACCAGCATCTGCAGTTCCTTATTTCTAACTAAGGACAAACCATCTCTCCTTCAAAAGGAAAGAAAGATGATAGACCGGCCAACATCAAGCTGTGGAGTTCAACGTTGCATCTGATTAGGAGTAAGTTATATATAATAACCATATAACAATTACAGCACGGAAGCAGGCCATCTCGGCCGTTCTAGTCCGTGCCGAACACTTATTCTCCCTTAGTCCCATCTACCTGCACTCAGACCATAACCCTCCACATTCCTTTCCCATCCATATATCTATCCAATTTATTTTTAGACAATAGACAGTAGACAATAGACAATAGACAATAGGTGCAGGAGCAGGCCATTCGGCCCTTCGAGCCAGCACCGCCATTCAATGTGATCATGGCTGATCATCCCCAATCAGTACCCCCGTTCCTGCCTTCTCCCCATATCCCCTGACTCCGCTATCTTTAAGAGCCCTATCTAACTCTCTCTTGAAAGTATCCAGAGAACCTGCCTCCACCGCCCTTATCATTTTAAATGATAAAATCGAACCTGCCTCCACCACTTCCACTGGAAGCTCATTCCACACAGCAAATACTCTGTGAGTAAAGAAGTTAGATAGGCCTGAAGATCTCAGCAAAGGATTTTGGTACATTGGCCTTCATCAGTCAGAGTATGGAGTAGAGAAGTTGGGAGTTATACAAGATATCGGTGAGACCGCATTTAGAGTATTGTGTTCAGTTCTGGGCACCATGTTATAGGAAATATACTGTCAAGCTTGAAAGGGTTCAGGAATAGATCGGGTAGATGCACTGAATCTCTTGCTCAGAGTAGGGGAGTCGAGGATCATAGGACATAGGTTCAAGGTGAAGGGGAAAAGATTTAATAGGAATCTTTTTTTACATAAAGAGTGGTTGGTGTATGGAACAAGCTGCCAGAGGAGGTAGTTTCTTTAAGTTAAGTTTCTTTAAGTTTCTGGGCACTCACATCTCAGAGGACCTCACATGGTCCACCAACACCGCTGCGCTGGTCATAAAGGCGCAGCAACGACTGTTCTTCCTGAGAACGTTGAAACGGACTGGTCTGCCCCAACAGCTGGAGCTACCAGCCTTGGAGGGCATCTACCACACACGGTGCCTCAGGAAGGTCGTCAGCATCCATAAAGACTCCACACACCTTTGTAATGGACTGTTCGAACTACTCCCTTCCGGCAGACGTTAATATAATATAACAATATAACAATATAACAATATAACAATTACAGCACGGAAACAGGCCCTCTCGGCCCTTCCAGTCCGTGCCGACCATTTGTTTTCCCCTAGTCCCATCTACCTGCACTCAGACCATACCCTCCATTCCCTTCACGGCCATTCTAAATTTAAAATCGAGCCTGCCTCCACACTTCCGCTGGAAGCTCCCACACAGCCACCTCTGAGGTAAAGAAGTTCCCCTCACGTTACCCCTAAACTCCTTAATTCTCATGTCATGCCCTCTTGTTTGAATCTTCCCTACCCTCACTGGGAAAAGCTTATCCACGTCAACTCTGTCTATCCCTTTCATCATTTTAAAGACCTCAATCAAGTTCCCCCTTAACCTTCTGCGCTCCAAAGAATAAAGACCTAACTTGTTCAACCTTTCTCTGTAACATAGTTGCTGGAACCCTGGCAACATTCTAGTAAATCTCCTCTGTACTCTCTCTATTTACAAGGCCTTCTACGCCCGCACCTCCAGACTCAGGAGCAGTTTCATTCCCAGAGCTATAGCGGCTCTGAACCGGCCCTGATGAGTGCCCCCCCCCATGGACTGTCTCCCTCAGATGGTCACGTTGCACAGACACATCTGCACTTTAGTCTGTTTTGACTTTTACTGTTCTAATGTTCTTTTCACAAACCTTGTTCTCGGGGTATCTAAACCTAAATTGTATTAGTCGTTTAAGTTACGACATCGGATGGAAGTAGCAAACCAAATCTCGTTGCACTTATGTGTAATGACAATTAAAAAAGATATTATTATTATTATTAGTTGATGCTGGGACTATCCCAACGTTTAAGAAACCGTTAGACAGGTACATAGATAGGTCAAGTTTGGAGGAATATAGACCAAACACAGGCAGGAGGGAGCTGGGACATGTTTGGGCAAGTTGGGCTGAGGGGCCTGTTTCCACACTCTATCACTCTATGATTCAGTTTGAAGAAGGGTCTCGACCCGAAACGTCACCTATCCCTTCGCTCCAAAGATGCTGCCTCACCCGCTGAGTTCCTCCAGCATTTTTGTCGACCTTCGATTTTTCCAGCATCTGCAGTTCCTTCTTAAACGATGCTTCGAAACTGTCCTTTTGCCTTGTAGACAATTTACAAGTTCATTGATTGATTATTTTGCCAGGTCTGACGTTGGGGACATTAGCCTTGTGCACGACCAAAAACTAATTTGAGTTTTAAACGCTTTTTCACCCAATGACCGAAGTGAAATTGAGTCAAATTATCGCATGAATGTAACTGCAACGGAAAATGACTCTCCAGGACTTCATTCACTGATAGATGTCTGAGAAGCAAATGTGATGCGGCCATCCATGACCCTCTGAAATATCATCTACTCTGCTTTTCATTAGGGTTGACCAGAATACAGAGCGCATGCATGTTACATCCGCCACTGGGAAATTGCCGCACATTTAAGTCAGAAATACTTATTTCAAATATCGACATGCACAGCCGTTAAACTGTTGATTCATTTCAGGACTAGATTTATCGAGGTTACGGAAAATATATTGTGTGATTAAATGCTAAACATCTATTATGCCTGCTCTGTCTTTACAAATACCATTTGAAATGAGTTGAATCACATCTGAGCCATTTTTATTATTGAATCGAGGATTAATTCCATTCTGGTGGTGTTGTGTCAAATTGGATTCAATCGCTTATGTTTGTGTTAGCACGACGAGGGCCAGGAGATGGTTTATAACCAGAATTTCCTGTAATAATTGGCGACGAGACAGAAAAAAAGGTTCCGAAAATCCCAGCTAACATCCTCACCTCGTTTGGTCAATTTGAGGTAGACTCATTTTACTGGCCGGCAAATGCTTTCAATTGCATTATTAAATAAATTGATAATGGGAGGCACGGTGGGGCAGTGGTGGGGTTGCTGCCTCACAGCATCAGAGACCCGGGTTCGATCCTGACTACGGGTGTTATCTGCACAGGGTTTGTACGTTCTCCCCGTGACCTGCGTGGGGTTTTCTCCGACTTCGTACAGGTTTGTAGGTTGGAGGGAGGAACTGCAGATGCTGGGTTTAAACCGAAGATAGACACAAAGTGCTGGAGCAACTCAGCGGGACAGGAGAGCATCTCTGGAGAGAAGGAACGGGTGACGTTTCAGGTCGAGACCCTTCTTCAGACTAGATCCGAAATGTCACCCATTCCTTCTCTCCAGAGATGCTGCCTGGCATTTAGTGTCTGTCTCAGGTTTGTAGGTTAATTGGTTTGGTATAAAGGTAAATTGTCCCTAGAGTAGGGCTCCCAACCTGGGGTAAATGCCCCCTACCCAGGGGATAAATTATTTGATTCCAGATTTGTACAGATTTTGTCTCATTGACTGTGTTCGGTTCCGTTAGACCGGTATCTGTTCATCATTAATTGTTCATGAATAAGTGAAATAACATTCTTAGGTGCTATAAAAGTTGCCTGGGATAAACGGGACAACAAAGGTAGTGAACCCCTGCCTTGGAGTGTGTAGGATAGCGTTAATGTGCGGGGATCGCTGGTGAGCTAAAAATAAAAGCTAAACAGTCAGGGGCTGCAGATTTCCATTTTGCCTGAAGCTCGATCAAATGGGTCCAACTATATGTGTTCACAGCAGAAATTATGTTGCCTGCTACCAGGATACTTGGTTGATTTAGTGTTGAGGTGTACTGAGATGCAGTGAAAAGCTGTAGTTAGCATGCTATCCAGTCAAATCAAATCATATTCTACACCAGTACAATCAAGCCTTGCGCGAGTATAACACAGTATAACAGCGTGCAAATGGAAACATTCAGTTCAGAAGATAGGTTTATTGCATGGTAGCCTTGCAGTTCCAGAGAAAAAGTCCAATGACCATAATGAGGTAGATTGGAAGATCGGGACTACAGCTTAGTTTATGGGATAGTTGTTGAGAAGTCTGATCACAGAGGCGGTTCCTGAATCTGGCAGTGTATGATCTCAGGTTTTTGCATCTTCTGCCCGACGGGAGAGGGGAGAAGAGGGAATGACTGGGGTTAAACTATTAAGAATGGGGTCGAATGGTGGGAAAGGAGGGCAAACGTCAAGAAGGTCACCAGGACCCCCTCTCCCATCGGGCAAGAGGTACAGAAGTGTGAAAACGCACACCTGCAGATTCAGGGACAGCTTATTCCCAGCTGTTATCAGGCAACTCACAAACAGAGAGCAGTCATAAGGATTAGGAATAGGAGTAGAATTAGGCCATTCGGCCCATCAAAGTCTACTCCGAAGACGAGTCCTGAACACCTACCTCATTGGTGACCCTCGGACTATCCTTGATCGGATTTTACTGGCTTTACCTTGCACTAAACGTTATTCCCTAATGCCCCTGTCCAACTTAGGAAACCTGAACGGAAACCTCTGGAGACTTTGCGCCCCCACCCAAGGTTTCCGTGCGGTTCCCAGAGGTTTTTGTCCTCCGGCAACCACCTTCAACTAGCATCGCAAGCGGCTTCGACAAAAAAATTACCGATGTTTAAAACGGAAGCCACTTTCGACCATTAGGGAGACTGACAAAAACCTCCGGGAGCCGCACGGAAACCTTGGGTGGGGCGCAAAGTCTCCAGAGGTTTCCGTTCAGGTTTCCTAAGTGGGACAGGGGCACTATGGTGCATCTGTACACGGTAAATGACCCCATTGTAATGTGTAGGAAGGAACTGCAGATGCTGGTTTAAACCGAAGATAGACACAAAAAGCTGGAGTAACTCAACGGGACTGGCAGCATCTCTGGAGGGAAGGAGCGGGTGATGTTTCGGGTCGGGTCTGAAGAAGGGTCTCGACCCAAAAATCGTCACCCGTTCCTTCTCTCCAGAGACGCTGCCTGTCCCGCTGAGTTACTCCAGCTTTTTGTGTCTCTCTTCGGCTCGATTGTAATCATGTATTGTCTTTCCGATGACTGGCTAGCACGCAACAGAAGCTTTTCACTGTACCACTGCAAGGGATTTAAGATGCTGGAAAGACTCAGACCTTCGAGGGACAAATATGTGAGAGGCACGGGGTGGGCGTTGGGGTAAAGAGCCGGCAGAGAGGTTGGGGGATGAAGACGTTGGAAGATTGGAGGTGGAGCATTGCTGTATTAGGGCTTTGGTAAGTAGGAAGGCCTTGGAAGTTGGGCTGAGCCTTGGAAGATCAGAGGCTAGGAGATCAAAGGGTCGGGAACTGTGGCATGGGATCTGGAATGGGAATTGAATTGAATAAATGTTATTAGCCAAGTATGTACACACACAAGGAATTTGCCTTGGTGCTTTGCTCGCAAGTAACATCACAATATACAGGAGACAGTTAAAAAAAGAAACATTATAGTTTAAACATGTGAAGAATGAAATAAAATACCAGAGCAAAAGGAGGCGAAAGATTTTTGGTTATTGAGTGGAGCCACTGCCCATGGAAAAAATCTGCGTTTATGTCTGGCTGTGGCAGCTTTGACAGTCCGGAGTTGCCTTCCAGAGGGAAATGACTCAAAGAGTTTGTGGCCAGGGTGAGAGGGTCCGAAGATGATCTTACCCGCTTGCTTCCGGGCCATTGCAGTGTACAGTTCGTTGATGGGGGGGGGGAGGGTGGGGGGGGTTGGGGAGGTTGCAGCCAACAACCTTCTCTGCTGATCGGACGATTCGCTGCAGCCTCCGGATGTTCGGCTTGGTGGCTGAGTCAAACCAGACCAGGATGGAGAAGGTGAGGACAGACTCTACAATGGCAATGGGATTGGGGTGATGGAGTTTGTGTGTGGGGGGGGGAGGGGGGGGGGGTGGGGCGATGTGCCGTGTGCGGAGACTTGAAGGATAAAAGGGAAAGGGCTTAGAGGGGCCTCAGTCAGAACTGCATCAGTAGGAAAAAAAGGCACCAAGTGCTGCAGTAACACAGCAGGACAGGCAGCATCTCTGGAGATGGAGGATTGGAGATGTTTCTCCTGTGGCAAAATCCTGCACCAACACTCCCAACCCTTTGCTCCCTGAAATTCAGGATTCTCTCCCCAGTTAGAAAACTGTCTACACCTTTATTCCTAATGCCAAAATGCACGACTCCACACTTTGCTACACTATATTCCATCTGCCACTTCTCCGCCCACTCTCCCAATCTGCACATTTCCTTCTGCAGAATCCCTGCTTTCTCTACACTACCTGCCCCTCCACCTATTTTCGTATCATCCGCAAACCTGGCCACAAAGCCTTCAACCCCCTCGTCCAAATCATTAATATACAACGTGAAGAGTAACGGCCCCAGCACCGACCCCTGCGGAAGTCCTCTAGTCACTGGCAGCCAGCCAGAAAAAGCCCCCTTTATTGCCACTCTTTGCCTTCTGCCATCCAGCCAACCTGCTATCCATGCTGGTATCTGCCCTTTGATACCGTGGGCTCTCATCTTCCCAAGCAGCCTCGCACGTGGCATCTTATCAAAGGCTTTCTGAAAATCTAGGTATACGACATCTACTGACTCTCCTTTGTCTGTCCTGCTATTTACTTCTCGAAAGAATCCCAGCAGATTCCTTCAATCCACACTAGGTTTAGTAAAACCTGGCGGTCTCGACAGTACCCTGTGAAGGTTTAAGTTCCTTTGGCAAAGCTCCAAAAATAGCCTAGTGTGGGTTATGCCATTTCCCCATGCGTGAGTGAGGCAGAAGCTATATAAATCGAACAAGGTGACAAACGTCAAAAGACCCTTTCAAGCATTAAATATTAGTTATTTTTGCACTGAACATCATTCCCTTTTACCACGTATCTGTACAGAGTGGACGGCTCGATTGGAATCACGTATTGTCTTCCCGCTGACTGGTTAGCACACAACAAAAGCTTTTCACTGTCACTCGGTGCACGTGGCGATAAACTCAACTAAGTTTCCAGAGCGATACAATAGTGGGCTGAAAATGCTGTTTATTTCACATTTCGCTTCAGGTGAAAATTTTCAATTACAAAATATTGCAAGGACTACAATAGGCAATTGCAAGTGTAGGGTAATTGAGAACCAGAGGTCATAGGGTTGAAGGGGAAGATTTAATAGGAATCTGAGGGGTGATTTTTCACACAAAGGGCGGTGTGCGTATGGAACGAGCTGCCGGAGGAGGTAGTTGAGGCAGGGACTACTGACATGTTTGTGAAACAATTAGATAGGTACATGGACAGGATAAGTTTAGAGGTATGTGGGCCACAGACAGGTGCGACCATTGTAGATGGGACATGTCAAAAACTCTCCTCACCTGTGCCCACCTATCACTCGCTATGCTTTGTCCCACCCCATAGAAACGTAGACAATAGGTGCAGGAGTAGGCCAATCGGCCCTCCGAGCCAGCACTGCCATTCAATATGATCTTAGCCGATCATCCAAAATCAGTACCCCGTTCCTGCCTTCTCCCCATATCCCTTGATTCCGTTATCGCAAAGAACTATATCTAACTCTCTCTTGAAAACATCCAATGAATTGGCCTCCACTGCCTTCTGTGGCAGTGAATTCCACAGATTCACAACTCTGGGTGAAAAAGATTTTTCCTCATCTCGGTCCTAAATGGCCTACCCCTTATTCTTAAACTGTGACCCCTGCTTCTGGACTCCCCCAACATCAGGGATCGTTTTCCCTGCATCTCTTCCAGATTCTCCCCCCGACCACAATCAGTTTGAAAAAGGGTTCAGCCCCGAAAAGCAAAGATATTCTTGCCATAGAGGGGGTACAGAGGAGGTTCACCAGACTGATTCCTGGGATGGCAGGACTTTCATATGAAGAAAGACTGGATAGACTCGGCTTGTACTCGCTGGAATTTAGAAGATTGAGGGGGGATCTTAGAGAGACTTAGAAAATTCTTAAGGGGTTGGACAGATTAGATGCAGGAAGATTGTTCCCGATGTTGGGAAGTCCAGAACAAGGGGTCACAGTTTAAGGATAAGGGGGAAGTCTTTTAGGACCGAGATGAGAAAATAATTTTTCACACAGAGAGTGGTGAATCAGTGGAATTCTCTGCCACAGAAGGTAGTTGAGGCCAGTTCATTGGCCATATTTAAGAGGGAGTTAGATGTGGCCCTTGTAGCTAAAGGGATCAGGGGATATGGAGAGAAGGCAGGTATGGGATACTGAGTTGGAAGATCAGCCATGATCACATTGAATGGCGGTGCAGCCTCGAAGGGCCGAATGGCCTACTCCTGCACCTATTTTCTATGTTTCTATGAAACATCACCTGTCCATGTTCTCCTGATGTGCTGCCAGACCCGCTGAGTTAGTACAGCTCTTTGCGTCTTTTATATATATTACTATGTTGCAGTATAAAATTGAAGAAATAAAACACCTTTTAAGAGTAAATTTTGAGCGCAGTTTGTATTCCAACCTGTAATCCCTTGATTTTACTATTGTAATCTATATTTCTCATCAACATTTAGATCGCTGTTAAGACTTGCATCACAATCAGAGCTTAATTCATAAAGCAACAATATCATCTGGCTCACATTTTATTCCACTAAGAGTCTGATGTGTGATTATAATTCTGGCTGATTGCAGCATAGCCTCCCGAAATTTGCCAAAAACGATCGTGGAAAATACTAAAATACGGAAAAGGACTCTTAAAACTAGATGTTAACAATTTTAAAAAATTGCAATGTGGAGGTCAGTAAAGATCACAAGATCAAAGGCAATTATTTTGGGGAGAAAAAACGACTTTCAGAAATAAAGAATGGTATCAGAAGGACATCTTTAACTTTCCTAACAGTTTAAGAATAAGGAGTAAGCCATTTAGAACAGAGATGAGGAAACACTTTTTCTCACAGAATTCTCTGCCTCAGAGAATTCTGTGAGGTGGAGGCCGGTTCTCTGGATGCTTTCAAGAGAGAGCTAGATAGGGCTCTTAAAAATAGCGGAGTCAGGGGATATGGGGAGAAGGCAGGAACGGGGTACTGATTGGGAAAGATCAGCCATGATCACATTGAATGGCGGTGCTGGCTCGAAGGGCCGAATGGCCTACTCCTGCACCTATTGTCTATTGTCTATTGTCTAACTATCTGAGGAATGGTCTATTTGAGAGTGGCCTTTTAAATATTTATGGGACATATGGATAAAGCAAATGTAACATGTACGCTATTTATGCCAACGTGCGTTCAGAATGGACAAAATCATTCAATTTTAAACAATGCAGAGTTGCAAAATGCAAAGCAGAATAGGGAGTAGAATCCATTGGTCGCTAAAACATGAAATGATGTGCCGCCTGCCATTTGCTTTGTACTTTTCAACTGTGTGCACTCTCCTCAATGTTGAGTTGCCAATGGACAGAGCTACAAGCAGACTCTATTCTCATCAGTCAATCCTTTGATTCAAATTGTCTAAAATTGTCTGTAGTTCATCAACAGTTTCGATGTGATTACATTCATAGAAATTAGGTGCAGGAGCAGGCCATTCGGCCCTTCGAGCCTGCACCGCCATTCAATATGATCATGGCTGATCATCCAACTCAATATCCTGTACCTGCCTTCTCTCCATACCCCCCGATCCCTTCAGCCACAAGGGCCACATCCAACTCCCTCTTAAATATGGCCAACGAACTGGCCTCAACTACCTTCTGTGGCAGAGAGTTCCACAGATTCACCACTCTCTGTGTGAAAAACGATTTTCTCATCTCGGTCCTAAAAGACTTCCCCCTTATCCTTAAACTGTGACCCCTTGTCCTGGACTTCCCCAACATCGGGAACAATCTTCCTGCATCTAGCCTGTCCAACCCCTTAAGAATTTTGTAAGTCTCTATGAGACCCCCCCTCAATCTTCTAAATTCCAGCGAGTACAAGCCAAGTCTATCCAGTCTACTTCAATGCTCTTTAAAAAGAAATTCTCCTTCACATTAGCAGATGTGATTATGCACAAGGTCAGACAAGCCCACAGCCAACACTGGGCCGTTTCCCTGAGCACCGTTACTTTTTTTTGCGTGTCTGTCCCTTCTTTGTTCTACATATCACCGCCTGTAGCTGTCGTTTCCCTCTCCCCTGACCCCCAGTCTGAAGAAGGGTCTCGACCCATTCCTTCTCTCCAGAGATGCTGCCTGTCCCGCTGAGCTACTCCAGCTTTTTGTGTCGATCTTCGGAGACACAAGCAACGGCAGATGCTGGAATCTGGATCAACACACAAAGTGCGGAAGTAACTCAGTGGGTCAGGCAGCATGTCAGGAGCGAATGGATCGACAACACAATTCATACACACACCACTTACGAACCTGACTGCGTTTTTTTAAGTACTCAAAAAGATTGACACATAGACACCTACATAGACTTCATCAAGGTTTTTGATAAGGTTCCACATGGCAGTTCCTTCCTACACATCACGCTGGAATAATGCGGGTTTACTGTAGGGATTTTTCTTGCCCTTAAATTGAGATATGCCCCTTTAATATTTGCACCCCTTAAAGGGCCTGTCCCACTTTCACAACCTAATTCACGACCTCTGCCGAGTTTGCTCTTGACTCATACTCGCAGCATGGTCGTCACGAGGTCGTGGGAGGTCGTAGGTAGATCGTACGTAGGCCGTGATGCTAGTCGTAGGTACTCGTGACATCAAGTAGGTCGGGGCGTTTTTTCTAGCCTGATGAAAAATGTCCGCGAGTAAAAAAAAGCCGTGAATTAGGTTGTAAAGTGGGACAGGCCCTTTAATATGCACCTCTTTACTAGAGATGCTCTAGATTAATTGTGGACACTGCCCAGACCGTCGCACAAACCAACCTCTCTTCCATTGACTCCATCTACACCGCACGCTGCCTCAGCAAGGCCAGCAGCATCATCAAAGACCAGGCGCACCCCGGCCACTCCCTCTTCTCCCCTCTCCCATCGGGCAAAAGGTACAGAAGTGTGAAAACGCACACCTCCAGATTCAGGGACAGTTTCTTCCCAGCTGTTATCAGGCAACTGAATCATCCTACCACAACCAGAGAGCAGTGCTGAACTACTATCTACCTCATTGGAGACCCTCAGACTGTCTTTGATCGGACTTTACTGGCTTTACCTTGCACTAAACTTTATTCCCTTGATCGTGTATCTGTACACTATGGGTGGCTCGATTGTAATCATGTATTGTCTTTCCTGTTGACCGGTTAGCACGCGACAAAAGCTTTTCACTGTACCTCAGTACACGTGACAATAAACTAAACTGAACTAAGAGGTTGGGTAGGCTAAGACTTTATTCTTCAGCGTGCCAAAGGTTGAGGGGTGATCAAGGTGTACAAAATCATGAAGGAAATATGGATGAGTGAACCTTTTATCCAAAGTATGGGAATCAGGAACCAGGAAACATAGATTTGAGGTGAGAGGGGAAAGATGTACTAGGAAGCTGAGGGACAACTTCTTCATAGAGAGGGCGACCGTTATGGTTGCCAATTGTCCCGTATTAGCCGGGTCATCCCGTATATTGGGCTAAATTAGTTTGTCCCGTACGGGACCGCCCTTGTCCCATATTTGACCGCTACTACTCGGGTCGAGGGGACTGTCGGGTCGGAGCGCCGCGTCCGGCCCCGCCTCACCCGTCCCGACGTGGTGCAGCCCATGGAGTGCAGCAGCAGCAGCAGCGCCTCGCCATTGGCCCCGTCGGTCGGTCGGCAGCCCGTGGCCAACAGTCCAACCTTCGGACCTTCACTTACCGCCGACACCACCACCACCCCTCCTTCTCACGGCCGATCATCGTTTCACGAGTTGGACGGGGCGCCGGACTTTGCGCGCGACGTCGCGCGGCCCGGGCCAAAATTCCTCAGCTGGCCCGCCGGCTGGGCTTTGTGTGCAGTCCAACTCATCGTTCACCCAGCCACGGGCGAGTCGGTCAACGAATTGCCGTCGGGAATTTGTCCCGTATTTTGACAGATTCTAGTGACCCTAGTGGTGGATGTATGGCCAGCAGAAGGAGTTGAAGCAGGTACTGTAACAGCATTTAAAACACCTTTGGACAGGTAACGGAAGAGGAAAGATTTAAAAGGATACAGGTAAAAAACATGAGCAGGTGGGAATAGCATGGATGGGGCATTTTGGCTGGCATGGGCAAGTTGGGCCAAAGGGCCTGTTTGCGTACTGCTGTGCAACACCATGACTCGATTGTAAATCATGGTTTGTCTTTCTCCTGACCGGTTAGCACGCAACAAAAGCTTTTCACTGTACCTCGGTACGCGTGACAATAAACTAAACTGTAACTGCCACAAAATTGCTGGAGGAACTCAGTGGGACAGGGAACATCTCTGGAGAGAAGGAAATGGGCGACATTTTGGGTCGAGACCCTTCTTCAGACTGATGTCAGGGGAGGGGGTGGGACAAAGATAGAACGTAGGTGGAGACAGCAAGACTAGTCGGATAACTGGGAAGGGGGAGGGGATGGAGAGAGAAAGCAAGGGCTACCTGAAGCTAGAGAAGTCAATGTTCATACCGCTGGGGTGTAAACTACTCAAATATGAGGTGCTGTTCCTCCAATTTGCGCTGGGCCTCACTCTGACAATGGAGGAGGCCCAGGACAGAAAGGTGAGTGTGGGAATGGGAGGGGGACTTGAGGTGCTGAGCTACCGGGAGATCAGGTAGGTTAAGACAGACCGAGCGGAGGTGTTCAGCGAAACGATCGCCGAGCCTGCGCTTGGTCTCGCCCATGTAGAGAAGTTGACACCTGGAACAGCAGATACAGTAGATGAGGTTGGAGGAGGTGCAAGTGAACCTCTGCCTGACCTGGAAAGACTGTCGGGGTCCTTGGATGGAGTCGAGGGGGGAGGCAAAGGGACAGGTGTTGCATCTCCTGCGGTTGCAGGGGAAAGTATCCGGGGTGTTTTGGGTGGGAAGGGACGAGATGACCGGGGGGGAGTGTCGGAGGGAACGGTCTCTGTGGAAAGCAGAAATGGGTGTAGATGGGAAGATGTGGCCAGCAGTGGGATCCCGTTGGAGGTGGCGAAAACGTTGGAGGATTATATTTTCTCCTCCTGACTCTGTTTACACCAATCTTTCAGCACTTTGACCTAGTATTTCTGAAAATAATTTTCCAAGTCTGAAAAATATCGATGATACGCATTAACTTATTCTCCCCACTTGCTGAAAGTGTACATGAAACCTCCACCATTAATTAAAGTATATGTGAGTTCAGAGGCTTTTATCACGTTTCCGGAGTGGATTAACACAGCAAGGAATTAGGATTTGTGCAACAGAGGAGATCTCATCTCTTTTTGAAACAATGCTTTGGTTTCCTAAGGAGAAAAATAAATATTTAATCTAAAAATCGAGCAAACCCCAGGAGGGTAGGATAGAAAATGCAGTTTTAGTTAATATTAATGCAGAACTCAATTTCATTTTCACAATGCAGAAAGACCCATGTAAATTGGTGACAGCCACTAAACTGCTAACACCCCAGCTGTGACTCCATTAAACTTGGCTGATCCTAAATTTGTAAGCAGAGAGAAATGTAATTCTTATTCATGCAACATTATATTGCCAGCCAGGAAAATATTTTTTTCCAATAAAATAATTAAATTTGTCGAAGTTAACTTTCAAAAGTGTTCTCCAGTTATCATTAACCCCATCGCTGGCAGCCATTCAAACCAAACACTACTCTCTGGTTCAGATAAATTAATAGACAACAGACAATAGACAATACGTGCAGGAGTAGGCCATTTGGCCCTTCGAGCCAGCACTGCCATTCACTGTGATCATGGCTGATCATCCACATTCAGTATCCTGTTCCTGCCTTCTCCCCATATCCCCTGACTCCGCTATCTTTAAGAGCCCCATCTTTTGTGTTTTTGTGATGTGGACACAGGACTGCGGATGCTGGTTCACACAGTTACAAGTGCTGGAGTAACTCAGCGGGTCAGGCAGCATCTGTGGAGAACATGGATAGGTGACGTTTCACAGAGTGCTGGAGTAACTCAGCGGGTCAGGCAGCATCTGTGGAGAACATGGATAGGTGACGTTTCACAGAGTGCTGGAGTAACTCAGCGGGTCAGGCAGCATCTCTGGAGAACATGGATAGGTGACGTTTCACAGAGTGCTGGAGTAATTCAGCGGGTCAGGCAGCATCTCTGGAGAACATGGATAGGCGATTTTATGGGGTCGGAACCCTTGTTCAGACTGAAGAAGGATCACAACACAAATAATCTATAGAACGGTCTCAACTCGAAACGTCACCAATCCACGTTCTACGGAGATGTTGCCTGACTTTAGACTCTGTTGACACTGCGTGGAAACAGGCCCTTCGGCCCACTTAATCTCAGGCTCAGTCTGGGACTTAGCTCAGGGTATGGATGGGCAGGCGAGGAAACTATTGGTCATAGAATTGTCCAGCATGGAAACAGACCATCATCTCCAGAGATGCTTCCTGACCCGCTGTGTTACTCCAGCATCTTTGGTATAAACCAGCTTAGGTTAGTTTATTGTCACGTGTACTGAGGTACATTGAGAAGCTTTTGTTGCGTGCTAACCAGTCTGCGGAAAGACAATATATGATTACAATTGAGCCATTTTCAGTGAGTAGGGAATAACATTTAGTGCAAAGTATAGACAGCAAAGTCCGCTCAAAGATAGTCCAAGGGTCACCATTGAGGGAGATAGCAGTTCAGGACTGCACCCCAAACCAGCATCTGCAGTTCCTTTTTATTACATGGAAGCAGGCCATTCGGCCCAACGTCTCTATGCCGACCAGCTTCTATGCCTGGGAGATTCAAGTGTTTCTCCAGACACCTCTTACATGTTGTTAGTGGCTTATTGTCATTTACAATGGGTGGCATCTCACAGCGGCAGAGGCACAGGTTCGATCCCGACCACGGGTGCTGTCTGTACGGAGTTTGTACGTTCACCCCGTGACCTGCGTGGGTTTTCTGCGGGATATCCGGTTTCCTCCCACGCTCCAAAGACCTGCAGGTTTGTAGGATAATTGACCAGGATTAATTATAAATCATCCGTACTGTGTAGGATGGACAAAAATGCTGGAGGAACTGTGGAAGAGACTGAGGAAGGGTCTCGACCCGAAACGTCGCCTATTCCTCCTCTCCACAGATGCTGCCTCACCCGCTGAGTTCCTCCAGCATTTTTGTCCACCTTCGTTTTTTCCAGCATCTGCAGTTCCTGTCCCACTTTCACGAGTTATTCACGGATTCTCCTAAGTTTTCCCCTTGATTCAAACTCGCAGAATGTTCGTAACGAGTCCGTAGGAGGTCGTAGGAGTCCGTAGATATATCGTAGCGAATCGCTATGCCAGCCGTAGGCACTCGTGGCGTCAGGTAAGTCGGGACGTTTATTCCAACCTGATAAAAAATGTCCACGAGTTAAAAAAATGGTCAGGATGAAAGAAATTGCAACTTTTTACTCGTAAGGGCATGGAAATAGTCATGGGAATTCGTAGACATATTCCGTAGGAGTTCGTGAACATAGTCGCGCAAGGTCGTAGGAGTTTGTGGATTACCACGATCCTGATTTTTATTTAGGTCCTTTAAACTCAGCAGAGGTTTTGAGTTAAGTCGTGGAAGTGGGACAGGCCCTTTACACCTACTGGGTAGGACAGCGTTAGTGTGCGGGGATCGCTGGTCGGCGCGGACTCGGTGGGCCGAAGAGCGCTGTATCCCTGAACTAAACTATACCACGAAGCAGCGCATTCCAGGCACTCACCACTCTCTGGATAAAGAAGGGCATCTCCCCCTTCCTACCCCCACCACATATCTTCCTCCTTACCCCAAATCGGTGGCAAGAGATAGAGAATTTTCTATTAGGGAAGATTTAATGGTGGCAATTTGAAATTGCATCCTCTTGCAATGGGCACGTTTTCGCAGGCTAAGTAGAGGAGAGCAAATTGGAGTTTAATTCCCATTGTGCAATAGTATTTGCATTTGCGTTATTAACAATACAGAATACTGCATTGGTCACCTTAATTATAAATTATTTGGCTAATTATAACTCACACAGAGAGCAAAGCTGAAATATCTTTTTGCTACGCTTTCCATTTGTAGGCGAGCATTTGAATTTCAAATGGGTTTTGCAAATGCATTTCTGTTCTTCCAGAAAATAGTCAAATAGGCTAATAAATTGGAGCAATGTTAAGCACATTTTGGGATGCATGATGGAAAAAATGCTGTGCGCGGTTAATGGTACGGCAACGAAAAATGACAACATTAACGTTCGAAAATTACTCCTACAGCAAGAACGATGATTGCAATATTGAATGCAACGACAAGGCATTTGCAGATACAAGACGTGTGCAGGTTCGGATGCGATCCCACAACGATACGCTGTGCGTTCACACTCATCGATATCCAAATGTAACGCAGTGTGTGCCTGTTGCAAAAATGAAAAACATAAGATATAGAAACATAGATAAATAGTTGCAGTTGTAAGCCATTTGGCCCTTCGAGCCAGCACCGCCATTCAATGTGATCATGGCTGATCATCCCCAATCAGTACCCCGTTCCTGCCTTCTCCCCATATCCCCTGACTCCGCTATTTTTAAGAGCCCCATCTAGCTCTCTCTTGAAAATATCCAGAGAACCTGCCTCCACTGCCCTCTGAGGCAGAGAATTCCACAGACTCACCACTCTCTGTGAGAAAAAGTGTTTCCTCGTCTCTGTTCTAAATGGCTTACTCCTTATTCTTAAACTGTGGCCCCTGGTTCTGGACTCCCCCAACATCAGGAACATGTTTCCTGCCTCTAGTGTGTCCAAGCCCTTAACAATCTTATATGTTTCAATGAGATCTCCTCTCATCCTTCTAAACTCCAGAGTGTACAAGCCCAGCCGCTCCATTCTCTCAGCATATGACAGTCCCGCCATCCCGGGAATTAACCCTGTAAACCTACGCTGCACTCCCTCAATGGCAAGCAATATTCAACAGGATCATGGCTGATTATCCAAAATCAGTACCCCGTTCCTGCTTTTTCCCCATATCCCTTGATTTGTTTAGTCCGAAGAGCTAAATCTAACTCTCTCTTGAAAATATCTGGTGAATCGGCCTCCACTGCCTTCTGTGGCAGAGAATTCCACAGATTCGCTTAGAGCTAACTCTAACTCGGACTCTCTCTTGAAATGCAGTCTTAATGCAGTCGACTGTGGAGTATTGCACTTTGGGAGGTCAAATGTAAGGGATCTTGTGGTCCACACCCATAGTTCTGACTGTGGCAAGGCAAGTAGACAAAGTGGTACAGAACGTAAAGGGTATGCTTGCCTTCATCATTCAGCCATGATCACATTGAATGGCGGTGCTGGCTCGAAGGGCCGAATGGCCTACCCCTGCACCTATTGTCTATTGTCTTTTGTCTATAGGCGTCAGCTTTTTAAACCTTTCGTTAGACCGCATTTAGAATATCGCGTGCAGTTCTGGTCACCACTTTACAGAAGGAAGTGGAGGCTTTGGGGAGGATACAGAAGAGGTTTACCAGGATGCTGGCAGGGTTAGAGAGTACCACCTTTGAGGAGAGAGTAAAGGGCCTGGCCTCCCAGCATCCGACTCCATGCGGTGAGCACGATCAAACTAGAAGCGGGGGCCGCGCGGAGATCAGGTGATCCCTGTACAGGGCCGTTCCCAACAGCATGCGCCTGCATGCGGTGAGCGCGACCAAACCGGCAGCGGGGGCCGCGCGGAGGTGGGGTGAGTGGCGCAACGCGGCGCAAAGTGAGGTGAACTTGGAGCGAAGTCTTGAAGGTAAGTTTGCCAGGACAGAGAGGCACACACAGAGAGGGTCACGGAGGCACACACAGAGAGGGCACAGAGGCTCACACAGAGAGGGGCACAGAGGCACACACACAGAGGGTCACAGAGGCACGACGTCGAGGCGTGTGTAATGTGTCCGAGCGACTGCGAGCCGACAAGCCGTTGCCGCGTGGAATTTTGAACGTGGCCAGTTTTTCGGAGCCCCGCGCGATGTCGGGAACGACTCTGCACAACACTGTACGGCTCCGGCATCGAATGGGGACCGGCCCCGCGACGCCGGACGGCTCAAGCGACCACGTTAGGTCGCGCTCATCGCATGGAGTTGCATGCTGCTGGGACAGGCCCTTAAGTAAGAACTGCAGATGCTGGTTTAAATCGAAGGTGGACACAAAATGCTGGAGTAGCTCAGCGGGTGAGGCAGCATCTCTGGAGAGAAGGAACGGGCGACGTTTCGGGTCGAGACCCTTCTTCAGTCTGAGATGCTGCCTCACCCGCTGAGTTACTCCAGCATTTTGTGTCTACCTTGGCTTTAAGGAGAGATTAGACAGACCGGAACTAAGTTCTCTGGAGGGTCGGAGTCTGAGGAGAGACCTGATAGAGATTTGTAAACTTATCCGAGGCATAGTTAGGGTAGTCAGTCAGAATCTTTTTTTTCCAAGGGTATAGAAGTCAAATACTAGAGGGCGTCATTTTCAGCAGTTTGAAGAAGGGTCCTGACTCCAAACATCACCCATTCTATTTCCCCAGAGATGCTGCCTGACCCGCTGAGTTACTCCAGCACTTTGTGTCTATCTACGGCAGAGCTTTGAGGTCAGATGGGGAAAGTTTAAAGACGTTTTGGACCGGTACATGGATGGGACAGGTTTGGAGGGATATGGACCAAGCGCAGCCAAGTGGGGACTAGTGTAGCTGGGACATTGTAGGCCGGTGTGGGCGAGTTAGGCCAAAGGGCCTGTTTCCACACTGAATCACTCAATGATTTTAAGTGTGGGAAGAATTTCTGTCGCATGAAAAAGTGTCTGGAAATACACTGCCAGGGGTGTGGAGGATGCAGGTACGATAATGTGTTTAAAGAGACTTTTGGATTTTTTTTTTAGGGATACAGCGCGGAAGCAGCCCATTCGCGCATCGCAGACTTAAGCACAAAATACCCATGCGATCCCCCGCAACCTAACACTATCCTACACACTCACGAGGGACAATTTTCACATTACACCAAGCCAATTAACCTACAAACTTTTCCGACATTTCCCTACCATTCCATGACCCTCACCATCTCCTATTGCAGGTGATACACTCCTGACCTGACATCCACTACAAACCAACTGACTCCCACAGCTACTGGACTACTCTTCCTCCCACCCTGCTTCCTGTAAGAACCCTCCCATCCCCTATTCCAATTCCCTCCGTCTATGCCGCATCAGCTCCTGGATGAGTGTTTCATCCACAAATGGCCTCATTCTTCAGAAGAACGGGGGATATCCCCTCCCCCACTATAGATGAGGCTCTGCACCAGGGCCTCCACTATACCCCGCCCACACTGCCCTCGAATCTCCCCATTTCCCCACTCGCAAACAGGGCAGATTTTCCCCCTGGTCCTCACCTTCCACCCACCGCCGCAAATCTTTAATTTATTGATCTTATCTCTCCACATCACTGTCAATATCTCTCGTTTCCCTTATCCCTGACCATGCTGAAAGAAGGGTCTCGACCCCGAAACGTCGCCTATCTCCTTGCTCCTTAGAAGCAGCTGCAACCTGCTGAGTGTCTTCTCCAGCTTTTTGTTGTACCCCCCTAACCTACATACACTGTACTTATTTTTGGGAGTGTGGGAGGGAAACCGAAGCATCCTCGGAGAAAACGCACGCAGGTCACCGGGAGAACGTGCAAAATCCGTGCAGACAGCACCCGAAGTCGGGATCGACCCGTGCATTCGCTGTAATCAGCGACTCAAGCGCTGTGCCACTGCGGCCCCCCTGACGGATTGACATTGAACACAGAACATTACAGCACACATCCAGGCCCTTCGGCCCACAATGACAACAGTCAGGAGGGAGAGTGGTTCATTGTCATATGTACCGAGGCAGATTTCCAAACACTGAACTCCTAACTTGCAGCAGCATAACAGGTCTGTAAACAAAGTATTCGCAGATGATGTAAAAAAAACGAACAAAAAATATCAGACATTGAAAAAACACAAATTCATGCAAAGCAAAACAAAAGCCCGAAGTCCCCATGATAGACAATAGACAATAGGTACAGGAGTAGGCCATTCGGTCCTTCGACCCAAGCACCGCCATTCAATGTGGTTTATCACCTGCTGATCATCCACCAAGACAGTACCTCCGGTTCCTCCTGCCTACTCTCCATATCCCCTGACTACCGCTATCTTTACGAGCTCTATCTAACTCTCTCTTGAAAACCTCCAGAGAATGGCCTCCATTGCCTTCTATACACAATAAACAATAGACAGTAGGTGGCAGGAGTAGGCATTCGGTCTTTCCGAAGCCAGCACCGCCATTCAATTGTGATCGTAAGGCTGATCATCCCCAATCATTACCCCGTTCCTGCCTTCTCTCCTCTCCCCTGACTACCGCTATCGTTAAGAGACATATCTAGCTCTCTCTTGAAAGTATCCCAGAGAACCTGCATCCACTGCCCTCTGAGGCAGAGAATTCCACAGACTCACCACTCCTCTGTGCGAAAAGGTGTTTTCCTCGGTCTCCGTTCTAAATGGCTTAACTCCTTTATTCATTATACTGTGGCCCTGGTTCAGGACTCCCTCCAACATCAGGAACATGTTTCCTGCCTCTAGCGTGTCCAAACCCTTAACAATCTTATATGTTTCAATAAATCTACCTCCGTCATCTTTCTAAATTCCCAGTATATACAAACTGAGCCGCTCCATTCTCTCAGCATATGAACAGTCCCACATCCCGGAATTAACCTTGTAAACCTACGCTGCACTCCCTCAAAATCAAGAATGTCCTCCACAATTTAGGGTAACCAAAACAGCGCACATACTCCAGGTGTGTCCACTAGGCCCTGTACAAACTGCAAGAAGGCCCTCTTTGCTCCTATACTCAAATCCTTTTGGTTATTAGGCCCACATACATTCGGTTTCTTCACTGCCTAGCTCTACCCTGCAACGCTTACTTCCTTGACTGATGAAACAAGGATAACTCTGATGAACACCCTTTTGGTTGGGATGCGCTAATTTTTGGTCCATGTTTGGACCAAAGTTCCAATGCCGCAGAGTTAGTCTGAAGAAGGGTCCCAACCCGAAACATCCTTTGTTCCCCAGCAGATGCTCGCCGGGCCCGCGATTATCCCTGCACTTTGTTGTCTAATTATAGATGGAATTTACTTGGTTTAGAGATACATGCATGGATCAAAGTTCACTCCGGCCCACCAAATTCACATTCCTACCACTGGTCACATGTGCACTAGTTTCTATGTTATCCCATTTGTCACTACCCTGCACACTAGACACCCCCACCAACCCTCACGATTTTGGGGATTTTATTTGAGAGGAAACCATAAAAACACACACGCTCATCAGGGAGAACGTGCGACAGTCCCCACGACAGCACTGCTGTAGGTCGAGATCGAACTCGAGCCTCTGGCGCAGTGAGACAGCAGCTCCACCACGAGCACCAAGCTGCCCCGATGTGGAGCCTTGCTACCGTTCAAGTTGCTGGTCAGCCATTTCTTGATACCCTGGGAAAGAGGTGAATTGGCTTTGACTATGTCTTTCTAAGCTGGTGGGGAAACTGGGCAACTCCAGAAGAAGAAGGTCCCGACCCAAAACATCACCTACCCATGTTTCTCCACAGATGCTCTGCTGAGTTAACTCCAGCACTCTGTGGAAACGTCACCTATCCATGTTCTCCACAGATGCTGCCTGACCCGCTGAGTTACTCCAGCACTCTGTGAAACGTCACCTATCCATGTTCCCCACTGATGCTGCCTACCCGCTGAGTTACTCCAGCACTCTGTGAAAACGGATCAACAACACCATCCATGTTTCTCCACAGAGCTTGCCTGACCCCGCTGAGTTACTCAGCACTCAGTGAAACGCCACCTATCCGTGTTTCCCCACTGAATGCTGCCTGACCCCCGCTGAACCAGCAAGGATAGTATGACGTTCCGGGGTGGAACCCTCGATTGGACAATCCTGAGTGTCTTTCACTTCTCGTTGGTTGTTTAATTATCTACACGTTTCATGTCTGGATGCGGGGCGACAGCAGATCTTTGGTCTGATGCATTGGATGAGGGACTGGAGCGTCGATGAAATTAAAATCAATTGGGCACTTTGTCCAGTTCGAGGAGGCTAATTTCATATTTTCCATCTCGCGGAAATAAATGACTGAACCCTTGTGTCCGGCAGCAGCAGCTAGTGGACAAGTGGTGGAATATGGCAATAACTCGAAAGTAATTAAACATCGCCAGCAAATGCATCATTCTGTCATCTTTAAAAAACCAAGAGCTAAAACTGTGTCGCTAATTCCAAGGATATTAACATCCGACCATCTGTAGTGTAACAGGCTTGCGAGGATGCTCACAGGTTGCAACTGGTTATTTTCATATTTATTTCCATTTATTTCAATTAAAAATTCCGCTGGCAAATTGATAATAAAAAGCTCCTAGATAAAACTGATTGAAACCATCAAATGTGGTCTTCAGCCGTGTGCGAATGAAGTCTGTGCCATTTAATGGGGCTGTCCCACTGTACGAGCTAATTCAAGAGTTCTCCCGAGTTTCCCCTGATTCGAACTCGGAGATTTACGGTAATTTGCCGCTCATAGGTACTCGCGGCTCTCGTGGACATTTTTCAACATGTTGAAAAATCTTCACGCGTCTTCACGAGCATACCGCGTTTCCCGAGTACCTGCCGTTAGCGTTACGAGCCGCTAAGAGACGTCCCCGAGCTCCGACGTAACCCGCTACGTACATTCTACGTGCTTACCACGAGTTTGATTTTTTTTTTAATTGGGAGAGCTCTTGAATTACCTCGTACAATGGGACAGGGCCTTTAGGATCATACAAATAGTTTCATTTATGATTTAGTTTAGGATGAGAGATCAGCACAGAAACAGGCCTTTTGGGCCCACCGAGCCCATGCCGACCAAACAATCACCCATACAGTCTATCACCATAACAAAAGTCTCACTCATTATATATATGCCCGCAGCCTCACTCGAGCATCACGCCCCGCCCACTCCACCCTCCCCCCCCCCTCCCTCTCCCCCCCCCATCCCTCTCTCCCCCTCTTCCCCCCCTCAACTCACGTTCGTGACCAACCCAACGGTCCTGCAACCTGTCTATATATATAATATGTATGATAATGTATATGTATGTTCCAGAAACAACAGCCCAAACAGTACACGAATGGCGTAACATATTTTAGGGCACCTAAATCACCATTCACCTGGGTTGTGGCAGTATCAAGTTTTGTTCGATTTTTGCAAAGTATTTCCCTTTATAAACTTAATTTTCTTTATATACCGGAACAGCACTGTGACAGTTGGGGAGGGATGCAGGCCGGCCCGCCATTTTCATATCGCCCATTTTGAGCTGCGTCGCAACAGGGACCCAACGGTCCACAGGTCGTCTAGTTAGTTCTATTCTAGCACGCTCGGGGGGGTATACCAATTAATTACAAATCTGCACGTCTAACAGTGTGGGAGGAAACCGGAGCAACCCTGAATAAAACTCATGCAGACACGGGAGAACCGTACAAACCCTCGTACAGACAGCACCTGCGCCGGATTAGAACCCTCGTCTCTGGCGCTTCAAGCATCAACGTTTCCACTGCGCCACCAGTGCCGCTTGACGTCCTGTGTCACTTCAGGGGGTTAATAAAAGGATAGTGCAGAAGATTTAAAAGACTTGGAGTTAGATCAGTGTAGGAGATAGTGTAAATGGTAACGCTGGTCGGCATGGTACTGGGTAGGGCTGAAGAACCTGTTTCTCTCCGCGCTCTATCGCTAAAACAAAGAAGCTCGTCAGTGGTGGAGCGGGTGTTTTGGTGTACAAGACACTTTAAAATAAACCTAGAGTAGGGGGAATCGAGGACCAGAGGACAAGGTGCAAGGTGAGAGGGAAAAGATTTAATAGGATTCCGAGGGGTAACTTTTCACCACAAGTGTGGTGGGTGTATGGAACACGCTGCCAGAGGATAGTTGAGGCTGGGACTATCCCATCGTTTAAGAAACAGGTCGGACTGGTACATGGAGATGACAGTTTGGAGGATATGGACCAAGCGTCAGGGCAGGTTGGACTATGTAAGCTGGACATTGGTTGCTGTGTGTGCGAGTTGGGCCGAAGGCCTTTTCCACACTGATCACTCTTGTGTGACCTCAATGAGACTAAAGCTGGCATAATTCAGGAGAAATCACAGAACAGGAGCTGACATGCAACTCTCATCACCGAAGGCCACAACTCATTGTGGGGGGTCACTGGTGCATGAACTTGCCGTGCGCCCAGAACACATTCTCATAGTCTCATTGCCAGCAGGCGGCTGTGGAGGCCAAGTCAATGGATGTATTCAGGCAGAGAGTGGATAGATCTTGATTAGTACTGTGTCCGTTGGGGGGGGGGGGGGGGGGTCGGGGTTATGGGGGAGAAGGCAGGAGAATGGGGTTGAGGAGGGAGCGAATAGATCAGTCACATTGAAAGTGGCGAGAGTAACTCTATGGGCCGAATGGCCTAATTTCTGCTCTCACAACTTCTGAACTCATGATTTCACCGATAACAATTGTACTATGTTGAAATTACATGAAATTACCACACCGACAAAGAAAGCCATAAAATAACCTTTATAACACATTCAACGAGAGTCAAAAGTCTTAGGAACAGACAAGTGCCAATTCCATCCCATCGGAGTTCATCTGGTTGCTGCCCCACCAGTTCGACTGGCTGATCGTTTTCCACCCCTCTCCCCCCCCTCTCAACCCCCATTACTCCCACCTGCCTTCGCCCCATAAGCCTTTGACACCCTCACTAATACAGGTCAGTGAGTTCACACAGCAGGTAAACAGGCCCGTTCGGACCCACAAAACTATGTGGTTTTATGTTTCCCGTGCCAACCAAGATGCCTCATCTACACATGGTACCACTTGCCCACTTCGATCCCCATGATTGCCGAATTCTACACCTTCCCTATCCATGTCCCCTGTCCAAATATCTGTTTACATGGTGTTGTGACCTGATTTCCAACTGCCTCTTCTGGAAGCCTCGTATCCTTATACCCAAATATCCACCCTTAGTCTGTGTGTAAAAGCTGCGCCCCTGCAGGTTACTATTGATTCTTTTTCCCCCTAGGTTCTTGATTGCCCCTGCTCTGAAGAAAGAGATTCATACAATCACAATCTTAACCTCACCATTGCATCCAATAATATTCCATTTTCATAAGCG